>JAPXFQ010001843.1:472500-908183 GCA_028564705.1 Apricaphanius iberus
TCCGTCCTTTTTTTACAGTGCAGACAAATTAGATAACCTTTTGGCTAGTAATGGGCAATCTAAAAGGTATAAGGTAGAAATGATATAAATTTAGCCAAATGTAGAGATTTTGACTATACCACAATACTGTGGCTGTGCATTTTGATGATGTCATCAAGCTGTGCCTACAAAGTTGTACCAGGTACACAAGGATACTAATGTTAAGTGTTTGTCTTCACAGTGGATAGTAGCGATGCATCGATACCATTTAAAAAAAAACGATATGATACAGATACTTGGATCAGAGTGCTTGCCAATAAAGAGTACTAATGCCTATGCTTCCAAAAAAAGAGAAAGGAATTGGAAGACAGGTTTTATTTTCTTCTCTGCTTGTCACAACAAATGATGGTAAGTTATATATAAAAAAAGAAAAATCACCACAAAAAAATTAAGTTAAAAATAAAAAAAGTTCTATTAAGTTATTGCTTAATTTCCACGTTCTAAGTATCGGTTCATGGTATCAGTTAACTTTATCCGATATTAATATGAGTATATTAGACAGTATCGGGGGCAATACCTGATACCGGTATCGGTTAATCCCTACTAGATATTGAAGGTTTGAAGTTAAACGTGAAGCATTTTTGATTCAAATATTTGCAGGTCTCTTTTGTGCGATGCCAAATACATAAATCACCAAGAAGGAAGACAATTTGTCTTCATAATATTTAGCTTTTATTTTAATGAAATCATGTTCATCTTTATTTATGTTGGAAATATTTCGTAAATGAATTTTTGCACAATAAATGTTCTTTAAATGGCATTCAAAACCTTTTAGAAGTTGTTCTGCTGAAATGTATCTAGAAAGTAAGAATGTTCATAAGCAGTAATTTTCACACACATATTTGATTTCTTTTATTGCAATATAGATTTGAGGCCATATTGCCCAGCCTGAAAAAACCGACTGAAGATCTGAAGAATATTCTGCCTAATTAAATTAAACATGGAATTTTTAACTTTTACAGATGATGTGACCGTTCAGTTTGCTTTAATGCACCAGTACCAGTGTTTTTTAGCTGCTTAACAACAGATTCTAACCTTTCGGGGTTTACTACATTGACCTGGATGTAACTTTTTGGGAGATGAAGAGCGAGGAGGACACACCAGAGCTTCAGGAGAAAAATTATCACGGGATAACAGCACATATTGAAGGTTGGTTGGTTGTTTGCAAATAAAGGTTACAAAATTAGGTGGTTGTTATTTTAACAGCACTGGTAAATGCATGGGTACTTTCTGAGTTCTGCTGCTGCATTTCCTGGATTTCTGCAGAGATCAATAATCCAAGCAGATTAAACACATGTATTTTTACTGTGACAAACATGTGGATGACTTCTCACATTCACGCACATTAGGGACTTTTTCCATCTTTTACATAATTGCGCCTCAGCCACATTTTCTGAGCTGCTCTTCTGTGACATTCTCTGGTGGAGAAACAGTGCCATCTAATGGCAAAAGACAGCATTACAAGTTCACACACAATAAGAAAGGTTCTGCAGTTCTTCTGGAGGAACAAACAGAACCATTTAATACGCTGCTGTTAATAAAATAATCAGTACATTTTCTCCCTTTTTTTAAAAAAAATTAGAAAGTTCTTGAATATAAGATGTAGAAGAAATCTACAGAGCAAGTTGTTCAGGTGTTTCTGACAGGAAACCCTCCCAGTAAGAAGTCCCACGTCAACAGCTAAGATTATTTAAAAATATATATATTTTCATTTGGAACAAAACTTCTCAAGGGAGTGGAAGCAGCTGGATCGGTGCTCTCAGACGTTAAGACCAGTCAGACTTATTCTAGCTCGCGGGAAGTTGATCTAAAGGTCATCGTCCTGCAGGGTCCTCCAGGCAAACTGCAAGCGCACACACACAGACACACACACCCATAAGGACGCTCGCTCAGTGGAGACTTCACAAAGCAAGGCCGTGCTGTAAAAACTGCTGAACTGGCCGTTTCCACTCAGGTTTGAACTTAAATGAAATAAATAAAAAGTCCCACTGATCAGCCGGAGTCTGGCTGTGTTCAGGAAATTAGCAATGAACCAGTCTCATAAGCCCATCAGAGCCAGAAGCTACATCTAACACACATGTGTGGGTTAAATGGTGTGTGGTGTTTCTGGGTCTTTGTGCTGCTGCATCTGGACAGACTAGTAAAATTGCTGAGGAACTAATTGAGTAGTTGGATGAACTTTTTAACTGGGGAACAGGCAGAGTAGCCAGATTGATTTGGTTAGTAGTTGGACAGATCGACAGAATAGTTGGACATACTTGTTAAGTAGTCAGAGGGGCTAGATGAGTAGTTTGACGGACTATTTGAATAGTTGGGAAAGTAGTAGAGTAGTTGTATACTTGGAGGAACCAGATGAGCAGTCAGATGGACTAGTTCAGTAGTTGGAGTCCATCCATCAGTGGTTGGGACGGACTAGTTGAACAGTTGGGGAACTAGCTGAATAGTTGGATTACTAGATGAGTAGTTTGACAGTTGGACAGAATAGTTGAGTAGTCGGATGGACTACTTGAGTAGTTTAGGAATTAGTTAAATGGTTGAGGAACTAGTTGGGTGAACTACCCAATAGTTGGATGGACTAGTTGAGTAGTTGAGCAGACTAGCTGAATAGCTGGACAGACTGGTTGAGTATCTACACTGTTGGACGAACTAGACAATTAGTTGGCTGGATTAGTTGAGTAGTTGTACAGATTAGTTGAGTAGTGAATGGTTGCGTGGACTAGTTGAATAGTGGACAGTTGGATGGACTAGTTAAGTAGTGGGGCACACTAGTTAAGTAGCTTCACTGTTGGAATGAACTTAGATGGCCAGACTAGTTGAGTAGTAAATAGTTGGGCGGACTAGTTGAGTGGACAGAATAGTTAGGTAGTTGGGATGACTTTTTGAGTGCTTGCATGGACTAGTTAAGTTTTTTGGATGGACTAGTTAAATTGTTTGACAAACTAGTTGGGTAGAAGGACAGTTGAACAGATTAGTTGAAAAGATGGGCAGCCTAGATGAGTAGTAAGACAGGAAATTGGATGAAACACTTCCGTGGACAGTTGGACGGAATAGTTGAGTAGTGGACGGAATAGTTGAGTAGTGGAGAGTTGGACAAAATACATAAATGGACGGTTGGATGGAAAAGATTAAGTAGTGGACAATTGGACAGAATACTTCCATGGACAGTTGGACGGAATTATTCCATGGACGGTTGGACGGAACAGTTGAGTAGTGGAGAGTTGGACGGAATAGTTGAATAGTGGACGATTGGACAGAATACTTCCATGGACGGTTGGACGGAATAGTCGAGTAGTGGAGAGTTGGACGGAATACTTCCATGGACGGTTGGACGGAATAGTTGAGTAGTGGACAATTGGACAGAATACTTCCATGGACGGTTGGACGGAATAGTTGAGTAGTGGAGAGTTGGACAGAATACCTCCATGGAAGGATGAACGGAATAGTTGAGTGGTGGAGAGTTGGACAGAATACTTCCATGGACGGTTGGACGGAATAGTCGAGTAGTGGAGAGTTGGACGGAATACTTCCATGGGCGGTTGGACGGAATAGTTGAGTAGTGGACGGTTGGACAGAATACTTCCCTGAACGGTTGGACGGAATAGTCGAGTAGTGGAGAGTTGGACGGAATACTTCCATGGACGGTTGGACGGAATAGTTGAGTAGTGGAGAGTTGGACAGAATACCTCCATGGAAGGATGAACGGAATAGTTGAGTGGTGGAGAGTTGGACAGAATACTTCCATGGACGGTTGGACGGAATAGTCGAGTAGTGGAGAGTTGGACGGAATACTTCCATGGACGGTTGGACGGAATAGTTGAGTAGTGGACGGTTGGACAGAATACTTCCCTGAACGGTTGGACGGAATAGTCGAGTAGTGGAGAGTTGGACGGAATACTTCCATGGACGGTTGGACGGAATAGTTGAGTAGTGGAGAGTTGGACAGAATACTTCCATGGACGGTTGGACGGAATAGTTGAGTAGTGGAGAGTTGGACAGAATACCTCCATGGAAGGATGAACGGAATAGTTGAGTGGTGGAGAGTTGGACAGAATACTTCCATGGACGGTTGGACGGAATAGTTGAGTAGTGGACGGTTGGACAGAAACACGGACCAGAACCCAACCAAAAGTCCTTGTGAAGACACTCGCTGAAGTCGGTAATGATGTCATTGTCCACCATAAAATGAGTCCTGTATTCACGGTGAACCGAGTGGTTTACGTCCTGTGGTCTGATAAAATTGTCCCCACTGTGATCTACAGGCGTTGCAGGTGTTTGGTAGGGACTGCTACACATCACAGAATACACAGGGTCATAAGGAAGAAGCATCATGTGGAGATTTAATGCGCCATCTCAGGTCATCAGCATGAACCAACAGGCATATTACTAATTAAGCTAAAATTTCAGAGCAGCCATCACATCACAAGTATACACACATTTTCCTGTACTCATCGAGACTTTTCCAGACGCTTTAAGGAACCCTGAATATGAGATTTATGTTAAATATGGAATAATGAATAAAATGACCAGCACTTTCTGGCCTTCATAATCTGCCTTTTCCTATTTTTGTCTCGTGACATGAATTCGTTGAGCAGAAAGCAACAGAGGGCAAACTGAAAGTCACAGTAGGGGCTCCTCAAACATCCTGAGATGTGAGCAGAAATCAAACACCAGCGGGCTGAAATGCTCTGGGGTTGATAGCATGACATTTTACGGTCATTATCCTTTATTACTCGCAGTGGGGGGACGAAACACACAAACATAGAGGATAATGGGTGGTTTTGAGTTGATATGAAGAAGAAAAGATGGCGAGGCAGCAGGCCGAAAGGAGGACAACAGCGATGAGCGTCTATTAGGGGAGGACAGAGAGAAAGATTGCAGGTGTTGGTGTGTTTTAGAGGAGCGGAGCTGTGATTATTGGCAGGTGGAGCAGAGGAGAAAAACAACACAAAGGTTAGGTGATGAAAACAAAGAGGAAAATGTCTGGGGCTAAGCGACTTCCTGAGGGAACCAGTAAAAGTCAAACAGCAACAACAGCTGAACTAAACGCTCTTCAAACTCTAAATAATTCATGCCGTTTGTTTTCTGCTCTGGGATGCCCCGCATGGGCGGAGTTATCTCTGTCAGGTCGGGTCAGATCATTTGAGTTAGACGGAGTGACTTCTGATCCTCAGAGTCCCTGGCTAAAAAGAGATGAGAGAAATGTGTTATTCAGACGTAGTCTGCAGCTTCTATATCCACCTCAGAAAAAGTCGCTGCATAGGATACAAGCAGCAGGGAAGAACTTCTTCTGTTAGACAGACAGTGGACTCTACTCTAAGCCCTTTAAAATACACACCATGGCGACATATTAGGGTAATAGTCCCGGCACTAGGACGGCAACAAACAATTATTTTGATAATTAACTAATCGCTAATTATTTTGCAGATTAGTCGACTAATCACGGATCACGTGTAAAATGCATGTCATCGCGGGAGCAGCTAATCTAATATTTGCGTGTTACCTCGTAGTAGCTTATTTAACATTTATGAAGTATATTAAAACAACTCAAACAGTGATACAGCAGACACATGGCTTACGCTAAGGATAATGAAATTACTATCGCCACTGTTAATGTTGAAGCTATCAAGTAATGCAACAGCCTCTTCAGTCAGGAGCTTCATCAAATCTACGGAATAGGGGCGGGCGGTAGGGTAAAATTTTTATTTCACAGTATTTTTTTAAAACATATCGGTATTACGGTATTTAAGAGTATTTTTTTGCCATACCAGACCGTTCATATCCACATTATCTTATAAGAATGAAGAATATAAAAATGTGCTTTAAAAAGCCCATTTTACTGCCATATGGACTGCATCATATTGTGTTTTCCAGACACAAGTGTATAATATGAAAATAATTTAAATGATTATGATTCTACTAGACATTCTTGATGTTCTAAGGCTGAATGTAAACTTGTTTTTTAACCTCATGTTGATGCAAGCAGCAAATTGCATCTTCTAATTGCTTTGCATGTAGTACTGAAGAATCCCGCTAGGGGGCAGAGTATAGACACAGACCGGATTTTGCAAAAAAAAGAAGTAAAATAAACATGGCGACCGTAGGAGATTATTAGCTGGTTAATATTCAGATAACAGAAAAAAAGACGGCAGAAGTATCGTAGATGGAATGTAAAACATATTTACCGCTATTAATGATTTCTTTCCTACTGGTTTTGCCGCCGTAGACCACGTTTACCTACAGACGTTCAAATAGCGCTCAACACTTCCCCCTACTGGTTACTCTCAATAGCGTTTGTAAAAGGTATGCCTTTCGGTTCTCATCTGACATTTTAAAGCCGATAAACTTTTTAAACTATAGACGAGGATCCTCTTTTTTGGAATTACTTCATCAAAATTGTGTGCTTCACTCTTGCCAGCAGCTGTTAGTTAAAAACGTTATTTTCTACACTGTGGTGAAGAACGTGCAGCAGTGAAATCGGTCCGGGCTGAAACACTTCCCTTGATGAATCATCACTCATTCCGGAAGTTGCCCGAGTTTTCACCGGGATAGGGGTATATTAAAAATTCATATCATAACAAAAATAAACACCGGTTTTCGGTATGAACCGGTATACCGCCCAGGCTTACTACGTAATGATCCTTACAAAAAGATCCTTCCTTCCCACAGCCATTTAACTTTTAAAATAATAGGTGGCAGTTTTTTGTTGCGACATCTGCAGCTTTATGTCTGGTAAATAGCAGCAGCACCTGCGTGCTGTTCGGTCTATAAATAGATCAGAACCAGCCTGCTCAGGCCAATACGAGAGAATCTGGACATTTTCATCAATCTATGAATACCCTTGGATAAAGTTAACTGTAAATTACGTGTTCGGGTGAAGTTCGTGAACTGAAACGGTCACTAAACAAGCCAAATCCATTGAGAGACGGGTTCCAACCAAGAGGCAAACTCCACGTGCAAAATGTGAAGCTAAACCAGAAGTGGCAAAAAAAATAAAAATAAAAAATGCAGTTCCCCGATCATCCACCAGGGGCTGGCTCCAAAAACAACAACTTGCCATTGACTCCCATGTTAAAAATGCCAACCTCAGCAGAAACAAACATGTTTACATCCTGGTTCAAGAAGAAAATTTTAGGTTTAATAGGTCAGGTTTATCGTCATGACAACTCGGAAGGTGGTGAATTTTTTTCTAACTCCCTTTCACTGTCAGTTGCTTTTGCAGTTTTTATTCGGTTTTGAATGTTAATCGTGCACTGATTGGATAAAGATGGATTGCTGTGGTATTGATTACAGTAACAGACTATCTAAGAAGTCTCTGCTTCACCAGTAGTGGGGGAGAGAATTTTTGTTAAGTCAGCACTACTTCCGTCTGTCCCGCGCCTAATTTTACGACCTCCTGGGCCGCATCGGAGCTCAAATCTCCTACCAGGACAACAACTACAGGTACTCTGTTCCTCCTTAAGAGAGCCGTCCATCTGTCTTCGGTAAGTTTTATTTCTGAATTTCTAAATCTCAGTATGTTGAAAATGTTTTCACTGGACCCATGATTCATTCAAGATAAGTGTAGTGACATCACTACAGTGAGACGCGCTGATTGGATGACACACTGCGTTAAGTGCATCAAAAGTTCAGCTAGCTGAACTTCTGAATTGCTTGTGTTTGCTACGTTGCCGCTTTCAATGCAAGTAACGCTTAAAAAGTTGATGGAACCAATGCACACAACGCACTGCGGAGACTCTGACGGACCACTGACGTACCTGACCGTAGACTTTACATGTAATCTTGCCGCAACTGACGCTGGCGTTTGAGGCGGTGTGAACGCACTATACAGAACAAAGATGTGAGGTGAGTCAAAAGTCTTAACTTGTGGGAGGATCTGTGTTGTTATCATGACTTTGTGAAGGCTTTTTGCTGGAACTTTTGTTAAGCTACGCCCGCCCATGTCCTCGCCCTCTACCATTCTTCTGAGATGCTAATGGAAACACAACCATCCCATTTTAGGCCGTACTGACCGGACCCGTTTGGGTCTTGTTATCTCGATATATGTTCCCACTTCGAGATGTAATTCAGGGTCTAAAGCGACCCTAGTGGAAAAGGGGCAAGAGTCTCTCAATCGTGGTCATCTGGCTGAAACCGGCCGACCCTACGTTAGTTTCAGTTATCTCCGGACTAGCTTCTAACTAGCTCGCACCGTCATGCGATGGATGCGGCCAAGATGTCGGCGGATGTGAATGAGAAGAGCCAAGGATGGATGTTGTTCTCTAGTTTTTAACCAGATGACGGACCTAGTCGATCTGTGTTG
Source organism: Apricaphanius iberus (assembly GCA_028564705.1). Classification (NCBI taxonomy): domain Eukaryota; kingdom Metazoa; phylum Chordata; class Actinopteri; order Cyprinodontiformes; family Aphaniidae; genus Apricaphanius; species Apricaphanius iberus. The sequence goes on from JAPXFQ010001843.1 coordinate 480,839, forward strand.
AAGGTCTGTGAACCAGTCTAAACATATTTACCACTCCTTTAGAACAGGATCAGATCAGGACATCCAGCTCAGTGTTCAGCACCAAATTAAGAAGATACAATTTCCTAAAATGTAACTATTAACGGAATTAAAGAGAACATCTAGATCCGTCTGTTTAGCTATAAACGACTTGCCTGTTCATGTTTAAATGATTTAACATACTTCACTGGTGCTGTTTCAAAGACAAATTCCAATAGAATTTTTCCTCAGCTCCTCCTTCGTTGGGTAAAAAAAGGGAACACTAATGTGTTATCTTGACAAATAAGCCTGAACATGTTCCACAATGTTGTGGGCTTGCTAATGGTTAGCTTTACTAGCCGATCGTTAAAGTTAGCTTCTACTAGCCAGTTTGCTAATAGTTAGCTTCAACAAGCCAAGAGGTTACAGTTAGTTTCAACTAGCCAAGTTGCAAACAGATAACTTCTACTAGCCAAATTGCATACAGATAACTTCTACTAGCCAAATTGCAAACGGATAACTTCTACTAGCCAAGTTGCTAACAGTGAGGTTCTAATAGCAGAGTTGCAAACGGATAGCTTCAAATAGCCGAGTTGCTTAAAGTTGAATTGGTAACATTTAGCATCTACTAACGGAGTTGCTAAAAGATACCTTCTGCAAGCTGAGTTGTTTACAGTGAGCTACTTTTAGCCAAGGTAGTAATGGATAGCTTCTACTGGACGAGTTGTTTAAGATTGGCTTCTAAGAGCTGAATTGCTAACATTTAGCCTCTACTATCTGAGTTGTTAACGGATACCTTCTACTAGCTGAGTTGCTAATAGTTAGCTTCTACTAGCCAAGATGATTATGGTTAGTTTCTACTAGCCAAAGTAGTAATGGATAGCTTCTACTAGCTGAGATAGTGATGGATAGCTTCTATTAGCTGAGGTAGTAATGTATAGCTTCTACAAGACGAGTTGCTATGCGGTTAGCTTCTAATAGATGAGTTGCAAACGGATTGCTTTCTATAGCCGAGTTGCTGAAGATTGGCTTCTTAGAGCTGATTTGCTAACATTTAGCCTCTACTATCTGAGTTGCTGACGGTTAGCTTCTAGTAGCCGAGTTGCTAATGGATACCTTATACTAGCTGAGGTGCTTACAGTTAGCTACTATCAGCAGAGTTGCTAACGGTTAGCTACTAATAGCCTAGTTTCTCGCTTTTAGCCTCCAGTAGCAGAGTTGCTCATGGTTGTCTTCTAAGAACTAAGTTGCAAACGGTTAGCTCCTGCTAACTGAGTTACAAACGGTTAGCTTATACTAGCCGAATTGCTAATGGATAGCTTCTACTAGCTAAGTTGAAAATAGTTAGCCTTAAATTGCCTGGTTCCTAACAGTTATTTTCTACTAGCAGATATGCTCTGCTCTGCGCTTTGCTCTCCCGGCAGCAAATTTAATCCTGGCTTCACGTGGGCGATTGCAACCCAAGGTTGGCGTGGCCATAAATTGTAATTTTCTCTATGACGTAGCAGAGACCGTCTTTTTCTAACTCGCTCGTTTGGTTGGAATGCTGAGAGAACGACTATTTCAAAGAGAATACGTTTTACAATGTTTCTCAGTGAATGAGACCTTTAATAAAACAAAGTGTTCCCGTTTAATGACTGTTGGTACGTACCTTGTCTGCGTTGTCTGCAGCCAGCAGATTGGTGGCCAGGGTCTGCAGTTTGTGCTGGGCCATGTTCTTGAGCGCCGCCAGGCTGCGGCGGGTCATGGCCTGCTTTAGGTTCACTGCAGAGTGACTCAGGGCGTCGACGGTGGCTGGGGCGAGCTCATCACAGGCGTTCAGGATCTCCACAGCCGTGATTCCCATCACACAGCGATCCAGAGCCCCTGAAAACACAAATACAGGGGGGGTCAATTCAACTGACATTTATAGACCTATTAGCATTCTACCCACTGTTTCGAAAATTGCAGGGAAATAGTTGACTAAATCTATTTTAGATCACCTGAACTGTGGGGATCAGTCCCTACACCCTATGCTATTTGGCTTCTGCTCTCACCACTAAACAGAAACAACCGACTGTGTTTTTATTAAAAACTTTAAATCATACTTGGACAAAAATACATGTGTTTCTGCTGTTTTTATAGCTTTTAAAAGGCCAATTGATACAGTGAACCATATTAAACCCATCTCCAGAGTCAATCATAGTGACGTAGCCTGTGAGGAAATAAACCGTTTTAGCTGGAGGGATTTCTGAAGAACAACCAGCTTTCTTTTACTGAAGCTAAGAATCTGTCTGATCTGCTCAGCGATAAAGTTGCACCTGAACCGGATCTGAAGGAGGATCTCACCCGTGTCCATCTGCCAGACGTAGACCGAGCCATCGGAGCATCCCACCACCAGGTAGTCGTCGGCTGGGCGCCACTTGATGACCTGGATGGGGAACAGGTGCCGGGACGCTAGCATGATGCACTTCCTCTCCCGGAGGCTGAGCAGCCCGACGGAGTGGTCGCTGGCCACGGAGCAGACGCAGTGCTGCACTCGAGTCTGCGGACAGGAAGCGGCAGGAAACTGAGTGCCGACAGACAAAGCTGCCAGTGAACGAACATCAAGGTTTCTAGAAGTACCGTATTGTCCCGAATATAGGACGGCCCCAATTATAAGACGACGCCCCCCGTTTCTATATACCATCCTTTTTCAAAAAATACTTAAAGGAACACCAAGGTTTCATTTTTACAGAAACAATTTTTAATTAAAATTTTGAGAAATTTTAGACGGCTTTAATATTTGCCACAAAGGTCTGAAATGTATTTTCTAGTAAAGCAAGACACTAGTGATACTGAACAAAAACTGAGGGAAAAAACCCCAGAGTAATAAGAGGACGCCCCGACATTTTTACAGGCAACCTGTCAGAACTTTTCTCATTACATGTCAGATCCAAAGTCATATTACACATGAAAAGTCTGCATGAGGCTTGTACTCACTGACGTCCTCTACCTCGCTGTGCTCACTGTCACTCTCATGCTGCGGTTCTGTCTCCTCCCACAGAACGTCATCCTCACTGCCACCCAATGCATTCGGTATGGCTGGTGACAGTTGTTTGTCACCACATTGTTACATTATTTTCAAAAAAAAAAAAAACTCCTCCTATATTCGGGATAATACGGTATCTCATTTAGTCACAACAGAGCAAACGGAGATGCAAACCAAACGCAGCAGAAACACCTTGTGAACTATCAAAGCATAGAAGGTCCATTATAGCAACACTGAGGTTTATTTACCTTAAAATAATGTTTCCGAACTCGTTTCAGTGGTTCATCAGCTCATAACTGGGGCATTCGCTTTGAGGCCCTCTATCGGCTGTAACTACGTAAGCTTGGGCCGTCGGGTAGCAGTTTTGTAGCTCAAATGAGACTACAAATGCGACTTACGGCTAAAAAAGTAACATGGAACATAACGGTGTAGAATTAGCCAACTATTCCAATAATATCGTAACAATGCAGCCACTAAAACGGTCTCTGAACCTTTTTTTACGATAACATTCTCAAGATTTTCACAGACAATGCAAATGGATATTACATACTAAACTGTTAGGCAATACGTTTTTATTTTCTTCATCCTTGTGTAAACCTATCTGGCTAATTCTAGACTGTTTCAAAAGTACGTCAGTCACACAATGGCAAAATGGCAAACAATGTCATTATTATGTTTTATTTCGTTTTCATACTTTAATAAAGTCATGCAACATGCGGTTGGCTTAATTTTTTACGACAGCGGTAATGGACAATTCCGCTTCCGACCTGTAGGGGGACCGGAAAGCAAAAAGTCTATGGTGTTGCTTTAAAAATCAGCTCATCTGCTCAAATAACTTATAAAAGTAGTGAATAACAGTGGTGAACCTGGGTAATAGTGCATTTCTCTGAGCTGCAATGTTCAGATCATTGAGGGTTTCAGACAACAAAATTCACATCTCCATCTGGTGTGTGTCAGTTTTATTTATGATAATTGTACAAACTGCTTAAAAGCTAAGGAATACAGTTTACAAGAAAGGTCTGAAAAAGAGGATGTTATTGTATAACTAATCCGATCACTCTTCAGGACATTCACAAAGCGCTTCTGGGCCAACATACTCTAATTTTCAAGCTATAAGCCGCAACATTTTCCCATAGACTGTAAAAAAGAATAGACAGCGCCTCCTCACTCCTCCCCGTTTACCAGAATGAAACACTTTCATAGGGGAACTCATGGCGGATTCACAGACTCCTCCTCCCCAGCTCTGACGAAGCATTTTCCTAAAAAGGGCATAGGGGCGGGATCTTCACTGTAGACTCTGCCATCGCGGGGCGTGTATGGGTGTGTAGTTCGGTCGTAATCACGCCCATTCTGCTCCCGCGTTGTTAGCTCTGATGCTAAACTTGGCTCGGCCCCCTCATTAATTATGCAAGATTCCACGTTTTTTATGAGCCTTAAATTGCTCTCCTCTGAGCTGACGGAGCTTGCGTCGCTCCCTGCGTGGAGGATCGGTTCAAAACGGGACGTAACCTTTACCTGTAGCCACTGAAACATTTATACAGAACAACGTACTCCGCTGTTGCCCTGTTGTGACGTCTGAGCGCGGCGAAGTTACGGTGATGGTTCGCTTAGGGACTATTAAAGAATTCTGTTTCAGCTCAAATCATTTAATCCTTTTTGTGGTTCCAAAGGAGAGAGGGTGACTGACAGAGCTGTGTGGGTCATTGTTAATGATTCGTTTGGAATAATTAATGATTGTTGTATTAAGCTGCCTGATGGGGTATAATGAAAAAATGAGGGGAAACTTTTTTCTTCTATCAAACTTTTTTATCGACCCCTTTTTTTTGCTATCGCACCACACGTCTATTGATCAATATATATTGCTATCTAATTATCGTCCAGCCCTATGTGATGGACCACGGTGAACATGTCTGCTACCAGTGGCCTAAGGGACTGTTTAGGGAGTTGCTCCCTTAAAACACGTCTTACGCTGCAGTTCTCCGGCGGCACGATCAGCTGGGTGATCTCCCCTCCGTGCACGCAGAAGATGTGCTTCATCTCTCCGGTGAAAATGTCCCAGATGATGACGGAGAAGTCCACTCCCCCCGACACCAGGGAGCGCTGGTCGTAACGGGGCGACACCTGGTACGGATAGAGGACGCAGGTCACCTTGTTGCGGTGGCCCCGCAGGGTCCGGTGGGGGGGCCAGCCTGCAGCACAGAAGGAGACAAATATCGGATCAAAGATACGTAGAGGAAAAGAACAATGAAATATGTGACATCAGCCTGCGGGTATTCAGGTTCCTTTATTATGAACAGAATAAAAGTGATAAAAGTGGCAGAATTTTGTTTTATGTGGAGCATTTTATTTCATTTTTTTCTTACAATGAAAATAAACCAATGATCAAAATAAACGTCAAATGAAAATAAATTACTCGCCGTTCCTTGCATTGCCTTGGTGTTGAGAGCTTTTTTTTTTTTCAACCTGGACCTTATTTATAATCCAGACAGGTTTGAAGCCACTTGGAGTCGTTTGGCAGAAGTGTATATCCAGTCACTATCAGTGTATATCCATATAATGGGAGCCTCTGAGCAAAACTGAGGTTTGTCTCTGCGATTCGGCCTCCCGTTTACACGAGTACGGTGTGTCAAAAAACGGGTTCCAGACAGTGGCGGCTGGTGGAATTTTCTCCAGGGGGGGCTATGATGATGGCTAGATATTAGGGTTGTCAAACGATAATTTGTTTTAACCTAATTAATTAAGGGACAGCTGTGAATTAATCCTGACTAATTAACATTCCTAAATATGACTAAAAAAAAAAAAAAAATTGAGTAAAAGGACAAATCCAATTGCCATATTGGATTTGTACATTCGTACATTGACATATTGATCTTTTAACCAGTTGCTAAGGCAAACTAACTGGCTAAAATTTTCTGTATGTAAAGATGACTTTTTCTTAATATTGGACAACCCAAAGCGTCTTCTTAATAGGACTATCCTACAACAACAATAATGTCAGTCAGAGGCTTCAACAGTTTTGCTAGAACAGACTGCTACTGTAGAGGAGGAAACACTGAGCTGTCTGTAGAGGTTCTGGTTCAGACTGGGATCACTCTGTTAACACTGGGAGAACCTGCCAGAGCTCCACTTAAAGCCATTCAGAGTATGAGAAGATGTGGTGGAGAAAAAGCTGTTATATTTACTTTGCTCTTTATTATTTCCACACAGCTGCTAATACAGATTTGGGTGATATAAATGTGTGGAGGGAGATGATATGTGTGATCTCATATGAAAAATAAGAACAAATGCAAGGTAAGGTAGAAATTACCAAAATATATAAATAAACTTAGTATTTGAATATCAGCAGCTGTGTTATGTATCAAATAAATCAAATGTAATAATGATTTATTAATAAAATGTCCCAATTTACCGTTTTCCAAAATGTAAACACAAGATGTAAACACAGCAGACAAACAATCAAAGTCATCAATCTAAACAATAGGAATACGTGCTCTTATTGTGAAGTTGCGGCGTCTGCCCTACAGCTACTTCCACTAATCAGTTAGCACCAATTTTAGTCCAAAAACATCACTTTAACTGAATAATGCGCATTTTTAATGCAGCGATGCCTTCGTTCTTCTCCAACTCCCGCGGTTTGACCTGTTTATCAGCCGTGCTGTATGAAGGACGCCCGTGACGTTGTTTGACTTTAGACCATAGACTGTAAAAAAGAATAGACAGCGCCTCCTCTCTCCTCCCCGTTTACCAGAATGACTTTCATGGGGGAATTCATGGCGGATTCACAGACTCCTCCTCCCCAGGTCTGACGAAACATGTTCCTAAAAACGGCATAGGGGCGGGATCTTCACTGTAGACTCTGCCATCGCGGCGCGTGTATGGGCGTGTAGTTCGGTCGTAATCACGCCCATTCTGCTCCCGCATCTTTAGCTCTGAAGCTAAACCACAGCGGGAGGGGGACGATAGGTAAGCCCCGCCCCCTCAGGGCGCACTTCCCCTGTATTGAAGACAAGCTACTGTGCATGTACAACTTAAAACGAGAGTCAATGGGAGCCTTGGGGCGCAAACCACAACCACAACTCAACTCCCCTTAAACTATTAAATATTTATCTTACACATCTGAAAGAAAATATACATATATTTCGAAACATTTTTATGTTATTATAAAAAAAAAATGTCCACTTTTATTCAAGGTTATGTGACAAGTTGTCAGTGGTGGGGCGGCGCCCTAGCGCCCTCTATTGGCCAGCCGCCACGAGCGCACGTCTAGCAAGTAGCCATTGGCTAAGATACAGTTAAAAATGGCTAGGACAGATGAAGAAAGAAGCAGCGGGACCAGAGCTAAAGCCGCTCCTTCTATTCTCAAATCACCAGTGAGGAAATGTTGAGTTCACGGCGCGCGTCCTGCATTTTGCTCGGCCCAATGAGCTGTCTGGAGTATTGCGTGTCCAGTCGTTCTGCAGTAACGATAAAGAGTCACTAGATGGCAGCCACCCTCTGTTACTAATCATTTACTATTTAAACAAGACTGTTACACTTTTACTGAAAATAAATTATTTCAATTTGACCAGTAACCCCTTAACGTTCCGCCGGCATATATACTGATTTATAATTTCCATGAAATTATGTTTCATTTCGTTAGAAAGCTAATAGTATTTTTTTTTTAACCATATATGTCAATAAAGGACACAATCATAAGTGTGAACACACCAGTCGTCTTTGTCACCCCCCCCATTTCCCTCCCAGAAGAACAATTATGAACAACTCAGATTTTTCAGCCTGCTGTTTCTCACAAATCTGATCCAACTTGAAGAAACAGTGTTTTTACATCCACAAGGGTCAATTTAATGTTCTCCAATAACATTGTTTCCCCACAACAAGTCCTACATCCAAAGTCTAACAAAATATGCTCTGAAAATTCAACACATTTCCCTCCCCGGGAGTACGTTTCTCAATGTTTTTTAATCACAGATGTTTATATCATGTGGATTTCCCGCAACAAATCACACTGCGCATGCTTGAAGGGTTTAGCTTATGACTCATGACTTACTTGATCCAATAGCCGGCCTCGCTTTTTGAAAAGTAATAAACTGATGAAGGTGACGGATAATCAATGCTCACAGTATTAAAAAGTTTTAAATGCTACAGTTTAGTCTAAAAAATGCACATCCCAGTGAATCAGTTGAGTTTCTGTTTTAAGCATCACACAGACTGAGGAGTCTGGACTAATTGTTACCAACTGAGTTAATAAAATGAACTCGGGAAAATCGTAAGATCCTTCTCCTTACTTATAAAGCCCTTAATGATCAGCTCCATCGTACATCAGAGATCTGATTGTTCCATATGTTCCTAACAGAGCACTTCGTTCTCAGAATGCAGGTCTACTGGTAGTTCCTAGGATTTCTAAAAGTAGAATAGGAGGCAGATCTTTTAGTTATCAGGCTCCTCTCATGTGGAACCAGCTCCCAGTTTTAGTTTGTGAGGCAGATACTCTGTTTTTAAGATTAGGCTTAAAACCTTCCTTTTTGATAAATCTTACATTTAGAGTGGCTTAGGTTATCCTGGGTTATTTTTGTAGTTATGCTGCTATAGGCTTAGACTGTTGGAGGACAGACTGACCAATTTTCTTCTCTCCTCTACTTTTCTCTCCTACTACTCTCCAGATATATTTTTCTGCTGTTATTGCGATTGTTAACCCAGTTTTCTCTCAGTATTTCTCCCCCCATAGAAGCTCCGCATGGTCTGGTGGAACTTCTATGGTTGAGCTTCTGCTCAACTACAACGCCCCCTGCTGGATGGGGAACATCGGTCCAGATGATGCTCAAAGTAACCAAGTATCCTCCATGCTGTCTCTTCTCTGTCTTCTCAGACCCCCAGACGGCCGTGGCAGATGACCGCTTGTATTCATTCAGGTTCTGGTTCTGCCAGAACTTTCTTCCTGTTAAAGGGGAGTTTTTCCTCTCCACTGTCGCTACATGCTTGTTCAGGATGAGGGTTTGCTGAGGAATTGCTGTGGTTGGAGTCTGGATGATCCGGGCACAACCTCACGTTGATGACTCAGCACATTCTGGTGGGATTCCTTACATATAAAACTTTTACAGTGGGGCAAAAAAGTATTTGGTCAGCCACCGATTGTTCAAGTTCTCCCACTTAAAATGATGACAGAGGTCAGTAATTTTCATCATAGTTACACTTCAACTGTGAGACACAGAATGTGAAAAAAAATCCAGGAATTCACATTGTAGGATTTTTAAAGAATTTATTTGTAAATTATGGTGGAAAATAAGTATTTGGTCAATAACAAAAATTCAACTCAATACTTTGTAATATAACCTTTGTTGGCAATAACAGAGGTCAAACGATTACTATAGGTCTTTACCAGGTTTGCACACACAGTAGCTGGTATTTTGGCCCATTCCTCCATGCAGATCTTCTCGAGAGCAGTGATGTTTTGGGGCTGTCGCCGAGCAACACGGACTTTCAACTCCCTCCACAGATTTTCTATGGGGTTGAGGTCTGGAGACTGGCTAGGCCACTCCAGGACTTTCAAATGCTTCTTACGGAGCCACTCCTTCGTTGCCCGGGCGATGTGTTTGGGATCATTGTCATGTTGGAAGACCCAGCCACGTTTCATCTTCAAAGCTCTCACTGATGGAAGGAGGTTTTGGCTCAAAATCTCACGATACATGGCCCCATTCATTCTTTCCTTAACACGGATCAGTCGTCCTGTCCCCTTAGCAGAAAAACAGCCCCAAAGCATGATGTTTCCACCCCCATGCTTCACAGTAGGTATGGTGTTCTTGGGATGCAACTCAGTATTCTTCTTCCTCCAAACACGACGAGTTGAGTTTATACCAAAAAGTTCTACTTTGGTTTCATCTGACCACATGACATTCTCCCAATCCTCTGCTGTATCATCCATGTACTCTCTGGCAAACTTCAGACGGGCCTGGACATGCACTGGCTTAAGCAGGGGGACACGTCTGGCACTGCAGGATTTGATTCCCTGTCGTTGTAGTGTGTTACTGATGGTAACCTTTGTTACTTTGGTCCCAGCTCTCTGCAGGTCATTCACCAGGTCCCCCCGTGTGGTTCTGGGATTTTTGCTCACCGTTCTCATGATCATTTTGACCCCACGGGATGAGATCTTGCGTGGAGCCCCAGATTGAGGGAGATTATCAGTGGTCTTGTATGTCTTCCATTTTCTGATAATTGCTCCCACAGTTGATTTTTTTCACACCAAGCTGCTTGCCTATTGTAGATTCACTCTTCCCAGTCAGGTGCAGGTCTACAATTCTTTTCCTGGTGTCCTTCGAAAGCTCTTTGGTCTTGGCCATAGTGGCGTTTGGAGTCTGACTGTTTGAGACTGTGGACAGATGTCTTTTATACAGATAACGAGTTCAAACAGGTGCCATTAATACAGGTAACGAGTGGAGGACAGAAGAGCTTCTTAAAGAAGAAGTTACAGGTTTGTGAGAGCCAGAGATCTTCCTTGTTTGAAGTGACCAAATACTTATTTTCCACCATAAATTACAAATAAATTCTTTAAAAATCCTACAATGTGAATTCCTGTTTTTTTTTTCTCCACATTCTGTCTCTCACAGTTGAAGTGTAAATATGATGAAAATTACTGACCTCTGTCATTATTTTAAGTGGGAGAACTTGCACAATCGGTGGCTGACTAAATACTTTTTTGCCCCACTGTAACTGATTGGAATGTTTGTATGATTGTATTGAAATGACTTTTGTTTTAAAGTGCCTTGAGATTACATTCGTTGTGAATTGGCGCTAAATGAACAAAAATGAATTTAATTGAATTAAAACCATTTGCAGTGGTTGCACCTTTTTTAATTAATCTTTTTTCGTAATCGCTATACTTTGCATTAAGTGTTCCAGGGCCAGTGGTTTTTATCAATAAAACGTAAATATTTTCAGACATCAGTCCAGTGGGGCGGTTTTGGGGGAGCATGAAAAAAAACAAACGTCTCTTCTCTACCCATCACTAACATTTGCTTTCCATGCCGTGCAGGAGCCGTATCAGGTATTCTTATAAGCGCAAGTGTTTCATTTTATTTTTATGTGTAGTTCTCTGATTAGATTGTTTTGAATGAATAATACTTAAAATGAATAAAAAAGTATATCGATTCTAGAGAATAGGTATTAACTCAGCAGACGATTGAAGGAGACAGCCCCTAAATACATCATTTTCTGCCACATTGAACCGATATTTTGATATGAATAGGTAGCACTATTTCCCTTCCAGTCATTTCCCTTCAACTCACAGTTCTTCTTCTAGTTCTTTTCATTCTAGTGCTCTGTTAAGCTTATTTGCATTGAATAGTATTCAAAATGAATACAAAACTAATTAATATTTTCTCATTGCTAAAAATAAAATAAATCCCCTTCCACCTCCTCACCTCTCCTGAGCATGTGCTCCCCCTGCAGCAGCTGCACGATGGCCGTCTGGGTGGCGGGAACCAGGACGATGCTGCCGTCCTCTCTGCCGCAAACCAGCCGGCCCTGGGATGGGATGTAAACGCTGGCCGTGACCTGAGCACACACGGAAGGAAAAAAACGTGACTTGGCGAGCACCGCTAAAAAAAAAAAAAAAAAAAAACAACGAGTTTTTGTTCTGTTAGTCTTGTGCCAGGTGAACCTTGATGGGTTGTTGTTTGCTGGGCACGACGCTCAGCTGATCGATGATCCCCGAAGAGACGGGCATCAGCTTATCGAACGCCTCCTGCAGGCTGATGGTGGATGACACCTGCACCTCTGGACACACAGAGTTTAGCCAACCATCATGCAGACTGAAGATCAAACATTAACATTAAAAAAAAAAGTTTTTATATGTGAACAAAGTTTAGGGGGTAGCAGTGACATCGTCTGTCCACTAGATGTCACTGAGATACAGCAGAGGACAATTTACACGCCAAACCAAAGTAGCTTTAGTTGTCACACATCATTCTTATGAAGAACTCTTTTCCAAAACGCTATAAATCCATTTAAATCATTTTCAGGAAAATAAAATTTTTTACCTAGACCCACGCATTTTGGGAATATTCAATTTATCCGGGTAAAAAAAATTGTTTGGCCTCAGTTAGAACATGTTGAACGATAATTATTAAATCAAGCAAAAATATTGTTGATGATAAATTCAAAGTGAATTAAATTTTTCCTCAAAACGTTATATATCATCCATTTCCAGAGAGAGATGCACTATGATGGATCTTCATCACCAGGCCTGTATTGTCAGCATACTTACCAACTATGAGACCTCAGAATTAGGGAGACATTAATAAGGACCAAGATGCTACAGTCCCAGACCCACCCTGGGCCCCTTTTAGCCCCTCTTTATTAACCTCCTGGATACGCCCCTGCTCAGCAGCAGGAATAATCTCTTATTAATCATTTTAAAAACTCATAGGAGTCTCTGTGTCTGGAGAAAGTATTTTTTCTTACTTTGGTAGCAGCGCTGCATTGAGTTTGTTGATTTTGCTGTAACTTTGTTTTCTGCCGAAACACAAGAAGGATCGGCTCAAAGAGCTGGAAGTAAAAGCCTTGATCCACTGATGAAGTTACCATCAGGCATCCAAAAGGGAAGGAAACTAGACTTTAGGGCGGTTCAAACAGTTTTTTAATCCTAAATATGTCTGAAGATTTAGAAAGTAAATGAAACTACAGCTTCTGTCAGTCACATAAAGACCGTTGTGAAAACTTGCGGCTTGTTTTTGCGTCACTAATTACAGCTGATTGTTTCCCTCAGACGTACGAATCACGTAGTTAAACCTATTTTGGACTCAAAACGTCGAATTTCACCAACAGTAGATGGATTTTCATGACTGAAATGAGGAAACTGTACCTCAGAGCTCCTTCTTTGGCAAAATAAAAATGTAACAGATTTTATTCTCCATCCCTCTCACATAAGAAACGGGGATCGAACATGAACTGTGACGCCGTCAGATATCGGGAGAAATTCGGGAGAATGTCGGCTCTGGGAGGTTTTCGGGAAGGGAACTGAAATTCAGGACTCTCCTGGGAAAATATGGAGGATCAGACGCAGAATTAGACACACCTGTTGCTCCTAGTAGTGCCAGCACATATTTTTTTGTACAACTTTCACTGAATTCTGATTAGTTGAGAGGATTTATCGCGTTTAGGCTAAAAATAGGGTTGGCGCTTATGGCGGTTTGTAAAAAAAACGACATCTTGTACCGACATTTTAACAAGGAAATATTTGACAAGAAACGTTGATGAAGCAGCGAATAGGTTCAGTACAAAGCTAAATGACACGACAAACTCTTTTTTTTTTTTTAGGCCGTTTATATGAAAAGAGCTTTTCATATAAAAAGCTCCTTTATAGCAGTTCATAGAAAACATTTAAGTGTGGAAAATTACATTAAAGACATAAAAACACAAATTTATGTTCATCTAAATGTATATTTCTTAGAATTTATATGATTTTTGCTCCCAACACACTTAAATCGTTACATCCCTGCTGTAGAAACTGCACTAATTCACTAATGAACATTTCCGATGCTCACATTGGGAAGGTTTTTTTTTCTCAGTTTATATAGGCTAACTATGGGAAATAATACGTTTACCTTGTTAATGCACAAATACACACACACATTCTGTACAAATATTTTGTATCATTTATATATTTTTCAAGTGTCCTGCTTTGTTGCACATTCCAACTGCACAGTACTCTGGTTCTTACAGCTCTGTCCACAACGTAAATATTGTACATATCTATTAAATTCTGTTTTTGTGTGGTTTTTTTAAATTCCTTTCCACTTCTGAGTCTTATTAATGTTAGTATTTCCTGCTACTTTGCTGCTGTAACAACCGAATTTCCCCTTGTGGGTCAATAAAGGATTGTTCTACTCCATTCTAAAAGCTAACAGAGAAATGAGCTGATAATCGTTGCCCTTTAAGGCAACAACATGTTCTACTAGTTACTCCAGCTCCATTCCTCGTTCATCTTCTGATTCTAGTTCAGCGGTGTTGAACTCATTTCCATTTTGGGCCACATCAAGCTGATGAATATCCTTTAAGGTTGTTGCAGAAAGTATTGATAAAACTGGAACAAACCGTTAAAATCAGCCTCCGCATTGCAAAATTACGTCTTAAAATTGAATAATAATGAATATCTTTACATAAATGTGTGATTTAGGACTGTTCAAATAAACACAGATTTTATTTTACTTATAAAACTGTATTGGGGTGCACAAAAATTGAACTTATAGTTTCTATCTATAAGGTTCTCTAGAGTTTAGAGGGCCACATAAATGGCCATGGAGGGCCGGATTTGGCCCCCAGGCCTTGAGTTTGACCCGTGCGTTCTAGTTGAATACTTATTTTTAGGGTTGTCCAATATTATCGGGCTGAAGTCATTATCGGCCGATATTGGCATTAAAATGTAATATAGGAAATTATCGGTATCTGTTTTTATTTTTTCAATAAGATGAGTTTTTCACACCATACACATATTATATATCAAACTCTTCAGCTACTTCTTTTCTCTCTCAGAATGTAAAAATATGACAGATCTGAGGTTTAGTTTTTGAGATATTATTTGTTTGTGATAACTGTCAATTTATCAAAAGGCTTCTTCTGGGCCAACCTTGAGCGTCTATCGGGCGCACTTGCTGACGTCATCAGCCACAAAGGTATAATGTTGGTTACATTTTCTAAAAGTAGAGATTTGTCCTGAGTGGTGGGCCTTTGTCAGTATTCTCTGTGTGAGAAAATGTTCCAGCTACTTTTGAAGACAAAATAAAAATGGCACCTTTTTCAATTGCCTAACTAAAATTCTAGTACTTCTTACATTTTATACATTTTTAAAACTCAAGTATGCGTGATACAATATATTTTGTTGTGGTTACCTAAAAGGGTTTAGTAGTTTTTGTTTATATCGATTTCGAAAATTATGAGTTAGGCTATATCGGTATATCGGATATCGGTAGAAAAGCCAATATCAAACATCCCTACTAATTTATATAATTATATTTATATAATTATATCAATTTATATAATTATATATATACTTATATATATTTATATAATAGCCACTGTCCGTACAGATTGAGTTGGTGTGGGATGACGGGGCGAAACCGTCCAAGGCTTGGTTACCTGCTGGACTCTGGGGCGGCGGTGGAGGCGAGGAGTCCGGGACGCTCCACAGCGACAGCCGGCCCGCCGAGTCTCCCTGGATCAGCAGCTTGTGGAAGGGCTCCCGGCGGCTGAAGAAGAACCGGGTCACGGGAGGACAGATGAGGAGCTGAGAGGGAATATGAGGTCAGGTCAGAAAGAGTCGCCTCAGCGGGTTTTTCTTCCATTCATGTCAGAGTGCAGGGAGGACCGGGAAACAGTGGAGAGGAACAGAAAACTTTGACTAGGCCGGTAAACCGACAGCAACCAGGAAGGAATCCCAACAGAAAGTTTTTGTTTTTTTACTGAGAAACAGAATCCTAACAGACCGCCTGGATCATTTCTTCAGATCTGATCAGCAGCAGGACTTCTGGCTTGAACTGGACCTCCTCTAATAAAACCACCAACCAGGCTCTGCTTGACAAAACGGGCCCCAGTTCTACCCAGAGGTGAAAATCTGGTTCTGATCCATCACAGGAACCGGAAGTACAGAAGAATGATCGGAGGGCCGAGAGGCAGGAGACGGCCAATCGGAGACCACCGTGTGTCACGCCACCGCCACACACACACACACACACAGGTGTTCGCGCCCATCCAACTTTCCCACACTGTCAGATCGCAGCAACAAACCTGAATACTTTGTTGGGATGCAGAGTAAGAAAAGAGGAAGAACGATGATACGTAATGAACATTAGCTGAAAATGTAACCAAAATGCGAAAAAAAGCACGATGCGTTTTTTTTAGTTGGACTTTGAATTCAGGGTGACTGAAATAAACAAAGTTTTAGAAGATATTGTTTTAGCACCTGCAGTTTCTTTTTAAGAAAAAAAAAACAGGTAGGTAAATAAAAATGATGATAAATTATTAATAAATCACGGAAATCGGATTTGGTATGAAAAAAAATCTGGGATTTAATTTTTAAACCATATTGGTCACATCTATGATACCCATAATATCATTATATATAATAATATATGATTATGAGCTACAATAACACTTAATTTCCCTGGGGATAAATAAAAGTATTTTGAATTGAATAGAACAAACAAAATTAAAGCAGAATTTTTAAAAAAAGACACAGATGTTATAATCCATAATCTGAGCCAAGTGGAAGCATGGTGGTGGCAACATCATGCTGTGGGAAAGCAATTTAAGGCCAGTTTAATCTTCTCCGTTTTGACGCAGCGGCATTATCCGTCGACCCAAATGCTCTCCGTCACCTACGCAACGACGCACGGAGTAGAGGCCCGTTTTCTAACCATCCATCAACGTAGAGCGCATGCATCTGATTGGTCAGAGATCGCTTCACCAGAACGGGGCTCTATAGTCGCTGTAATCAGTAGTTAATGCAGCGTTTGGCCACTACATGCTTTATATTGAAAGGATAATTTATCTAATCTGATCTTTTAGCGGTTTTGAAAACAAGGTGTAGGAAAACAACAAAAACGCTGCTGTGTTTGTTTCCATGTGTTTTTAGAGGATTCTATGAGCTAAACTTCTGGTAAAAAGCTTTACATCGTAATCAGAACTTACTTTCTGTCGTCTATTGCTCCTTGAGGGGGAAATGTCGTTCACAGACTGAAGAAAAAAACTCTAGTTGTCCTGGTCGAGAATTGCTTTGTAGCAGAAAAAAAATCTATGGAAAATGAAGAGAAAGAAACAGAGAGCCGTAAACGAAAAAGGTCTCCGTCAATACTTGGGGTGCAAATTTGCTGTTGGAGAAGCGTAAAATAGGCTTTAGAATTGATGGGAAGCTGGATGGAGCTAAGAAGAAAAGATGTCGGACGCTATAGAAGAGTTGTCACCAGGGTGGAGGTTCTAGTTTACGCTTCTCCAACCGCAAATCTGCACTCAGACGCAGATGTACTGACGAAGACGTTTCTCATTCACTGTTCTCCGTTTCTTTCTCTCCGTATTCTGTTGATTTTTCTGTGTTGCAAATTAATTCCCGACCAGGACAACAGGGGGGTTCTAACATTTCATTACGTCTTCTGCCTACCTTTTTTCTACTGTTTGTGAACGCATTTCTTCCTCAAGGAGAAATGAACGACAGAAAGTAAGTTTTGATTAAAGCTGTAACCCTTTTTACAAGAAGTTCAGCTCATAGAATACTCTAGAAACACATGGAAACAAACACAGCAGCGTTTTTGTTGTTTTCCTAAAACCTTCTTGTGTTCAGAATCGCCAAAAGATCAGATTAGATAAGTTATCCTTTCAATATAAAGCTTGTAGTTGCCAAACGCTGCATTAACTACTGATTACAGCGACTATAGAGCCCCGTTCTGGTGAAGCGATCTCTGCTTGTTAATGAAACTGACCAATCAGATGCATACGCTCTACGTTGACGGAGATGGATAGTTTAAAAACGGGCAGAAACTGGCCTTAAACCCTAAAAACACAACCAGAGACAAGATGAGCCTGTTGGAACGGCCTAGTCAAAGTCCAGACCTGGGACAGGACCTATAAACTGGTGTTGGCAGACGTTCTCCACCAAACCCGTTTTATAGGGAAGGATGCGCGGAAACGTCCAAGCCGGAGCGGTCACACAAGATCCCAACAAAATGCTGATAAGTTCTGTAACCTGACAAAATGTGGTGGAGTTCATAGGGCGAGGAGAAGTCTTCCAAAGGCAGAGTTAACCCAGTCATCAGTGAGGAAAAGGTTCTGCTCAAACACCACAGTACAGGAAGCAAGAAACAGAGAGGGCCATCAGCAGCAGGTGACTTAGAAGAGTTCATCTGAAAACTTTGGACTTTACAGGTTAGAGGGTAAAGTCAGCGCTGGACAAACCGGCGTGCGACGGCACGAAATCGGTCCAGGTTTGTAACATGGAAAGAGTCGATTACTGTCAAAATAGATAAACAGACAGACAGCAGGACGCCTTTCTTTTAGATGCTGCTATTGGCGTTAAAGTCATGACCCAAAGCGTCTAAAGCCACGTTTATACCGCTCCGTTTTATTCTCCGTTCATAGCCGGGAGGAGAGAGGGGAGGCTGTTAGCTGGGTCTTCGTCTGGATGCTGTATAAATTCACCGTTTCGGTTTCTCCCCTGCTGCGCCATCAGCGCCCTCCGTCTCCAAAAAGTTTGTAAGCAACGTTCTTACTGTGCTT
Source organism: Apricaphanius iberus (assembly GCA_028564705.1). Lineage (NCBI taxonomy): Eukaryota > Metazoa > Chordata > Actinopteri > Cyprinodontiformes > Aphaniidae > Apricaphanius > Apricaphanius iberus. The sequence continues at coordinate 499,104 of JAPXFQ010001843.1, forward strand.
CATTCTAATAAAGAGAGAACTCCCACTCTCATAGTACTGCCGTTGCAGAACTGGTTGCAGTTCCACTCTGGTTCCATGTGAGGGCGCTCTCATGACGAATGAATGGAGGTCTATGGAGCAATACCCCTAAAAATCCACTTTTCTCAGGATATACATTTTTTTGTCCAGTAATTTGAATATTGCATTCGAAATGAGATGCAAATAAATTACATATTACTGGGTGTTTGATTTCTTAGTAACTTATTTGCTTTAAAAAAAGTACTTTAAACCTTATTCGTTATTTTTTCTTTTAATTTCACAGTACATACATGACTAGGGATGCAACGATACCACTTTTTTCAAGATCGATACCATAATGATACTTGAATCAGAGTACTTACCAATACAGAGTACCAATCGCAAAAAAAGTGTTATAAATTGGGAGTCAGGTATTATTTTTTCTCTGCTCGTTACAAGAAATGATGGTGAATTAGATAAAAAATAAAATATTAACAAAAATTACCACTGAACTTAAATGAAAATGTTCAAAACTAATATTTTTTGTGAAATTATTGCTGTGTTTCCACATCTTAAGCATTGGTTCATGGTACCGGTTAACATTAGCCGATACAGATACCAGTACATTAGGCAGTATCGGGGCCGATACCCAATACCGGTATCAGCATCGATGCATCGCTAAACAGAACTATAGGCAGATAATGGCGCTAGCAACCAAAAAAAATTGTTAGGTTGAAAAAAATAAAATAAAATTTAAAAAACCTTGGGCGAAAAAGTCCGCCTTAACATTCTGGTACCGCTTCGGATGATGGCGTCAAGCGGTACATCTGGTTGTAATCAGTCCGGCACTGACCAATCAGCGGTCATTAGCAAAATGCTAGCGAGTTATTGGCAACAACAACTCAATCTGTACGAAAACCGAAGGACAAACAATACTCGTTTCATTCACCTTTCCTCCCATAACTCATGTTGAACTTGTAAAACCGTCTAGCTCCATAGACTCCCATTCGTCTTGCGCTCATGGCGATCGCCCCCAGTGGAACTCTGGTGGAACTGCAACCACATTTCATTACAATGGGACCTAATAGAGAGTCGCTCTCCGAAGTCCAGCTTTTGTTACGCGCGTTTTTTTGCCAAATTTTTTTTTTTTTCTAAATCCCAAACTTGCCGTAGAGCGTTGCTTATGTAGTATTCACAGCCCGTTTTGTATCTAAGCTAAAGTTAGAAACCGGATTGAGGCTACGTCCACACTAAGCCGGATAAGGTTGTACGGTGAGTTAGACGCCTAATGTTATCCACTCAACACGAGCATTTACGCCCCGTTTAAGGTCCCATGATTGCGCAATCCAATGCTGACCTATGCATGTACTGGGCATGCACGGGGAAAAACAAAAAGAACACAGATTGACGCGTATAATCTACGTCACTGTCGGCGCCTCCTGGATCGTCTCCTGTGTCGCCTTCTCATCCGCAAGTAGGTTAGTGTTAACTTTGCAAACGTCTGAATTAGCAAAAGTAGCAGTAGCATAGCGAGACTCGTCTCCATCTTTGCTGTTGTCATTATCTGGTGTCGCGTTGTTGTCGTCATCAATTTAGGACGCAGCATTTGGTTGACGTCGCTGCTCTGATTTAGCCGGGGACCGGATAAGTTGCGTCCAGACGTGCTCATTTAGCCGTTGGGATAACAGTTAGACGGCTCTCTTACCAGGCTAATACTTATCCGGCCACAGACCACAAATAAAGCCGCCTTAGTGTGGACGATAGGGGGGTGTAGACTAAATACTTATACGTTTAAGGCGTTATCGGGCTTAGTGTGGACGTGGCCTTAGATCCTAGCAAGTATCATCGGCTCTGACCACCGGGTCGCCATCGCTCATGATTCGGCTCATTCCCAGCGGCCCAGAGAATGACTGAAGCCGAGATGGAGGTGGATAAATCCTGGAGAAACTTCTCCTCTGACCGAAGAGTTTATTACTAGTTTATGAAACTTAGAACGTGTTTTCATTTCACTCAGTCTCCCATATAAATACTGAAGGAAATCTCCAGCTGAAAGCTGTTCTAACAAATAACTCCTGTTATCACCGTCTTCTATCTGTAGTACGTCTAGTGCTTTTGGTTCTAGTTCTTCTAGATCTACTATTTACTCTTCTAATTCATACAATTCAAGTTCTTTTTCTAGCTTTAGTTTCTCCAATTCAAGTCCTTATAATTATAGCTGTTTTAGTTCTACTGGTTAGTCTAGTTTTATTTATCATAGCATAATAATTTTGTTATTATTTCACATTCAGTTCGGGTTCTTATTCTGATTCTTTATCTAGTTCTACTAGTTCTAATTCTTCCAGATCTACTTCAGTTTCATCATTTAGTTATCATAGTTCCAGTTGATTTAGTTCTAATACTTCTTCTAGTTCTTTATACTTTTCCACTACTTTTAATTATTTCTCTAATTCCAGTTCCTCTAGTTCGTTATCTAGTTCTGATAGCTCTAATTCTTCTAGTTCTACTTCATTTTCTTTGTTTAGTTCTTATAGCTCCAGTTCATTTAGTTCTAATACTTCTACTTCTTTTAGTTCTTTATCCTTTTCCACCTCTAATTCTTCTAATGGTTCAAGTTCTTCTAGTTCTAGTTCTCTTTATAGTTTGACTAGAAGGTATTTATTTAGTTCTCTAATTTCTAGTTCTTTATCTAATTCTACTAGTCTAGTACTTCTGGTTCTAGTTGTAGTTGTTTTGCTTCTTTTGTTTCGTATTTAGTTCCTCTATTTCTATATCTAATTCTACTAGTTATAATTTTCTGCTAGTTCTAGTTCTTCTTGCTCTAGATATTCTAGTTGTACTAGATCTAGTTCTTCTACTTCTTCCAGTTCTACTTCAGATAATTTATTTAGCTCTTGTAGTTCTTGTTCTTTTAGTTCTAATTCTTTATCTAATTCAACTAGTTATAATTCTACTAATTCTTGCTGTAGTTTTTCTGGTTCTAGAACGTCTAGTTCTAGTTGTTCTACTTCGTTTAATTCTACTTCAAGTTCTTTATGCAGTTCTTTTCACTCTAGTTCTTACACTAGTTCTAGTTTGTCTGGTTCTAGATCTTCTAGTTCTAATTATTTTTCAACTTCTTTATTCAGTTCTTCTATTTCATAGATCCAGTAGTTTTTATTTTATTTCTACTAGTTCTAGTTCTTCATGTTCAATATGTTCTAGTTTTAGTTGTTCTACTTATTTTAGTTCTTTATTCAGTTCCTCCATGTGTAGTTGTAGTTCTACTCGTTTTATCTTCTAGTTCTTCTCTTCTAGTTTTAGTTGTTCTCCTTTTTTAGTTGAACTTCAAGTTCTTTATTCAGTTCTTCTATTTCTTCCAGTTCTACGAGTTTTTACCTGCTCTTAGCTCTACTTCTACTAGTTCTAGTTCTTCTAGCTCTGATAGTTCTAGCTCTTGTACTTCTCAGCATTCTTCTAGTCCTTCACTGTTTACTTACTGGTTCCGTTTAGTCTTTCCTCCTGAGGAAATCTCAATCAAACGTTGCTTTATTAAAACGCATCATCTGCTTCTTCCTTTAAAACCCAAATAAATAAAATAAATGCGAAGCAGCTAAAACCAGAAACGTTAACGCACGTCTCAACCTTTTGGCCATGACTCTAAACTCTCCATCGCTCAGCCTGCAGCTCTGCCGAATAAAACTCTTCCTCTTGTCGCCTGCTGCTGACGCTACCAGTTTTCTGGGCTTACAGGAGCCTCTAGAGGCCGGTGTTGGTAAAGCTGCTTTGGGGTGTAGAGCTCCGAGTCGAAGCCACTGGGACGGAGGCATATCACCTCCTCCTGCTCCTCCTCCTCCTCCTGCTCACCTACGTCCTTCTGAGAGGAGTGAGGAGGGCCGGGTTTATGTGGGGAGTGGGAAGGGGGAGACAGGAAATTAAAGACAAACACAAAAAAGCTCAACTAAATAACAGACATAATACACATAAAGCAAATTATGACATTCTAAAATTAAAAAAAATGGAACGTCCAGCTTCATTCACATGGATTAAAGCCGATTCAGGTTTCATCGGATGGTAGGAAATCATTTCTGGTCCTTGTTGCTTCGCCAGCTGAGTGAATTGAACCACAGCGGCGTTTAACATCAGCTGGTTTAATCCAGGTGGCAGAAAAGAGCTCCACTCACAGCACAGACATGACAAACTGAGAACACGAAGACAGAGGAGGTGGGTTTAGCAAAGAGCACCGGCTTAGCTGGGACTGTTACTGTCTGTAATCTGGATAAGAGGAGGACCAAGATCCCCGAAAGCAACAGATTATCAACATAATCATTCCCATTTCTTCAATAAACCCCATATCGCAACTTAAAACCAAAACCAAAAACGTGAAGCACGATTACTGAGCTGCAAAAATTCACTACTGCTCACCAATAGGTGGCGCTACAGCTAAGTGAAACGCAGTGAGGCTTAATAAACTTCTACACTTTAAGGTGGAATGTCAACAGTTTTGTGAAGAATGAGTTCTCGGACGATTCTGCGTCAGATTTACTAGGCCACGCCCATTTTGTGTCGTAGAATTTGCGAAGCGGCAACAAGAGTTAAATTTTTTTCTCTTACCCAATAAAAAAAAAAAAACCTCTGTAGCCCAAAATGGAGTTTCTTTAGAACCTAAACTAAATACTTCTAAACCATTAAAAATACCTCAAATTTAGAGAAACCTTTGATTATTTTGTGATCATTCCCAAATTAAACACTTCATCATCCATGCAGCATAAAAAACACGCTAATGAAATCTGGTCCTAAGGCTGAAAGAATGGCCGACTATCTGGTTACTATTGCCAGAAAACTGAAGACGGGTCGTCGTTCGTGGTTTTAACGGTCCTCGTATACCGAAGACGTCCGGTACCGTCGGTTCAGTGTCCCGAACAAATACATCTGGGTTTTCATGCCGGAACGCATGAAGAATGTTTGTGTGAGGAACTTGGCGCTCAGTGAAAAGTTATGCAAGGATCCAAAACAAAACAGAGAGGACTCCCGGCAATCGCAGGAAGACAGGTGGACCGGACCAGAACTTTGTGTCAGCAATAGCTCTCTTCAACACAAACAAAGTAGCTTAATTCGATGACTCACCTGAAATAATGTCACGGTACTGGATGAAGAAAGAAAATCATCAAAAGTCCAAATTCAGCTACATGCAGCATCTAATCGACCAAAAATCTTGGACGTTGGAACGTTGGAGAAATCAGGAGAGGGTTCTCCCTACGACTAACCATGCAGATGATACTAAACTCTACATTTGGACCCATCCAAACCTTTAGCCGCTGTATCGAATAAATAAATGGACAGATGTGTCAGAACCTTCTCCAGCTGAATAGAAACAAAACTGAAGTGCTCATCTTTAGAGCTAAAGAGGAAAAATCAAAAGTCAGCACACAGCTTCAGTTAATCCAACTAGAAACGACTCATCAGGCCCGTAATCTAGGTGTAATAATGGACTCAGACATGAACCTCCAGGGTCACATAAAGGATATAACAAGGTCAGCTTTCTATCACCTGAGGAACATTTCTAGGATTAAACGACTGATGACAAAAACGGGACTCTGAAAAACTCATTCATGCATTTATATTAAGTCAGATTGATTACTGCAACAGTATCTTCACAGGTCTGCCTAAAAAGTCAATCAGAAAGCAGCAAAGGATCCAGAACGCTGCTGCTTGCGTTCTCACTAGAACCAGGAAAGTAGAACACATCACCCCAGTCTTAAAGTCCTTCCACTGGCTCCCTGTAGCTCAGAGAATAGACTTTAAAATACTCCTACTAGTTTATAAATCATTGATTGATTTAGCAACAAAACCTTCCAAACCAATCAGGTCCTCTGGTGCAAGTCTGTTCTGCACCCCTAGAATCAGAACCAAACATGGCGAAGCAGCATTCAGAGTCCATGCTCCTCTAATCTGGAACTAACTTCCAGAAACCTACAAAGCTGCTGTTTTCCTTTACTATGCGACATAAACGTAATGGGATTTTGCTTGTTTGTTCTTTTCTTTTTCTTTTTTTTTTGGAAGAAATATTTTAGAAATTGTATCAATCCAATATTTAACAGACGAAGATTGAAAGGTTTCTTTCGTTCCCTGAATGCAGTGTGGTTCTAATAAGCATCAATGCGAGATTCACACAAATGGTAGGTGTAATGTTAATTTGTAATGTCTAAACACAGGTGAGTAGTTACAGACATTGTTGCTGCTTGGAAAGCAAACATTACCAAATAAATTAGGCCCTTCAGTTTTGAATTTCGTCTAAAAACAAACGCAGAGTAAAAATTATGACCAAATACAAAAATAAATGTCTATTTAGTTATAAAACATTCCACTGTTTGAAGGTTTAGAATATAACAACGTCAAAATGATCTAAATAATCGAAAAATAGTTCTGATAAAAATAAATCCCTATCAAAATTGTTACGTATTTTTCTTGATTGAAGGGAACCGACACATGACCTCTAGATGTGAGTGGGTTTTTTACAGAAATTGTTTAAGTCCAGGGGTGTCCAAAGTGTGGCCTGAGGGCTATTTGTGCCCCCTTGATTGATTGTGTATGGCCCCTAACTTCGATGATCAAGTGTCTGAATCAGATAGAAACGCAAAATTATTCCACACTAGCGATGTATATTGGCAAAAATCTGATACGATATGTACCACGATACAAAGCGGAATAGGGATGTGAGAAAATGGGGGTATACCAATATATGGCAATATTTTATGTAACAATATTGTATCGATTTTTATTCTTCAACAATTTGAACCATTAATAATGACAGGTATTTTCATCATAAAATAACAAATCTTACTGCTAGTAGGTGGCTGTTTATCACCTTCTTGGTTCCAGTGGATCAACTAGATGTAGTAATAAAGCTGTTCTATATTAAACAGGTTGGAGTGTTTAGAATACTGTTACAGATTTCCTACAGTTTAATTCGTTTTTTTAAAAATCACAACATATCGTACCCTTTATATCGTGATACACATCGCTAAAGGGGATGGTAAGATACCATGAGGAAGACCAAATATTGTAATTTTCTAAACTGAACTTAACTGTAGAAAAATTGTTAATCTGTTTCAACCATAAAACATCCAGTTTTATTACTGGATCTAATTAGGGCTGTAATGATACCACTTTTTTCAAATGATACGTTACCGATACTTGGATTTGCTTGGACTTGCCGATACCGACTAACAATACCGATACTTCTACCAAACACACACACACAAAAAAATTCAATGAATTGGAAGAAAGGTTTTACTTTCTTAACTGATTGTTACAACAAATGATGCTGAATCAGATCAAAAATAAACTACTGATAACAATGACCAACAAACTAGAATTTAAAGTGAAAAATAGACCGTTTTCTGTGAAATTATTGCAGTTTCCACATTTTGATCCACTCAAACGAAGGTGACAACAGCCACAAACTAGCGGTCAGACTTGAAATTTTACTGAGAAATTACCCTCAAAATGTTTAATTCTTATTCTTAGAAATCAAACATGAAAAAATTTATATCTTTTCTTTTGCATATGAATACAATATTGTGACAAAGAATTGCGATATATTGGCATATCGATATTTTTCTACATCCCTATTCCAGATAAAATAAAATGTCGCAAAAGAACGTGTTCGCGACAACAAAAATGCCTTTAAATAAAAAAATAAAACATTTTCTGTCTACTACAAGGACCACATCTGTCCATTTATTTTTACTAAAAAGTAGACTTTCAAAGGGCAATTCCGTTTTTTTGTTTTTTTTTTCAACCTTGACTTTATTTTTAGCAAATTTTATGTTTTCTTAGCCAGTGAATTTTGCAGCCAGTCAGAGCCGTTCAGCAGTATTTATATCCACTTCCTCCATCAGCGGACATCTGCATGGGTAGTCCACATACGGCTTGTAATAAGGTTTAATCTGCCCCAAACGCCTTAATTTTCCAATGTTTATTATCCACTTGGGTTTATGAAACCGCCGGAAGTGCTTCTGTATTTTTTTTCTGGGCCGATTTGGACGTAACAATACATTAGCGCAGCTGCAGGACTGTAAAGCCTGGCGAATCTGCATCACTCTGTGTACTACCTCCAAATCAGCCCGCAAGAAAATATAGAAGCTCTTCCAAGGCATTTGTAAGTCCAAGTGGATAATAAACATGGTAAAATTAATGCGTTTGGGGCAAATTAAACCTCATTACAAGCAGAATTTGTCCTGCCGCAAGCACTCTCGTTTTACGAATGTCGCCTGATGGAGGAAGCGGATATAAAGACTGCTGAACGGCTCAGACTGGCTACAAAACTCTCAGGGTAAGAAAAAATAACATTTGCTAAAAATAAAGTCCAGATTGAAAAAAAAAACATTCCCCTTTAAAAGCAGCTTTTCGGTGCAGTAAAGTCTGCTTTTGAGTAAAAATAAATGGACAGATGTGGTCCTTGTAGGAGACAGAAATAAAAAAATATTATTTAAAGACATATTCAAAATAAAAGTATTGTTTTTTTTCAGTTTTGATTTTAAAGAATTAGAATTAAACATTTTGAAAGACGAGAGTAATTTTTCAGTAAAATTTCAAGTATGAACGCTACAGGGTGAACGAGAAAACATAAAATTTGCTAAAAAATAAGGTCCAGGTTGGAAAACAAAATAAAACAGATTTTTTTTTTTATGTATTAAAGAAACTTACCTTAGCTTTCAAATGGAAGAGTGACCTAAATAGTAATTTTATTGGTTCTATTCTTTTCTAATCAAGACCTAATAAAAAACTTGAAGAAATGTGCAAAATGTACCCTTAAGTTTTGCATCTTTAATAATTTAAACATGACTTTCCAACAACAAATTGGACCACTTTAATTAGTGTATTGCCTACTTAGTTTATGTTGAGATTTTGCTGAGTTATTATTGAGTATGTAAAAAAAACATTTTTTGGCCCTTGAGTCCTTAGATTTGACTATATTTACACATCTGACAAACAGTTTGGACACCCCTGGTCGAAGTGGAAACTAAACGGCCGTCTCTGTGGGATAGAGAACGGAGCCAGGAGTTGTGCTCAAACATGGCACCAAGCGATGTCTTGTTGTGTAACATATTAACAGCAGGGGAGCTGATAAGATGTGGAAGCGCGTATGGAAGGTGTAAATTATAGCATTTAACTCTTTAGGCGCCAGAGTTTTTCATATGAAATATTACATTTTGATATCTGCAGTTCAAAATGTTGTAGCTTTAATATGATTATAGATAAAGGTACATTGTGAATTAGAAGAATCTTCAGTATGATCCAAAGTTTGTGATAGGAGGAAAATCATACATCTAATTTGCATTTTATGACGTCATCAGGCATTGGCAATATTGGATTGCATGACTTTTACGTTTTGTTTTGCTTTTTTACATCGCTTAAAACTTTTATTTCATTAATTATTTTATTTAGATTTTTCTATATATGTATTTTCTACATCTATATTGTTTTTTTTTGTGGCTTTTTTTTAAAGAACAGGTGAACATATCTGTTTTTATGTCCTTTTTCATGAGGCTCCGTTACTCTATTCACTATATAAAATCCACAGAAAGAAAATGTTGGGCACAGACTTTTACAGATCTGTCCCAAAAATAACTAACAGGCTCATCAGATTGTTTGATTCACTGGTGATTCTACTCTGCCTCTTCTGTTAAGCAAACCTCGCCAAAATCATCATAATCCTCACTTGCAGCAGGACAGAGAACTCCTGTCTTCGATCGCATCTGCTATTATTTCCACGGATTTTTACATCCCTTTGACCTCGGTCCCGATTAGCGTTGTTATGACCACCTTGCTACCCGAACACATACCTTTCTCTCACCGGGAGAACGTGATGCAGAGCTGGAATGTTGCTGCTTGTGGAGCGTCATGGCAAAACGGGACTGGCTGTTGCTGCGGGACATTTTAGTTTCACTTTCTTTCTCCCGGGACAACTGAACAGATCAGAGGTAAATATTTCTCTTCAGAATCTGAATAAGCCAATACTTTCTGGTGGGGAACTCAGACGTCCTGGCGTCATACATTTTATCTTTCTAAAACTTGCTTTCTCTATGCTGTGACTGCAGCAGCTGCACGATGTCTCCTGGTGTAAAGTAGTAATTAAATTAGCGGTCATATCTGCAGCTGTGGCTCGTTAAAGTCAGCAATGTTGCTTGTCGCAATATTGCGACTATGGCGCCTAGAGGGTTAAGATTAGAACTCAACATTTAGGTTAAAAACTGAAGCAAAGACTAACTTGGCTTTGATGCCTGGGTTCAGATTTCTCTGTTTTTAAGCTATCTTTCGCAAAAATCCCAATAGAAATACAGAAATTAATGAAAGTTTCCAAAAGGAGAACTAAAATATTTCGCTAAATGTAAAAAAAAAAAAAAAACGTAAGAAAAAGAAAAGAGGATTTTGTGAAAGGTAAAATCTCCACACAAATCTGCGTCTGACCTGTTTGTCTGAGAGGCCGGCGATGCTGTAGATTAACGGGGGGATCGAGCCCTCTCTGGTCTTCCCGACGTCGCTGCGGAAATGTTCGCTGGCCGACTGACAGCTGAGGAGCCAAAAAAAAGCGTTATCTCAAACCGGCCGCCGTAAAGAGGGCGTTTCCTCCAGCGTCATCCTGTCGGTTTTACCTGGCCGGCAGCTTGTAGACGTAGCTGCAGCCGTCTTCCGTCCAGATGATGACTTTATCCGCCGCGAGGAACTCCCCTCCGCTCCACGACTGGTCGCTGTCGCTGGGCACGGAGCAGAGCAGAGAGTAGTCCCCGGCATCGAACACCTGCCAAAAGAGAACGGCAGAATGCTTCTTCATTTGTGCCAGCAGCCGTGAGCCAGGTGAGGCTTCGGGAATTCCTACCCTCCAGTACTTTGAGCAGACCACCAGCAGGCTGCTCTGGGTGAAGCTGCAGAAGGAGATGCTCTGGCAGCCCTGACAGTAGATGGGTTTGGACTCTTCCTCGAAGACAGGGTCCAGGTCCTGAACACAACAGAAAGAGTGTCAGGTTTTTATATGGGCCCAAAACAGATTACAACACCCATGTAAATTAAATTCTAACCATGAAATGTATTGACCAAAGACAACCAGCAGAGCGTGCGGTAGGCTACTGATCTGGACTTTTTTGGGGCTGTAAAGAAGATACTTGGATACGGTTGTACGCCAGAACAGACTTTAGAGCTTGACTTAATAGAAACAAGAGTTTAGCTAGCGATAGCAGGGACGATGCTAACACATCACAAGTCTCAGCCCAGGGGTGTTTCTCAATGCCCAGGAACCTCGCCTTGATGCCTTGGTCCCGCCCCGGTCTCAGCCCCGGAGATACGTCACCAGGGACCGCCAAGGCGTGTTCCAATGTTCGTGTTCTAAGGAGGAATCTGTCCTCCGTTTGTTAGCCGTTTAGCTAACTAACCAAGGATACATCAGACGTGCCTTGATGGCTTCTCTCGGTCAAAAATTTCCCAGAATACAGCGCGGTAGGAGCCGGCAGCAGCCATTTCGGGAGCAAATTTCCATTTTAAATGTAAGTCAACTAATTTTAACCATCGGGCTTATATCTAAAATTTTTTTGTTTGTTTTTTTAGACCCAAAGCAGTTATATATGGTTGGTTAGTTGCATAAAAAAATAAAAAAAGTAAAACGCTCGTTATACATTTCCAGTTCCATGGTAGAAGTAATATTACTACGCTACAATGCTACTACGAGGGGCGGGACGTAAACAGAGTACGTAAGCCGGAAGCCGCGGTCACGTAAAGCAAGTCTGTTCCAAACCGTTTTCTTTGACCAAGGAAGGAGAGTGTCCCCGTAAGCGGGGCCCTTGACATTGAGAAACACTCCAGGAGTAATATCTGCTTTTTAACCTCGTGTAACGTTGCGTTATGTGGACTACTAGAGAATTCCCCTAGGGGTCAGAGTACCGGATTTGTAGGGTAGAAACAAAACAAACATGGAGGAGATAATCAGCTGGTTTATTTCCGGATTATGACAGAAAAAGACAGCAGCAGAGTTCTAGTTGGCATATAATACCATATTTACCCCTATTGTGGCTTGTTTCACTGCTGCTTTTCCTGCTGTTGACCCCGTGTACCTACGGTCGGTCAAATAGTGCTGTAATCTACCGCTGGTGGTCATTAGCATGGAGTCATGTCACGTTAAATTCAAATGACGCTTTGAGCAAAAAGCAAGCTACGTAGGGCAGCCATGATAAACACGCGTACACGTAATGAGAAGCAAGTATTTTCCCTGCCTTAGAGAGGCAAATGCAACCTTGAGTGACATTCTGGCCCTCACTCCATACCACTAGGTGGCAGTAATGCAAATATTTGGTTTATTGCCAGCCACAAATAAACATCACGAAGAAGAGAAAGAAGAAGAAAAAGATGAACAAGAAGAAGAAGAAGAAGAGTGCTGCTGTGTTATTTTAGGCTAATATGAGCATGCTAGCTAATGTGGTATTATTTCTACATATGTTTTAAACATCTATTATTCAGAAGGTAAAAGTCTGTTTTATATAGTTTGCATGGTTGTAAAAAATATATTGTCTGTCAGTATTTGTTATTGGGATAAGCTTTTAAGTCATAAAACTCTTGGGTACGTTTTATTGCAGGCTGTAAAAACAGGATGTCTGTAGATTTAGTATGCCGGAACCAAGGCCATGAAGCTGGGAGTGTTGCCATAAAACCATAATTCTCAGAATGAACTTTTGACTTGGATCTGTTAGAAAAGACACGTCCCTGATGACTGCATAATTTTTGACATCCAATCATGGTCAAGACACTGTTTGGAAATGGTTCTGATTGGAGCAGATTCGAGGGAGAAGAAACGCCTACAATCCTAGCGAAGTCTGGTGCCTATAAAAGTTATGACAGGGAAATCATTCAATCGTCAGATGTCTTTAAATCTGGCCCAGAGAAACTAGGGCATCTTTCTCTGTAAACTGCAATTTGTTAATCTGTTCAAAATAAATGTTAAGAACTGGAAATTGGCTCCATTTTGTCTCTGGCCGAACATGCACTGAATTAATTTTGAATAATATTTAATTCAACACTAACCTTGCTCTGCAAGATGGATTCTCGCGAGATTTGGAATGTTCCGAACTCAGGGGAATCCATCTTGTATGGCTCCAATCTAAACCGTCCGACCTCCGACCTATATTTGACTGGACCAATCGTTTGCCAGCATTGTGCTTTGGGGCGGGAGTTCAGTTGTGACGATAGTATCAAGTACCCAGCTAAGCAAAACAAATATGGCCGCGCAGGTCGACGCTCGCGTAGAAGCGGCTATTGAATCGGTTGTAGAGGAACTGGATACTATTTCGTCATTTAAAAAATGAGCAAAGGGAAGCACTTTGTGAAAAGGGAAACAAATATGGCCGCGCCGGTTGACACTTGCGTAGAAGCCAGTGCCAGCCGGGCGCTAGCTTGCGCGTCCTCCAATCAGCTGAAAGTATTCTACCAGATGTCACTCCCTCTTTCAGACAAAATGTGTAGCCTCGACATGGGGCGGGGCTACACATCTGGCTGATACCAGGTTACATGCCAACGGAAGCTACGATAAAAAGTTTAAGAGAAATACAGCCACAAAGAAGGAAATTATCAAGGTTTTAAGCAGTAGGTTATTAACTTTTATATAGGGGGACTTTAACTGGACCGCTTGTTGACATAACTGCTGTCATTGTTTGAGATTGATTTGTACTGTTAATATTATTTTTCTTACAAAGTGGTTTGACAAAAGCATTTACAGGGGGGGGGACGTGATATTTTGCAATACTATAAATATATTTTTTTTATTGTAACATTTAAAACTGAATTAAACTACAGAAAAAAATGTCCCAGTATTCTAAACACTCCAACCTGTTTCATATAAAACACGTCCGTTTTTATTACTAGGTCTAGTTGATCGACTGGAACCATGAAGGTGAAAAATATCACCAACTACCTGTCCTAATTTTAATTTCAGTACAAAAATAACCATCTTCAGTTGTAAAAAATAAAAATAAAAAGAAGAAATAAAAATAGATATATTGCTTTGAAATATTGATACAGTATTGTGAGATTGAATATTGCAATATATTGGTGTGTCGATATTTTCTTCCATCTCAACTCATTAGAATCCCAGGTTTCTGGTTACGTATAATATCTAAGTGTACATAGAAAGGGCATCACCAAAATAAGCAGATTTGTCTTGGAACTAATGTAGCGTACCGCCAACGGGACAGAAAAACAGCAAGGGATTAAAAGAGTGTTTGCTGGGCCCTCCTCAGCTAATTCCTCTGCCACCGGGTCCGTGTGTGTTTGTGTTCTCCTGCAGTGTAGCGGGATTTAACGCCAACAAACCTGCATCTTGCTGACCTCAGCTGTTATCATCCAGACCTTCAGTATCCCCGTCACTGACACCGCCACCACCGTGTCCTCTGAGGAGAGACAGGAAATTCAAACCTCTGCTCGATAGCCGCAAGCTAGGCGGCGCTACGCGGCACCGGCCGCTGTCGGCACGGTGGTCTTCCCCGGGCAAACGGGTCCCACCTTGTGTGCGATGGGACCGGATGATGCTCATGGAGCTGATCCAGTCTGGAGAGATCTTGGAAACCAGGGAGTACAGGACCTCCAGGCTGGTGGCGTCCACCACCAGGATCTCTGGGTAATGGCCGTTGCAGAGCAGACGTCCCTCCTTCTGAGTGCCGATGGTGAACTGATAGAACTGAGAGAAAGAAAAGAAAAACCCAAGACTTTCCAACGCTGTTTGGATTTCTAACGTTTTTTTATTTAAACTCTGGAGAAGTGGCGATGCGGTGGTTCTAATCCAGGGGTCTGCAACCGTAACCCTTTACACTGAGTCCAGCTAAATAAAAACCTTTTTGAGCTGCAAATATTACACCACCTTTAGAAAAAACGTCATTTAAAAAATGTTAAGAACCATCTACAAGAGTAAAATGTGTTGTTATTCATAAAGAGCTGCCAGTTAATTTCATAAAATTTCATAATTTTCCATTACTTTTTGATATTTTTGACAAATTATGTAAAATGTACATAGTTTTAAACCTAACTTTAAATAGTTTCTTTGAATCAAATCACTTAAGATCCCAGATGATTTATAATGGATTTATATCAAGGTAATCACAAATATAGTGAAGCAGAAGGTACTTTTATGGACTTCTTTAGCTTTGAATTGGAAAGAATTTGAACGCACCTAGCACCTCCCAGTGGTTAAAGCAGATGTAGCTTCACATATATTCTTAAGAACATATATTTGAACAAATTTCAAGACCTTTTAAATAACTTTTTATGGACAGATTTTTCAGCTGAGCTGGCTAACTTTTAAAATAAAAACCAAACAAAAAACCATGCAGGTAATCACACTGTATAGTGACTATTACTCTTTACTTTAAAGAGAAGCTTTAGTTCTCAGAAGGCCCGGTTATATTTTGTGAAACCCATCCAAATCCTCAATAAATGCATTGAGCAAATTAACAGCTGGATGTCCCATAATTTCCTCCAACTGAACAAGAACAAAACTGAAGTACTTCTCTTTGGACCCAAAAAAGATCGATTAAATATCAGCACACAGCTTCAGTTGGTCCAACTAGAAACTAACAACCAGGCCAGGAATCTAGGTGTAATAATGGACTCAGACATGAACCTCCAGGGTCACATGAAGGCAATAAAAAGGTCAGCTTTCTATCACCTGAGGAACATTTCTAGGATTAAAGGACTGATGACACAAGGAGACCTAGAAAAACTCCTCTATGCTTTTATCTCTAGCCGCCTTGATTACTGTAACAGTATCTTCACAGGTCTACCTAAAAAGTCCATCAGACAGCTGCAGCTGATCCAGAACGCTGCTGCTCGTGTTCTTACTAGAAACAGGAAAGTAGAACACATCAACCCAGTTCTAACGTCCTTCCTCTGGCTCCCTGTAGCTCAGAGAATAAATTTCTAAATACTTCTACTAGTTTATAAATCATTGAATGGTTTAGCACCAAAGTACATTAGACATCTGCTATCATAGTACAAATCATCTAGACCGATCAGGTCCTCCAGCTCTAGTTTACTGATCGTCCCTAGAACCAGAACCAAACATGGAGAAGCAGCTTTTAGTTTCCATGCTCCTCACATCTGAAACAAACTGACGGTCAAATGCAAAACTGCAGAGACACTGAACTCCTTTAAATCTAAAATAAAAACTTACCTGTTTAGACTTGCTTTCGAATAACTGATCCTATTATTGCTTTTACTTAATTGCTAATAGTTCAACTTTATTTCTAGACAAAATTTTGTCCATTACTTGAACAAACCAACACCAAAATGCTAATGATTTCTTGTTTGTCTATTGTACATTTTCACTAATTATCATTTTATTCAATTGCTAAATGGCATTGTTTTATTGTGTATGCTTTCTTCTATTTTAATATTTCCAGTTGATTATAAATGTTTGTTTAAGCCTTCTTTAACTGACTATACGTTTTAATTCTCAGGTTTTTTTTGTAATCATGTAAAGCACCTTGATTTGCCTTGTGTTGAAAGTGTTCTATAAAAATAAACTTGCCTTGCTACTTTACTTTTGTTCACTATAAACACAATGTAACACTAAACCGCTCTGTTTACTGGTGAAATTGAAGCGGTATGTTGTATTACACTGCAAAAAATAAGAAATATTTACTTCAAAGCACTTATTCAACGAAATAAATAACACCTGCTAAAACCTGGTTCTGGTTTGTAGTGTTGCTGCACCGGTCTGGACCAATAAACGTGAACTGGTTTCTGACACGTTTCCATTAAAGGAGCAGTTCTGGTTTAGACCTGGACCTCTGGAGGAAAAACCTCCTTATAAAGGCTTCGATCCTTAGAAACTCAAGCTGTAAATAGCGACAACTGAACGAAACTTTTACGAAACATCTATTTCAGAAAATAAAAAAACCTTTCATATTCGAAATCAGAGGAAGAATCTGAAATGTCTGCACACCTGGATCCGTCTTACCTGGATCCCAGTGTGAGCGCAGGCCAGCTTGGTGAACTCGACGCAGCGTCCGTCGTTCACGTCCCACAGACACATCTCCCTGGAAACACAGAGACGTGGGGATGCAGATGAGGTTTTGGAAAGGAAGACAAAATAAAAGCTGCGACGGAAACCGACCCGCTCTCCGAGGCGCTGACGATGTACTGCTTGTCGCTGCTCGCGCTGGCTTTGGACAGACAGGTGATGGAGGCGGTGTGACCGTACAGCATCGCCCTGGGACAGATCTGGGGGGGTGGGGGGGTGAAAGTTAGAGGATAAAAGGAAAAGCAAAAAAAAATACGACTACAAGCAGCTATCAAAAGGTTTCAAGCCTGGACCCTCGATCCATTCCTATCCCCGCCTCCCGGTCTATAACTTTCCAAGTTATAAGCTGACAGGACAATGAACATATCTGAAATCCGGATACAATCCATTTCACCTGTAATAACTATTATAAGACATTTTAGAAATTACTCTAAATCGATCAAGCTCATCTAGGGATGCAAAGAAAACAATTTTTTCAACCAATATTAGGGCAGAGACTGACAATTATTTTCATAATCGATTAATCTGTCGCTTATTTTTACGATTAATCGCTTTTATTAATACTTATATTTGGCTATGAATTTCACCTTTTCATTAAGAACAAGGAAAACGCAAGAGAATTGTGGTCCTTCTTTGGCTCATATCTCCGCGGTGCGTTCATGGAGCTGGTTGCTGGAGGCATTTTTGGAATCGACTAGGTCTCTGCTTTTATTTGAGTGGTGGGTTGTGTGTGTAGCACAAAGGATAGTTGCGTTAGAGCCAGAAATGTGGCGGCTGGGTTGAGGAAAATATGATTTTATGAGTAAGTTTGTAAATATTTATTTACGTGGCATCTGAGATGTGATTGTGGTTGGTAAAAATAGTTTAGGTAGCCTTGTAGTGCTTGGTTTGCTGTTTAATTTGATATGCATTATTACTAATGCTTAAGGGGTTAAAGCAACTAATCAACTACTAAATTAGTTCTCAACTATTTTAATAATCGATTATAATCGATTAGTTGTTTCAGCTCTAGCTAATATTATACCGATACTTGGATTTGAGTACTTGCCGATACCGATAACAACACCGATACTTCTACCACACAAAAAATGTAATGAATTGGAAGGCAGGTTTTATTTTCTACAACTAATGATGGTAAATTACATTTAAAAATAATAATAAAAATGACCACAAAACTAAAATTACAACTGAAAAAAATAAACATTTTCTGTGAAATTATTGCAGTTTCCTCATTTCAAGTATCTTTTCATGGTATTGGTTAACTTGAACCGATACGGTACATGATAACAGTATCGGTACAGCTCTAATCTCATCATTAAAGTTCTAAAACATTTCCAGACAACTATGTCCATATCTCGAATAATGTAAAAGTACACGAAAAAAGTAAAATAAAATAAAAATGACTTTCCAAACAAGAAAAAAAGGGGAAAAAAACAATCAGAGAATAAATAATAGATAAAAAAAAGGTTTAAAAAAAACAAAGAAGAAATAGAATAGCAAAAGAAAAGATTATTTTTTTTTATCCTGAACTAGGAATGTCCCAATCAGGTGAGTCATTTCATTTTGAGTATCTATCAACACCAATCACAGATCTAATACTTCTATAGCGACATAAAAAAAAGAAAAAGATCCAGGATGTTCCCTAATTTTTCATTTAATTTCGTTTAACCCAATTTTAACATTTGACCACTCTGTTAACAAACAGAGCACTTTTGTGAGGTAGCTTGAAGAATCAAGTAATAAATAACATCAATTATTCACTTTTGGACTTTAGTGTAAGAGTAAATATAAAAAGTCTAATATAAAAAAAATAGAACATTAACTTAAATAAACATAATAATGAGAATATATATTCTCATATATCAGAGTTCTGATCGGGAGGCAAAGTCCGATTCCGATCAAGCCTGAAACCACGCGATCGGATCGGAACGTCCCCGTCCAGAATAAACGGGAAAGGAAAGGAAAGCAACGGCAACCAGACAAACCAAGCGCATCATCATCATCATCACCACCTGGAGCTCCGGCGTCATGTCCCACAGACAGATCTGGCCGTCGTGGCAGCCCGTGATGATGGTGTTGAAGTCGTCCATCACCAGTAGGCTGCTGATGCAGTGGGTGGGAGCCGTGCGCCCCCACAGCACGATGGGCAGGACCAGATTGTTCCCCGACATGATGCTGACTTACCTGGATGCAGAAACAAACAGAAGAGAAGAAGAGATCACATGGCGCACTGCAAATTCCTTGTAGCTTGGCAAGATTCACTGTCTTAAATCTAACACAATTATCATCTCCATCTTGTTTTGATCATTACAAACTAGCCTCCAGCTTCATGTTTTAGATCATTAGACCCGTTTCAAGTCAATGTTACTTTTTTTTTTCTTATTTCTTATCAAAAATGTTACTTTTTTGCCTTTATTTAAAGCAAAAATAGTTTTCAGATGCCACTGAAGAATGAACACAGAACGAACGTTCAAAAATGCATGTTGAGACTGAATTTGTAAAACTGGATTCATATTGCAAAACAGGGGACAGTGCAGCAGAAGGAATTTTACAGTTTTCGTCCATGTTAAGAATTCTGTTATGATGAAAAACAGCAAAGGTTGTTACAAAATATATTTAAAAATCAACATCCTGGGATTTAAATAACTGTTTCATTCTTTAAACGGATCTATTGCTGTTCAATATCTACATCCTCCCACTAACCAAGATTGTAGCAGCCAATCAGATTAGCTACCATAACTATGCAGACGACACACAGCTATACATTACATTATCACCAGGTGACTTTGATTCTATCCAGACCTTAAATGAATGCATTGAACAAGTCAACAACTTGATGTAACATAACTTTTTCCAGCTAAACAGAAACAAAACGGAAGTAATTATTTTTGGACAGAAGTAGGAACGATCCAGAGTCAGCACACAGCTTCAGCTAAAACAACTAGAGAGATCTGCTGTCACTATACCAACCCAGCAGACCAATCAGGTCCTCCAACTCTAGCTTACTAAACATTCCTAGAATTAGAACCAAACATGGAGAAGCAGCTTTCAGCTTCTATGCTCCACAAATCTGGAACAAACTTCCAGAAGAATGCAAAAACGCTGAATCGTTTTCTCTCTCTTTTAAATCAAAGCTTAAAACTCCACTATTCAGATCTGTCTCTGAGCCCTAAATTGCGCTTTCTGATCACTATTGGACTCTGGTGGTTTAATTTTTATCATTTTTTTATTTCCTTTTTAACCTAATGTGTTTTATCTGTTTTTAATCTGTTTTTAATCTATATTGCATAAATTTGTTCCTTACATCATCTTTTCTTATTGATTGTGTCTATCTGTTAAACCTATATGTTTTTCTAATTATGCTTCTGTAATCATGTATTTGGTTTCTTTATCACTGAATCATGTGAAGCACCTTCAATTACCTTGTGATGAAAGTGTGCTATAGAAACAAAATTGTCTTGCCTTGCCTATTTAGCTTCATCGAAAGATGTGTACTAATTGTAGGTGCGATATTACTTTTTTTTAATCTAGCATATAATAGGAAACATGCAAGTAACTGGATATAAATTCAGGTATCAGGTAATTAAAGGCATTATTGAGGTTGGAAAGCAAATATTACATAAGACATAAGAACCCCTACCCTAATGCAGGCTAAAAACAGATGCGGATGACGGATGGTTTTTTTGGTTTTTTTTAAAGAGAGCCACGCAGATGGCATTATTCACAAGTAAAACGAAAAAACATCGATGAATGTAAGGCTACACAGATAAAGGTTCCCCGCTTCAGTGAGACTTTTCCTATCTGCAGCCATGAAGGCACAGCAGGACAACATCACATGAAAGCATCACCTGCTTCTGCTTACAGCTGCATTTACATCAACATTCTGACGCTTTCACATTAAAAGCCTCACATTTTACAGCCTACAATTAGATAAAGCACAGAGAAATCACGGGAGAGTAGAAGGACAACGCATAATTAACCCAACAGCTAACTCCCTGTCCCTGATGTTAGAGGACAGGTTAGCGCTTCCGCCATAACACCGCTAACAGCTAACGGCTAACAGCTAACGGATCCAAAACATCCGGACGGAGAAACGGTAGAGACGTACCAGAAACCGGCGTCCTACTGGGCCATCTCTGAGAAACCGGAGGCTTTCACAAATCCCGTTCCTCCTGCGAGAGAATTAAAACAAGAATACCACCGTTTCTGGGCGCCGCTCCTGCTAGCTACTCCTACGGAAAAACAAGACCTGACAGATCAGCTGATCAGCCACTTCCGGTCACTCACAAAAATAAAATCACAAGACAAAAAAAATGCACGCTTTCTTTTTTACAGTCTGTGGTTAAACCCTTAATTGTTCAAAGTTTATAATTTTCACGTTAGAAAAATATAAGTATTACATTAGAATTGTAATATTCTTTATGGTCCCACTCTGGGGAAAAAAGGAGTTAAAGTAGTAAAGTTACAGATTCATAATAAGAAAAAACGTATAAAATATATACCAAAAAAACAGAATTAAGAGTGAGGGCAAAGTACAACACTCAAAGTAGCCTACGATGCATTTTTTAAATAGCATACTCAGAACCAAAATATGTGCAGCTGAGCAGGATTAATTAAAAATATTTCCAGATTGGGCATGTGCATTTGCAACTATTTGCATAAAGTGTCAAATAAAATTGTACAGACAGAGATGTATAAATAACAGCAGCGATTTAAAATTGTCTTAAATCAAATCAAATCAAACCTTTATTTATAAAGCGCTTTTCAAACACAGTTTCTCAAAGTGCTTTACAGATTTAAAATCACCCCCCCCTTCAAAAACCAAAAATAAAATCATCAACGCCACCACACCCCCTTCCCAACCCAACCCATCAGCCACACACACACACACACACTTAAAAGCTACAAAAAGCGGGCTGAGTACAGATGAGCCAGGAAACGCCATCATGGGAGCCATCTGCATCGGCAGCAGCAGATCAGCAGCAGCAGCCAAGGCTCCGACCCAGATGCAGGGGCCCCCAGAGAGGAAACACTGGGAGGAAGATTAAAATAAGTTAAGATATAAAGTGTGTAAAGTGTAAAACAACGATAAGATAGAATCAAGAAAAAAATGCAAAGCAGATTAACAAATAAACAGTTAAAAGCTAAAGTAAAAATTAAATCAGATAAAACATGCTGAGCAATTAAACATCTCAGTTAAAAGCTCGGTTAAAAAGGTAAGTCTTGAGCTTGCTCTTAAAAACATGAACGTTCTCTGCGGTCCTGAGGTCCTCTATCAGCCTGTTCCAGAGGTGAGGGCCATAATAATGGAAAGACGCCTCATCATGAGTCCGTGTCCTGACTTTAGGGATGATAAGGAGACGGCTGCTAGAGGACAGCAGAGACCGCGAGGGTTCATACGGTAAAAGTATTTCTGACAGATAAGAAGGCCCAAGACCATTAAGACACTTAAAAACCATTAAAAGAACCTTAAAATGGATCCTAAAACATGCGGGGAGCCAATGCAGTGATCGTAAGACCGGCGTAATGTGCTCCTTCCTCCTGGTCTTCATCAGGACACGAGCTGCTGAGTTCTGTAAAAGCTGTAAACCTGAGGTTGTCTTTTTGGGAAGACCAGAAAGCAGCGCATTACAATAATCAATTCTACTGGTGATAAAAGTAGAGAATTAAGTTTTTATAAAGTGCCGTGAGATGACATCTGTTGTTGTGAATTGGGGATACATTATTAAACTGAACTGAAAATCGAAATCATCAGCACTTCTGTGTTTTATGAGGAGGATTTATTGTAGGTGGATGTTGTCAGGAATGATTACAGGTGCTGTAGTGGCGATTCCTTTGTTTCTCAATTAGGTCCATTCTTCACAGATTCAATAAGCAACTACACTGTGGTTAGGTTCCGTACACAGGCTAAAGAAGTCCAATGTCCAAACATGAAAATTGTGTTTTTATGGTGTATTTATCCAGCTTTGTAAGCAGTCAACACAGATCCAGTTCCCATTGTCTCCTGCTGCTTCCCGTCTCTGGTAAAAAAACAAAACAAAAAAAACATAGGCCCACCCCAATGCATGCTGGTCCTATAACGGTGCCTTTTACTTATAGAAAAAATGATCCTAAATATGGTTCTTCCTGGCCGACTTACAAATGCAAACAACTAAAACAAACAACAACACGTAACAAATATGAATATACAAATACATTTTATAAAGAACACCGAAATATAAAGTAACCAAAGAACAAATGTGAACAAAATTTGAAATAATGCAAACCACGAATAATTGAACAACGTTGAAATGAATTAATTTGATTATTTTAAATCAAAAAGTAAAATTCTTTTCGTCACAGAGATAGTGGTAAGATAAAGGGCTTGTTTTAAATATGATGGCTTACAGAACCTGAACTCCCAAAAACAATTTTCCCTGAAAGTTAGAACTTATCATCAAACCAGTAATAAATATTTCTTAAAATCATCAGAACTTCATTTTATTACTAAAGGACCTGTCACAATAATAAGTCAGGCTTGACGATAAATGACCCCACAAATTATATTTGTGGGGTCATTTATATATTAATTATATCCCGTGTACACTTTTAAAAAAACTTTTAAGACATATTTAATATCCAATATGAATTGACAAAACATTCGAAAATTGATTAACTCTATAAACAAGATTGTCCAATTAATATCAATTATTGGCTCGGACAAGAAAAAACAGACAAAACTACAAGCTTGGAGCTTTGCAAACAAAAACTTCAAATTAACAATAAAAACAATTTTAATAATAAAAGGACATCCCATTTTACTCTGCCCCTGTGGATATTTGGACCGTTTACTTTTTTCATCCAGTCTCAGTGATAGAAAGAAGGAGACACGTAAGTAAAACAAACAAGCATGCAAATAGAAGTTATTGTGGTTCGAAAAATGTGTTGAGTTCAGTTGAATTTATCATGCTTTTAATGGACTTCTTATTGTGACAAGCTAAGTTATGACCAAGTAATGATCGTCACAGCCATGCGGAATGTAGGCTGATTTGACAGTTGCACAGTATAGGTAGGCATACCAGAGAAACTGGGTTCAGTAGAGCACTTTCCATCATGGCAGAAGAAGAGTTCATCTGAACAGCAGACTGAACAGTGAAGGTTCTACAAGAAGGGACGGAGCCGACTGGGCTTCTATAGGAAGCTTGGGTCCGTCAAGGTTAGCAACAAGACGCTGCAGGTCTTCTACAAGTCTGTTCTGAAGAGTGTAATCTCCTCTGACATCATCTGTTGGGGTAGCAGCATCAGAACCAGGGAGTTAAAATGGCTCCACAAGCTGATGAAGAAGGCTGGTTCTGTTCTTGATACCACAGTGGAGCACAAAGAAAGATAAGATCAAGAAAACGATATAAAACAGGGGCTTTTCCCTGCCCACAGCCATCAGCGTCAACAGCAGCACTTTGAAGAAACCTGAACACATATGAGACCTTTTTGATATTTCAGATCCCTCTGGGATTAATGAATTACATTTTAACTGAATTTGAATTGTGTATGTAAACAGTGTTAGTGGAAATCTACTTCTTCTTTCCCCTACCACTTTGTGCCAGTCCTGGGGCAACACACGCTTTCAGAACTCCACCTAAATACTTTGTGGCAACACTAGGATTCCATAAACACCCACTATTCTACACCCAAAAAAGGGAAAAATAATTTCTCCCTTATATTACTCTGACTTTGTTACCCCCTTAAAAAAAGGCATGACAAATTATATAAACAGTAATTATGAGACAGAAAAATCATGACAGAAAAGTCATAATTACATGTTATCATGATTGGTTGCAAAGATCCTTATAGTTATGATTTTCAGATACTAAGTCGTGATTATAGAGTCATAACCATATAACACATGAATATGGGATACTAAGAAGTGTAATAATAACGTTTGATTTGAGAGACAAAATCATAATGATAATGAAACACTAACAATTTTAAGGCAAGTTATAATTTTGAGATTCAAAGTCATAATAGGGAACTATGACGTATTATTAGAACGGTGGTTAGAAATGATGGAGGAGGGTCCCTGCCAAAAATAAATTTGTTAATGAATAAATGAGGAAATACATTTTTAAATAATATAGAAATATATATATATATATATATATATATATATATATATATATATATATATATATATATATATATATATATATATATAAACATGGGAATAAATACAGGTGAAAGTAAATAAATGTTGAAATAAATAATAAAATAAATGTTGAAATATATATTTGTGGATATAAACACATCTGTGGACAAATAAATGTGGAAATAAACAATAATTTTTATTTTGTTTATTCCCAAATTTGTTTATTTTTTATTGTATAAAAATTCATTTTATTAATTTATGCTTATTATTTATTTATTTTTAATTTTTTGTATTTATTGTCTATTTTGACAGGAATGGTCCTCCAAACGGCTGGGTGTTATTTGGTAAACTAGGGTGTGATGTGACTGCAATTTTTGACTTTATGGATCAGTTGAAGGCATCGTTTACAATAAATGTTGAAATGAACATTTGTGGAAATAAATACATTTGGAAACAAATTAATGTGAAAATGAATAATAAATGTTTTTTATTTATTCCCAAAAAATAGTTTTTTTATTTTTAATTGTATAAACATTTATTTACTTATTTCAATTTTGACAGGAATGGTCCTCCATAAAGGGGGTATTTGGTAAATTAGGGTGTAATGTGACTATAATTTTCGACTTTAAAGGCCATTGCACCTAACAGAAAAAGAGCACAATAACCCCACCCCTTTTTTATGATGCATTCGTGCTGCGCTAAAGAAACGTGTATAAATTCATGCTTGCTGGTTTAGAATTTGAAAACACACAAAAGTAAAAATATTTTTAGCATAGAAATATATATAAATTCTTATATTAATATCTTACTAAATTATATTTTACAATTTTCATTTTCTTATCCTCTAATTGAATGAGTTCTTAATATTTTCAGATTAACATTGAACACAAATCTTGTTGGCAGACTGGCCAATCAGGTGTCTCCTTGCGGGAAGGCCGTTATGCCCCGCCTCCTGCTGTAAACGGCTGACGCAAAGTTGCACGTTAGGAGCAGCAGACGTCACCGGTGTTGGCTTCTTACGGATTACTTAGATTATTTTAATATAAAACCGCCGAACTTTCGCTTTTACGGAGCTGTTGATAGACGTGGGCCGACATGGCGACGGAGATAACTAAAGGTGTGGACCAAGTCTCGGTCGGTAAGGAAGAAATTAGCCTGTCCATGGGGAGCTAGCGAGTTAGCAGGAAGCATGTGTCTGGATAAATGATCAATGGATAGTGGTGAAAACGGTGGTTAAATTCTTGATGTATCCGTTAGCGCGTCTTAGGTTGGTCTTATTTTACTTTAACCAGATTAATTGTTAGCTTCCAGGCTGAAGGAAATAAAGTAAATAAAGGTTTGAAGCTTATTTTGGGCTAATTCGGGCTAAGGCAGCTGTCATTCTGCAATGCGCAGGTTGGAGTGATGACATCTGAAGGAGGATCTGCTGAAGAAACACACCATATTTAGCCAAATTGGATAGTTTATTAAAAAGTTAATTTGATTAGGTTTCTTGTTGCAATCTGACGAACAACTAGACATATGCTGTAAACCGAGGAATACAGCTGAGAGCGCAGACCTCATCCAAGGCAGCTCCTCGGTGGGGATAAAAAAAAAGCTCATATGCGACATATTTAAAGCTGTTTTTTCCCGTTAGTTTTGTTCATCGTGGCTTCCGGTCAACGCCGGCTTACACTTTAATATGATTCCGGGTCATTTAGTCTAAATCACATGTGATGTGGGATCTCCAAATTAGAATTACTGCTGTTTTTGACCCCTCTGCAGTATAAATACATGTTTGGGCTCTTCGTTAAGGTAACAACCTCTAGTTTTATCCAGAGCATTCAGAATCACTGTAAGTATAACTGGTAAAAGGTTATGCACTATATAACTCACAGAAAAAAATAAAAATGTTCATCCTCGCCTTAATTTTTGGTGAAAATATAAGTGCAGATACCAACAATGGGTAGTTGGGAACTGAAAAACACTATGTGGCAACATAATAACCTGTTGGATGCTCAAATTTCAAATTTGAAAAGTATATCTGTAAAAATAATTTCTTTACATCATTTTTTTCTTTGGTTATGTCCAGGCGCTTTAGAGGGTCCTATGGTTTATCCAAACCTATCCAAATGAGAAACATTTGGGAACTTATTGGAAAAATGACTTGAATGCTTCCGCCCATATACAGTTGTGTCTATAAGTCTAACTCTTATCTACTTTAGTTTTTATTGATGTTTTATATTTACATTCATTTTATATTTATATCCTAAATGTATATTTTTATCCTAATGATCAGAATATCTAAATTTTGTTGTCTAATTTTTGTCTTTTTTTCATGTAAATTATCTAAATATTAATTTTTTTTCATCTGAATTTGATCTAAAATTACTATATGGACAGAATGGGACCAATCTTTCTGGGAATTATAGATGTTAGACATGCAGGAGTTTGTCACAGGTAGGAAAAATAAATTCTTGCCGTTTTTGGTTTTCTTTAAAAAATGCTTTAGAGTCAGTGCTGTGGTTGTTGTTTGTCAAAATAGTTTATATCGTTGGAAAAAAGAGGCTCTGAGCTTTGATTTGATTAATAGTTTGTTGGGGTGCGTGACGTAGGGGAATGGATGCATGGCTGTATTTCTGTGGAAACATACTTTATGTTCCAGGACCGGCACAAAGGAGTCATAAGGGGTTAATAGCAAAACAACCAATAACCAAAATATGCCGTCAGACAAATACACTTCAAAGATGTTAACAGAAGGTTATGTGGAAGGAAAAAGTCTGGTAGGTAAAGGTTCCTAATAGGGATGCAGCGGGAGAGGGTAAAGTACCGGACCGTTCGGTACGCCCTGCACGGTACAATCCGTCCTCCTGTACTGCCATTGATTTTGTGCTGGTAATTAGTTACCGTCGGCCCGACGTTACCAAACTGCGCCGCGCTCCCAGACACAGGTGCAACAACCAGCTCGCGGTTCCCCGCTCCAGCAGCTGGTGGCATAGAGACACGTCCTCCTCTCCACAATGCGCGCATCACGGAGGAGCGGAAAAATTTACACGGGTCCTGGTGTGAGGCGCTGCTAAAATTTCTCCCCGACTTTAGTCTCTTCTGCCCGGACAGGCTCCAGCATTCAGCGGCGCCGGGTCGCGCTGTGTTCATCTCCTCTTTGCGGTGCGCCGGAGCGCGAAGCAAAGAGGAGGTGCGCTGCGCTCCATTCATTGATGCACACACAAATGCCCTTTGAGCAGCGGGCGCACGACGAACATTTATCCGCCACCTGTGTCAGTGTGGTCAGATGCGCTCTCGTTTAAAGAACCGGTAAAATACAGAAAACATTCTGTTACTGCGGCCCTGTGTGTGAACCATAATCCCAGAGAGACTGTTTATGTTGTATTCTCATGGCTTTGACCCGCCCACGCCTGTAACTATGGGCGGGTTAAGTTAACTGTGACACTCTGCTTTTGTTCCAACTTCCCAAAAAAATAAAATATATGTTTTGGGATTAAAAAAAAGCAGCGTCTTTCTGCACAAAACATGTACCGAACCGTACCGTGGCCCAGGTACCGAGGTACGGACCGTACCGTGGGCTACCTGTTGCACCCCTACTAACGAAGCAGAAATAACTGCAGACTTTAGAAAGGAGAGCTCTTACCTCGGCGCTAACTAGGTTGTTGCTCATTTGTCCAAAGTTTTCTATTTTTCTAAATAATTTTTTTTTTTTGTTGTTTGATTGTTTTTTTTTTTAGAAAATATGTATTTAATTTGGGGGATTTTGTTAGCTGTTAGCCATAACCATCGGAAATAACACAAATGAGCACTCAAAACATGTATCTAAGTATTAGTGGAGTTTCACTTTTAATTTACTGAGATGAATTAACTTTTAAGCGATCTAGAAATGTATTGAGTTGTACTTTTTTTTTTTTTTGGAGTTTTCCGCCATTTTTTCATAGTTGTTTTGGGGAAGCTTATTATCAACTCTTGAGCATTTTATCTCAAAGGATGATCCAGTTATTTAAAAAACTTTTATTATAAGAATAAAAGAAAAACAAGACCCTTTTTTAAAACTCATTCTAGTTTAGTTCTGTTCATTTATCTTGTAGGATTTTAAACATTCAAACTCATCAAAACTTTTTTTATTTTTCTAGTTAAAAAATACGATTGTGCGCACATCTGCAAGTTGTGCAGAACTGCACAC
This sequence comes from Apricaphanius iberus, assembly GCA_028564705.1. Taxonomy (NCBI): domain Eukaryota; kingdom Metazoa; phylum Chordata; class Actinopteri; order Cyprinodontiformes; family Aphaniidae; genus Apricaphanius; species Apricaphanius iberus. The sequence goes on from JAPXFQ010001843.1 coordinate 528,432, forward strand.
ATAATGGATCGTTTCTTTACGTTCAGATTCCTTATTTCTTTAACTAATGCTGAAGGGAGAAACCGTCGATTTTGACCCGATTGGTTAGCAATTCGCTGCCATTATGGTGTTGTTTTCTTCTTGTTTCAGCCATCTTAACAGTGACTGGTCCTAAAATACTTTAATTTATCCTTTTCTTGCGGGTTTCTTGACCAGAACAAAAGCATTTCTGTGCAGCGGAAGTTTTAGATTCGTCGTCTACGATCGATGGACGCTGTCAGGAATCTTTCTGCCGTTTGTTTCGTTACAGATGGATGTCCTGCTGTAACGTTGCATCAGGCACCAAGATTCTGTCCTTCACTTTCAGTTTGACTCATCTGGCTTCCAGGAATAGGCCGGTCTGACCCACTAGCTGAAAGAGAAACTCTTCATGACTAAAAGGAACATGTTCAGGTCAAATTGAGGCTCTCCATTCCTTCAGAAATCCTGGGGAAATCGGTTTGTCGTTTGGAGTATCTAGTCAAAGAAAAATAACCTAAAAGGCAAATTTATGGCATATATTTGAGGCAAAATTTGGTGAAAATAGTCAATTTTAGTCTGCAAAAGTGTTTTAAAATGTAAAATTTGAAATCCTTTGGCCTCATGCGACCCACATTTCCTCGTTCAAGTTTTAGGATTCACACTCCTCATTTCGTATCTCGCTGCCCAAAGCTGAACTAATCTTCTCTCGAGCTCCTGGGTTCCCGTGTCTCAGATGACGGCTGTATCTCGGGCGTCCTCACCGCCGCTGTCCTTGTCTCCATGTCTCAGGTGAGCTGTACGTGTCGGACAAATGTGGCAGCGACCAGGACGGAGACGGGACGGAGCAGAATCCCTTCAAAACTCCTCTGAAGGCAGGTTTTAACCGTTTCTACGACTTTATGCTTGTTGTGAAAATTATTTTTCCTTTTTTTTTTTATTACTTCATTTTGATTTGATCTTAGAACAATTCATTCACGGTTCCATAAAGAAAACTCATTCAGTTTCTGATCCCAACCTCTCAGGCTCTGCTGTTTGCGGGGAAGGAGCCGTTCCCGACCATCTACGTGGAATCTCAGAAGGAGGGAGAGGTGAGTTCTTCCTGGTGATACGGAAACGTACAGAATGAACGTACAATCGATTAAACTCTCGATTATTTTTACATTTAATCGGTTTTATTAATAATTATATTTGACTATTACTTTCACCTATTCATTAAGAACAAGGAAAACACAAGTGAATTGTGCTGTTCACTGCAATCTATTTTATTCGACCTAAACAAAGTCACACACACTGCAACACTAAATCAATATTATTTGAATTAATTAACAATACTGTGGTCTCTCGTTTAATGCGAAGGTAATCTTTATCTTTCACAATTAAATGTGTAAAGTTTTTAAAACACCGCGCACATTTTAAACATGTTTCTTAGACTAAATTAAATGTTTCTCATTTTTCCCGCTAGTCTAAATACTATCAAAGTTAAAAACTTCTCAGATTTTTAAACATAAAATTATTAATATGTAGTGTTTTTTTTTATTTTTCTTCATTCTGCTCGCCTACATCTTTTTCCACTCTGTGGTCTTTTTTCAAGACAAATATCACTGCTGTGAGTTTGAAAAGCGATTCCTTGTTGTGGTCATTCTTTGGCTCATATCTCCGCGGTGCGTCCATGGAGCTGGTTGCTGGAGGCATTTTTGGAAGCGCCTGGGTCTCTGCTTTTATTTGAGTTGTTGTTTGTGTGTGTAGCACAAAGGATAGTTGCGTTAGAACCACAAATGTGGCGACTGAGTTGAGGAAAATATGATTTTATGAGTTTGTTTGCAAATATTTATTTACGTGGCATCTGAGTTGTGATTGTGGTTGGTAAAAATAGTTAAGGTAGCCTTGTAGTGTTTGGTTTGCTGTTTAATTTGATGTGCATTACTATTCTTTCTGAAGTGTAAGTGTTGTTTAAGGCCTGTTAAAAATAAATATGTCACATAGTCCCCCCAATTGGGGGACCCTAGGGCTTAAGGGGTTAAAGCAACTAATCGATTACTAAATTAGTTGTCAACTATTTTAATAATCGATTATAATCGATTAAATAGATTAGTTCTCTAGAAAAAACATTGATTCTGTGTCTGATGGACCGTTTCTGTGTTGATCTGCTCAGATGTTTTGACGACCCGTTTAGTTTTCATCCAGAGGTTAAGCGGAGAGCGAATGCATCTGATTGGTCAGTTTCAGTAACAGCCAGAGAACGTTTCACCAGAACGGGGCTCTATTGTCGCTGTTATCAGTAGTTAATGCAGCGTTTGGCCACTACATGATTTTGAACACAAGGAGGTGTAGAGAAACAACAAAAAACGCTGATGTGTTTTGTTTCCATGTGTTTCTAGAGTATTCTATAATCTGCACTTCTAGTAAAAGGCTTTATAGCTTAATCAAAACTTACTTTCCGTCGTCCATTGCTCCTTGAGGAAGAAAAAAGTTCACAAGCCTAGAAAAAAACTGAAACAAAGCTGTGTTAGTAGGCAGAGACGGCATGAAAAGTAAGCGCCCCCCTGCAGTCCTGGTCGAGCAACTCTGAAAAAACCGGAGAACCGTAAACGAAAAACGTCTCCGACAATACGTCTGCGTCTGGGTGCAAACTTACGGTCGGACTAGCATAAACTGGGTTTAAGGCCGAGAATATACTAGCTTTTTAACCTCACACTGATACCATCAGCAGGCACGTACTACGGGAGAGTTCCACTAGGGGGCAGAATACAGAATTCAGACCAGATAGAGAGCCGGATTTGTAGGGTAGAAACAAAACAAACTTGGCGAACGTAGAGGAGATAATCAGCTGGTTAATTTTTAGATTAGAACAGAAAAAGAAGGAAGCTTTGTTGTAAAAGGAATTTAAGACAATATTTACCACTATTGTTGCCTGTTTTCCTTCTGCTTTTGTTGCCGTTGATCCCGTTTACCAAAAGCTGGTCACATAGTTCTGCACACTCCCCCTAGTGGTTGCTCACATTTTGCAGTGTGCGGAAGCGGACATGCACAAAACGACTCTTAGTGTTAAACTATCAGCAAGTACTAAGATCCAAGTATCGGTATTGTATCGGTTTGAAAAAAGTGCTATTGTTACATCTCTGCTATGATTATTTTGATTAAAAAATGTTGAATAAATAAAGAGTGGCGGAACCAACGAAGCCCCGGGTCAGAATACTCAGAACATGTGACGTCTTCAGTAAACGAAGATTAACTAAAAAGAAATGAAGTCGATGTTAAAAAAGCAACCTTGATATTTTAGGCAAACTTTCTTGCGGCCTGGTGAAATGTTCTTTGATTTCTCACACCCCCTCTCTGCTTGTTGTCGTCTTTTACGTAAGAAAAGAAGAAATGAATGAAAAGATTTTAATAGGAACCTGGTTAAAATCTTTGGATTCTTCTGTTTATTCCGTTTTTGTTTTGTCGTCTACAGCGCTGGGCGGTGATCTCCAAGACGCAGATGAAGAACGCCAAGAAAGCCTTCAACCGCGAGCAGATGAAGAACGACGCCAAGGAGAAAAAAGAGGTTCGTCCCTTCCTGCTGCTGAAACAAACCACCAGGTGGCGACAGTTCCCCTTTAAGCTTTGACCCTCTGTTTGGCGCGCAGGCCGAGGACAACGAGCGGAGGGAGAAGAACATGGAGGACGCCAAGAAGATTGAGATCGTGAACGATCCAAGCCTCCCTGAGGCTGAGACGGTCAGTCTTCAACAGCTGTTAGACGTGGACTTCTCAATAAATCACACCGTTAGCAATATTAAAACGCACTAAAGTTATTATCACTGTGGATACTCCAAACAACAAGTAGTGTTTCTTTAAAGATACGAGGAATAACTGCAAGATGGAAAGATGGTTGTTTCACCGTAGATCTCATCGACAGATGTGTGGAACACAAAAAAGCTACCAATTAAATAAGTAAATAACTCATTATGAAATAAATATCTATATGAATAATAATAGACAAACATGTGACAATGAAATTGGGGGGGAAAAACATAAATGTATATGAATAATTTAGATTAGTATTAAATATTTTTTCGCTTTCCTTTAAAAAGATATTTATAGATATAAAACATTATTGATAGGGATGCACCGATGCGGGTATCTAGTTTGATACCATTCTTCTGTACTGTATCGGTATCGCTTAAAGTTATCCGATACATTACCCGATACTTAAAATGTGGAAACTGCAATAATTTCACAGAAAATTATTATTTTTCCCTTGAAATTTTACTTCTGCTATACTTGTTTTATTAATGTCTAATTTTTTTCTAACTCTCAAACATTTTTTGTAAAAACCAGAGAAGAAAATAAATATTTTCTTCCAATTTATTGAATTTTTTTGTTTGGCAGCATTGGTACTCAGAATCGGCAAGTACTCAGATCCAAGTATCGGTATCAAATCTGTGTGAAAAAAGTGGTATCGTTTTACCTCTCTTGCCTTTTCCTCACAGTTTATGTAATTAAGTACTGCTGGAATCGGCATCGGATCGATATCTGCAGATTATGAAACTCAAATATCTGCTTTGGTATCGGAAGCGAAAACAGTGGATTGGTGCATCCCTAATTATTGAACTGTAAATTATTTTTTTGTCAAAGCCTTTAGGACTTTTAGATGTTTTTGGACAAAAACTGATTAAATAAATAAAAAGTTGATTTAAAAATAAGAAACTATTTCTGGAAAGATTACGGTTAAAATGGTTTTTATTAATAAATACATTTTAAAGGAAAATGAAATAGGTTTTGAAATTTATGCACAATTATGTTTTTTCACAATTTTACTGGTTACAATATTTATTCATGTAGACATTTACGTCATCGTGTTTTATTGTTTAATTTTGAACATTCTGGTGTTTAATACAATGAGGCCGTCTTTTGTTTTTCAGATTAATCAGATCCTGATTAATTTTTCACAAAGAGATTTCTTGGTTTAAAGTTTGTAAAAATACAAATTTTCACTATTTTCTACCTGAAATCACCCCAGCTGACATCATCCAAACTGACCTCCAAAGAAAAGCTGCAACAGTTATCATTTTTGCATTTAACACAAAAAGCAGGGAAGCTTTTCTATGTCCCCCAAATGGCGAATTTCTCCTTAAAAGTGCGTGAACAGTGTGATGAAGCAGCACGACGGACCGCATCGCGTCTGGTTTCACGAAACTGTTTTCTTTCCAGGTGAAAATCTATAATCTGGAGGCCAAGCGAGGTCAGAGGGTGAAGGTGTTCGGATGGGTCCACCGCCTCAGGAGGCAGGGTGAGAAACGCAGCAGAACCAAACAAACCCCATGGCTTTACCGGTTGTACTGGGACTCACTGAACGTCTCTGTTCACCCTGCAGGGAAGAACCTGATGTTCATCATACTGAGGGATGGAACCGGTTTCCTCCAGTGTGTCCTGTCTGATAAACTGGTACGCCTTGTTTCTAGCCTCCTTTTCTTTCCATTTCCTGATTCTAGTGTTCACGTCGTCCCAGCTCCTGATTGTTCTGAAGGTTTTTAACAATAAACCTTAAGCCTGTGTTTGTATTTTCTTTCCCCCCATGTTTAGTGTCAGTGCTACAACGGGCTGGTGTTGTCCACAGAGAGTACTGTAGCTCTCTACGGTACAATCACTCCGGTTCCTGAGGGGAAACAGGTAAACGCATCAGACGCAACTCCTGCAGGGAGGAAAAACCTGCTGCATTCATGATAAAGTGAAAAGAAACACATTTTCAAAATGTTTTTATAAAAAAATAATAATTTGAATAATAAACAAATAGAAAATAAGTGCTACATTTTAATAATCCATACACAAGATAGTATTTTTGAGGAAAATACAATGACTGATATTAAAAAGATATGTTTAACTCTACAAAATTACTGTTAGATTGCTTGAGATTGATCTGGATTACTCCCAAATTCAGATCACTTTTTCCTGGTCTCAATGCAGACAAATTTGGTCAAAATCTATGGAGATAAAAATGGACCCAAAACCTCTGTGTGTGCGTAATACCCGATTTGTAACTCGTGTCAGCCCTCTTTGTGAGGAACTTTGGGTACCTGTACGATACGTCGACTCGTCATGACGTCAACGAGTAAAATTGTCGACAAAAAATGTGGTAATCGACTTTATCGTTCTTTTATTGTTTTGTTTTTTAAAGTTTTTCTCTTACAACGGCCGTCGTCCCTTTATCTGCTCCCTTTCTGCCTCCCACACACATGAGCAGTTGTGGCAGTATTGCTCAGCTGCAGCTTGTAAAAGCTTTAATGGTCAAATTGAAATAATTTATTTACAGTATAAGTGTAACAGTTTGTAACAGAAGGTGGCTGCCATCTAGTGACACTTTAAAGTTACTGCAGAACTGGTCCCGCTGCTTCATCATCTATCCTAGTTGTGGTCGAGCTGTAGCTTAGCTAATAGCTACTTGCTAGCATCAGCTAATGTTCTCTGTAGACGTGTGCTCTGATCACGGGGGATGTGATACAGGAAGTTAAAATGTTACCAGGTGTTATAGTGAGTTTTATGAGAACTGGTGAAAGTTACTAGTTAGGGAAAATGCAATGCGTGGTTCTTGTGATGAGACGTTTCTGCTAACTGTTTCTACGGAGTCAAACAGGAACGACAGGAGGTGATCGCGATCCTCTTTTGGATTTCAATGCACAAGGTTGTAACTTAATTTTGATCGATTTCGATAAAAAATCGAGATTGTGAAACCCCTAGTTATTACTATTATTGCATTCAAATAATTTGTCAGAATGTAATGTTTACCCTGACTTTAGATGTTAAATGGCTGTGGGCAGGATGGATCTTTCTGGAGCTATTGGCAACTATTTGGTAGCTGCAACATTAACAGTGGTGATTAAATTATCCTTAGCAGAAGTCATGTGTCTGCTGTATCACTGTTTTATTGTTTTTTTACTCCATACATGTTAAAATAGCCATCATGTTAAACATCACTATTTTAGGTACTACAGAACGCTTCAAGGTAACATGCAAATATTAGAGCAGCTGCTCCTGCAATAACATGCATTTTACACGTGATCCGATTTGTCGACTAATCGCCAAAATAATAAGTGATCAGTCGATTATTAAAATAATCGTTTGTGGCAGCCCTACTCAGAAGTATAAAACCTGATTCGCAAACCGTAAATTACAATTTTAACATAACTGGATTCTTGCAACAGTTTCTGCAAATGTACATGCAAACATCAAGTAATTCCAAGGACAAAAAATATATTTACACGCTCGCAATGTTTAAATTACGCTAACTTAAAACGACCTACAAATTCATGGCGGCTCGTTAAATACGTACGCACCAAACGCCTGATACACATCAACAAAACCACATTTACGCACAGATCAGAGTTACAAGTGGATCAGAGGTTTGGAGGCGCATTTCACGATTTGAATGCTGGGTCATCTGATTTTTCTGGGTTCCCCTCTTTACTTGTTGCTGAAGTGACAAAGACGTTTGTCTTTTACAAAAACGAATATCTCATCATCCCTTAGTTATAACACATAGACCGATATTTACTTTTTAAGATTAGAAAATAGTTTAAACAGACATTTAAGGGTAGAACTTTGTGCCATCAGAAAATAAATGTTAAGAATTTTGATTGGTACTTTCGTTATTCAGATGCATTCAGAAATGCACAACTTGAATAAATGATTTTGAAAAAATGAATCTGAATTTGCTTAAATTGAAATCAAACGTATTAATTCGGAAATTGTCACGAAACAGTAAATGAGTTTTGTTTTTTGAAAATCAAACAATTAGCTTTGAAAGTCTGTACAAATTGGTAGAGTAGTGTTTAAGATTTCCCATGCAGCCCTGAAAGTATCTCGGGTTTGGCTGTCTGCACCAACAACTAATGCTGTGCGATCGTAAGACGATACATTTGATGTTTTGATGCCCTCATTTATGTTCATTTTTAGTCCCGAGTGTAATCTGATGTCTCAACAGTTTTTCCTGCTTCTTTTTAAATGTGGTAATGCAAAAAAAATCTGCATTTTACGAACATTTAAACGCATCATGTACACAAAAACCTGGAGATGTCAAGAGTCTGAAAAACCTCTGATCTGTGCGTAAATCTGGTTTTGTCTGCGTGCATCAGGCGGTTGATACATACATATCTAATGGTTTGTACGCCAAGGAGCCGTTCTGAATTCGTATTTAGTTTTAAGTTACTGTAATTTGAAATTGTGCGTGTTTAGATGTATTTTGTTCTCGTAATTTATTGATATTCGTGTGTACATTTGAACACACAATAGCAAGTAGCTCAAAGTTACGCATAAAATGTATTTTATTACATATATTTTACACATTTTATAATCCACACACAGATGTTATGTGACAATTTTCTCTCCATACGCCTGACTTTTTTGAGTTATGTGCTGTGTTGAAAAAAAATGAAAAACCGATTCTAGGAGTCAAATCAATTCACAAGTTAAAAATCGCTCTAACTTTTTAACACATTTTCCATTTTTTACAGCTAAAATTAAAAATCCAGACAGCCGCTTTAAGGCTTAGTTCGGAAAGTGTTAATACAGTTTTTTTTCATGGGACACTGTCACCCAGTGTTCAGTCAATTAATTAAAGGTATATGATTATGGTAAAAATGTTTTTGATAGCACTGAGCCATATGTATATTGAACTGGATCAAATATGCATAATGCCAACTAACAAATCCTTGGATGTATCGATAACAGTAATTTAAACAACCCAAGGAAAGCTGTGTCCCACAGCCTCTATAAGCACTTATTAGTGTTTATAAAATCAAAGAAGGCTCCTAAAGATCAGATTTCAATATAGCACCACATATAAATCGCTCACCTTTTGTGGAATATTGATGCTATGTGTTGATAGAAGTAGCGAAACAATGGTTAACCGTACTAATTAGGTGTTTTTTTTCCCCAGGCCCCCGGTGGCCACGAGTTGCACTGCGACTTCTGGGAGCTGGTCGGCTTGGCTCCGGCGGGCGGCGCCGACAACCTGCTAAACGAAGAGTCGGACGTGGACGTCCAGCTCAACAACCGGCACATGCTAATCCGAGGGGAGAACATTTCCAAGATCCTGCGAGTGAGATCCACGGTGACCCAGTGCTTCAGGGACCACTTCTTCAGCCGCGGATACTACGAGGTGACGCACAACAGCTCAAGCCGGTGCTCAAATGTCTTTTAAGTAGTTTGGTTTTAGTCATAATGTGTAACCGTGCTGTGCATAATTACACATTATACACAGCTATATTCAGTATTAATGGAACTTTGGTTTCATTCTGTTTTTTCTTTAGCAGTATTTAATGAATCACAAAATGTAGCTGTATGTAAATTGGCTTTAACAAAGAGTCCATTGTTATTTACAATGAGAAACATTCAACATTGTTAGGGTTATGCTAATTAGAAAGTAAGCTGTTTAGCCTGTTACTAAGTAACTACACAGCCTGACGGGGACAGACGATGCCGAAACGTTAGTCTTTAGACCTAAAACAGCCGCCGCTTGTTGGAGGATGCACAGAGTACCTCGGTTTTGTTAATTGTTTACTCCGTTAGCCATGTAGCTTGTTGGCTAATGAGCCAAAATGCTAATTTATGAATTTCTTAAGCCCATGAAGCACATCACAACCTATGAAGATTAGCTATTTAGCAAAAAGCTAATTAGCACATCATCTTACCTTGTTAGCTAGGTAGCTCTAAAGCTAAATAGTAGGCAGGCTAAGTAGAGTAAAGCAGTTTGTTAAAGACCACCAGTCTTATACTCATGGTAAACGGCCAGGCCATGATGGTTCAATAGCTATAGTTCTTAGTTCTCTGTTTTGTTTAATTTAAAGGTTGAATATGGAACATTAACTTAAAAAGTTAAATTGAAGAAAAAAAATACACCCACGGGGCTTTTCCATCACAATTTATATTTGAATTAAAATCCGCAAGTCTAGCAGCTGCTTCAGAGCCCCACAGATATGGTTATCCGTCTCAGGAGAGGAGTGACGGCAAAAGAACAGAAACTAGAGTACTTTTAGGTGATGCCAACATTAGATGGACCCACATAAAACATTTCTACTGCAACAAACACATGCGGAAACTGAGACTTTCCTTCTGGATCGGTAAGCTGGCTCATTTGGTAACTTTGCTAACGTTAGCTGTTAGTTAAACTCTTCTAAAATACATTCCTCACTGGACATGGTTCAGGTTGATCACTGGGAGTATCGGCAGTAAACCAGGCAACCTAACAGCTGGAATGATGTTTTTATGTTTTTATTCTTGTAGCTACAACTTAGATAAACTAAATGTTGCGCTCACCCTCATGTTCCATATACAACCTTTAAGATTTATGTCCTGTATCAACGTTGAAGGCCTATCAGTGGAGGTGCAATGCAAATTAGAATAGAAGTTCAGTATTTGCCTATATTTAACACTTAAATCCATATAAAATAAACAAAACAAAAAGAACAAAGTTAACTAGCATCTCAGCTAAGCTCACTAACTAAGTAGCAAATATACTAATGATTCAAGCCCACTGGATGAGCTCACAGACTAAACAGCCAAAATGCTAATAGCACATTAGCTTAGCTTGTTAGCTGATTAGCTATCAAGCTTAGTTGTTGAAACGTCAAGCAGATGAAATGCAGGTGGCACATCAGCTAAGTTCATTAGCTAAGTGGCTAAAACGCTGTTTGACAAATCAGCTAAGTGCAATGCAAATTAGCTAAGACTTAATAGTTAAACGTTTAAATGTTTGGCTAAACACTCCAGACAAATAAAGAACAAAGAAAAACATTGAAGTAGCACATGGTCTAAGCATATAAGCTAAGTAGTTAAAATACCAATGGGCTCATCAGCTAAAGTCCTTATTTTAGTAGCTAATATGCTAATTTGTAGATCATTCAAACCTATTGGAAAATCAGTCCAAAGTTTAAGTAGCTAACAGTCGTTTTAGCTTGTTGGTTCAATATTTCTCAAAGTAAGTTGACAGGCTAAGTTGATGGCTAAACTGCTAAAACACTAAAATTATATCCGTTAAAGCTACGATGTAAGTAGATAACAAAACTAAGTAGCCAAAATTGTTAATAGCACGTCTGATAAACCTGTTAGCAAGTAGTTCATAGTCCACATAGCTAAAATGCTAAATATTGAATAGGCTTCGGACTTCACAAGATAAAAAGTTGATAGGTAAATTCACCAATACCCTTGTTAGAACATTAGCTTAGCGCACACACACACATATATAAATACATATATATATGTCTGGGTTGTTGTTGTTTTTTTGGTTTTGTTGATGATTGTAATTTAACCTTGAATCCCATTTTTAAAACCCTAAATGTCTGATACAATTTTAAGTAATTTAGTTTTCTGTAAATGGCAATATGAGGTCCGCTCAGCATCAGGACAAAACCCCGACATCTTCTCAGACTTCCGTGTTTTTTTTTTTTCATTTTTCAGATCACTCCACCCACACTGGTGCAGACTCAGGTGGAGGGCGGCTCCACGCTGTTTAACCTCAACTACTTCGGCGAGCAGGCCTACCTTACCCAGTCCTCCCAGCTCTACCTGGAGACCTGCATACCTGCCCTGGGCGACACCTTCTGCATCGCCCAGTCGTACCGGGCCGAGCAGTCCCGGACGCGCAGACATCTGTCCGAGTGAGTCAGATGGAGAGTTAGAGTACTGAACGAGTAGAGCTAACATTGTTGCTGAGACACAACACTGGCTAATTCCCTGAGTTTTGCAGCTTTTTAGGCCTTAGGACCTTCAGGAATCCTGGGGAGGAACAAATTTAGGACACTTCAGATGATTCTCTGTAAACTGCTCTGTTGTCAGGTACACTCACATCGAGGCAGAATGTCCCTTCATCACATTTGAGGACCTGCTGACCAGACTAGAGGACCTGGTCTGTGACGTGGTGGATCGGGTTCTCAAATCCCCCGCCGCTCAGCTGCTCTACGACATCAACCCGGTACGAGACAGATTACAGTTCTACTAATTAACTATCAGTGTTCTGGGGGGTCAGTGGTAACGTTGGGGGGCGGGGGAATTGTACTTTTCCAGAACTTCAAGCCTCCAAAGAGACCCTTCAGGAGGATGAACTACACGGAGGCCATAGAGTGGCTGAAAGAGCACGACGTAAAGAAGGACGACGGGACATACTACGAGTTTGGAGAGGTGACTGCTAGGGCTGTAGACTTTAATCTCACAACACGATACATGGTATTCAGCTCACAAATTCAGCGCCATTCGATATAATTCGATATACTTGCATCATTTTCTGAAAGATTTAAAGGGCACGGAGTGATTTTGGTGACATCTTGAGAACGTTCCATTTACTTGGATTGAAATAATTGAACTGAAAACTAAAAATTACACAATGTATGTATCTGACTGGACAGAGTCTGCAGCTTTCAAATGTTGAAAAAAATGAATCAAAGATGTGTTGAGACTGTGACACATAATATCATACTATGAGTACGACTAAATATTGGGACGTTTAAAACTGAATTTAACTGTAGAAAAACTGTTGACCCGTTTCATACAGAAAAAAATTCGGTTTTATAACTAGATTCAGTTGATCAGCTGGAACAAAGAAGGTGAAAACAGCAACAAAAAATAGTTTTTTTGTATTGAATATTGATAAAATATCGTGACATAATATCGATGTATATTGCCGTGTCGATATTTTCCCACATCCCTTATTATTTTCCTACTGAAAGTCTCCACTAAGATGCTGACAACCAGCTGTTAGGAACCTCATCGGTTGTAACTGTGCACCTTTACACACTGAAAATCATTAATTATAACTAGGGCTGTCAAAATTAACACTGGTCGATTAATTAGTATAATTAGAAATTACATTTTTTTGAATGAAATTAACGGATTCACAGAACGACCCGCCCTGTTTATCCCACACTGTTTTCGGTACCCGCCCGTCACGCAAACAGCATGACAGACAGACGCAGTTTGGGTCTGAGACGTAGATGAGGAGCCACAGATGGATCCGTGATTCCCTGCTCTGCTGCGCCTGTAGTCTGCAGAAAGAGAAGCAATTATGTCATATGCTATGGTCACTCTAATGAAAACGACAAACGTGCATTTAGGACTGGGCAATATTGCCTCAAATCTATATTGAGAAATAATATAAAGCAAAGTATGTTATTTTTTTCTTTATATATGCTGAAACGACTGCTTGTGAGCATTCTCACTTTCCAGATGTATTGCAACAGAACTATTTCCAACAGGTTTAAAATGCTAAAATATTCATTTCTAAAACCCAAAAATGGTAAAAAAAAAATTACCTTTTTTTTGCTTCAGATGAAGATTTTTTTGTTCCTAGTCTGTTTCAAACAGTAGCAGATATCAGAAGTACCAGCAGAGGGCGCTATTGTCTCAGGTGTTTAAAATGTTTCCAACTGAAACTGGTGCGGTTCTCTCCTCTGGACCGAAGGTAGAAGCGTTGTGTAACAGGTCGGGGCGTTCAGGAGAAACAGAACTGGAACCGGTTCGGCGGAAGAAAAGCGACGGTCGTATTTTAGCCGTTGTTGGCGAGCGCTCAGGTCTGCCTGAACTTTTGTGTTTGACGTCAACGTGCCGTTCCGGTCTTCTTCTCAGGACATCCCCGAAGCTCCGGAGAGGCTGATGACGGACAGCATCAACGAGACCATCCTGCTCTGCCGCTTCCCGGCCGAGATCAAATCCTTCTACATGCAGCGCTGCCCAGAGGACCGGCGCCTCACCGAGTCGGTAAGACGGCAGAAACCGGAGCTCTTTTTCTTTGCAGCCTCGGTGGGCCAGAAATACCCATCACCCTCTGCAAGAACTGAGGAGGACGAGATGGGGAAGGTGGTGCGCTGCAGTCGGGTAGACTTGGAACTAGGGATGCACCGATCCGCTTTTTTGGTTTCTGATACAGATATCTGAGGTTCATAATCTGCCGGTACCGATCCAAACAGTGCTGTGTGTGTCATGAGGAAAAGGCACAGATAAATATTCTTTATGCAACTTTATACTTTCACCTTAATGTAAAGATAAAAAAGGCAAATGTGCTGAATTGCTAATTTATTTGACAACGGTGCACCAGTACAGCAAAAATGATGATAATTAACAAATTGTTTCTATTCTATTTCCTGTTTGGCTTTGTGAAGCTAATATTCATCGGGTTCAGTCAGTGCAAATAAGAATTAAAAAAAATGTAGGGATGTACCGATACGGTTCGAATGTACTCTTATCGGTATCGGTCAAAGTTTGATGCCATGAACCGATACTTGAAATGTGGAAACTCTGCAATAATGTCACAAAAAAATGTATTTCACTTGAATTTTTGTTTTTGTGGTAATTTTTATTCTTTTTTTTATCTAATTAATCATTTGTCGTAACAAGCAGAGAAGAAAATAAAACGTATCCAAGTATCGGTATCGTATTGGTTTGAAAAAAAGTGTTATCGTTGCATCCCTACAAAAATGGTAACATAAATAATTAATTTAAAAGCTTAAGAAACAGTAGCTTGACTAACTGTGTCCTCTTCTGTTTGTATGTGTTTTATTTTTTGATGCTGTTACAACCAAATTTCTCCCTTGAGGGACAATTAAAGGATTATTCTATTCTAGCTTAGTGAAACTTTCTAAAAACACGAACAGAACCTCTTTGTAATGGTTCACTTGGTCCAACTAGGAATACAGGAAGTTACTTAAAAACATGCATGGAATCGTGAGCACCGCTCATCTCTGCCTTAATGCCTTTGAAACGTGTAATTCAAAAAGCATATTAGTACTTTGTACCGTTATTAGCAGAGTTAAAAGGGTAACATTGTCACATAAATGTTGGCTAAATAAAATTAGCTTAAAGGAGCGGGCGGGGCCGGATTGAAGAAATTAAACTCGCGACTGCCATGGCTGAGCACGAAAAGTACTTTCAGGCCACCGCACAATGTTCACATCGCCAGCTGTACGACAATAGGCAACGAAGTAATTAATAGTGTTTAATCGACCGAGTCTGAAGTCCGGCTTCTTTCTCTTCCTCCTTCGTGTTAAATCGAGAACAGGCAAGAATTTAGATTGACGTCACATCCGCGTGTAAGCGCGGGAAATTCGGCCACCGGATCGCAGACTGTTTTGCAGCACACAGGCTGCTCAAAATAATGAGATTACATACATGGGTGGGCTCATTTTACTTAGTTTAAAACACTTCATTACCCGATGCAATTACAAAACTGAACATGAATATAATTCATTTTAGAAATGCAGCCTCTTTAAGTATAATTTTAACAAATGATAACTCTAAAATGTGACCAGCTCAGATTGGGTCCCCACTAGAAGAAAATCTCAGCTTTTATTTTGGTGCTACAGTCCCAGACCCACCCTGGGCCCTTTTAGCCCCTCTTTAATAACCTCCTGGATACTGCCCTGCTCAGCAGCACTAAACATTCACTAATTATAGCTGGGCGATATGAGCTAAAATTAATATCACGGTATATTGAGCATTTAACCTCGATAACGGTAAGTGGACGATAACAATTTTTTTTTTTGTTAAATCGTCATTTTTTGTATTAAATGTCCGGTAGTGGCCAAATTCGCTTAATGCTCTTTAAAATATAATTCGCTAAAATATAAACCGCTTTTTAATTCAGTGTTTGATTCCAACTCCTTTCTGAATTTCTTAAGAGTCAAGTTTAAACTCAGAAGTGATCACACAGACCAGATGAGGCGAGGAAGTTACGGGGGCCGAGTGAAATCAGTGTGCAGTCGTTTATTTTAGACAGGAAATATTTTACAACGGAGCACAGGTGGGATAACATAAATTACATATGTTATATATAACATAATAATAACATAATTTAAAAAATCAATTTATTTTTCGCTAGTCGCATTTTTCTGAAAACCAGACTGTAGAGAAGTCTAAACTCTTGCTAAATATAGCGCCAGAGCTTCTCTAGCAGTGCTTCCCCCCCTGTGCCACATGACTGTGCGTGGTCACGTGACTCAAAGCAACGCTACCTTCTTAAAGGGGCAGGAGCACCGCAAAACTAAAACACATATTTTCATATTTTTTCACATACCGAATTTACCGGCACGGGCAAAATGATTTCGGTAGCGCTCATAAATTTCGGTATCGCTAAATTTTCGTTATACCTCCCAGCCCTATCACTAATTATCACTTATTAACCATTCTGAACACGCATAGGAGTCTCTGTGCCAGGAGAGTCAGAAAGTGCTTTTTTCTCACTTTGGTCGCAGCACAGCATTGAATCTGACATTGACGCTGTAACTTTGGTTGGAAAAACATCCTTGATCTGCTGCTGAAGTTATCGTCACGCAGCCGAAATAAAAGGAACGACCGCGTCTTATGTCGGCTGAAGCGGTTTTTAGTTCTAAAAAAACTCAGCAAATGTAAAAAGTAATTGAAACTACAGCTTCTGTCAGTCACACAAAGGCTGCAGCTCGCTGCTGCTGTCGGTACAGGTTTTCCTCATCAGACTCACACGAATCACGTAGGTCACATATTTTGGATTCAAAACGGCGAATTTCGCCAAAAAGGGGGTGGATTTTCATGACTGGAATGAGGAAACCCTACGCCCGTACCACCTTGAAACATGTTTCATTCTCGATCGCCTCTCGCATAAGAAACGGGTAGCTGCGCTGTGTTCTCGTGCAAACAACAGAGTGGTTCCCGCAGCGCACGTTCTGTTTAAGTCTTGACATTCATTCCGGAAAAGAAAAAATTATCCGCGTTATCTAGGCCTGGTGCTGGAATTTCAGCCAAGGAAATAGTTTTTATAAATGAGACCCCTGAAAGCTCCTTACTTGACCTTCGTCGCAGATGTGAGCTGGAGAAAGGTGTGAAGACTTCTGCAACCAGCTTATTCTACCAGATTTGCTCGTCGCCTGGTTTTGGAAGAATAAACGTCAAATTGAGAAGATGGAAAAAGTTCTGAAAGATCCATAATCTCTGTTTTTAATGTCAGATCTGAAACAAACATGATTCATTCCCCTCCCTCCAGGTGGACGTGTTGATGCCGAACGTCGGGGAGATCGTCGGAGGCTCGATGCGTATCTGGGACTCTGAGGAGCTTCTGGAGGGATACAAGAGGGAGGGAATCGACCCGACTCCGTACTACTGGTACACGGATCAGGTAAGGTGGAGATCGGCCGCTTCCCTGTCGCCTGATTGGCGTTTCTCACGCTGCCCGTTTTAACCCCGTTTTTTCCGCCGTTTTGCAGAGGAAGTACGGCACGTGTCCCCACGGCGGCTACGGCCTGGGCCTGGAACGCTTCCTCACCTGGCTGCTGAACAGACACCACATCCGGGACGTCTGCCTGTACCCGCGCTTCATCCAGCGCTGCCGGCCCTGAACGCCACGCCGAACGCGGCTCAAGCATCTGGATCACAGCAGCGAAATCAAAGCAATCCCAGTTTTTCGTGTCTTGCGTGTGAAAATGAAACTCAGAGGATGTTGCATTGAAGTCTTACAGCTTCCTCAAACATTCAGTCACATCATGTTTGCCTCTGCAGACGCTCCGTAGCTAATCCAAGGAATAAATGTGGCTTTCCCTGTTCAGGTTTAAAGGATAATAATTTCTCAGCGTAGGATTTCCCCACCAAAATATCAGATTATTATGTTCAGTATAAGCGCCAGAATCAATTTTGCTTCTTTCTGATTATTACTGACTCTGCTTCTGTCGTCGTCATGCTGCTTACAGTGTATTTCCCGCTGAAATGACTCAAAGGTTTTTGTTATAGAAACCAGAACTGGAGGGAAAAGTGTGTTTGTTCTGCATCTTCATCTGAAATCCTCCGGCTGAAACGGCACTGAAATAAAATGTGATTCAACCAGGAGGCTGTCGGTCTTCTGTTCTGTGAACTGCCTCAACAGCTCCAGTTTTAGATCGGCCAGTTTTTAATCGGCTAAACTATTCGATTTAACTTCAAAACGTTGAGAAAAAAAAACATTATCTAACATTAAATTCAATTCAATTCAGTTTATTTATATAGCGCCATTTCACAACAGATGTCATCTCAAGGCACTTTACAAAAAGAGTTATTACAATACAATGTTTAGTGTAGAAATTACAGAACCACAGAAGATTGCGTCGTGGAATTCTCAGCAATCCCTCATACTGAGCAAGCATGCAGCGACAGTGGGAAGGAAAAACTCCCTTTTAACAGGAAGAAACCTCCGGCAGAACCAGGCTCAGCACAAGCGGTTATCTGCCGCGACCGTCTGTGGCTTGGAGAATACATAACAGAGACACAGAAAGAGCAATAGAACTGATGCAGAAGTTTGTTGCAGGACGTGGAGAACTTTCCGTCACTGCAATGCCATCTTAGTCAGGGTCGTCAAGCAGGGCTAATCCGGAGCACCTACCTAAATAAGCCACAATAAACTATAAATGAGTGTGTCTCTACTAGGGCTGTCAACGAATATTCTAAGTTCGAATATATATTCGAATAGTTTTAAAAAACAGAAATTCGGACGTGAAAATTAATATTCGAATGTGAGGCACGGCTGTCTGCTTTGCGAGTGGGCGCGCGCTGCCGTCAGGCATCAGGGACAGGTCACGTGAGTTGCACTGTCTAGCTCAGCGTCACTGGTGAAAGTTGACTAATGGAAGATGGCAGAAAGTGCAGAGCCCAATTCGACCGCAGCAGAGAAAATTATTTTAACCCCCCAAAATCTAAAGAGCCATGTCTGGAAGTACTTTGGATTTTGGTCGGTAGAAGGTAAAATTGTGGAGCCGCGAGATAAAGTAGTATGCAAGCTATGTAAGATACAGCTAGCATACCATTCGACCACTAGCAACATGAGGTCACATCTCGCAAACGTGCACCCAAATGAGCATGGTATAATGTGTGGAACTCAAGCTAAACAGCCACGTCTGGACAATTATTTTGCACCACCCGCCACAAGCTCTTTGTCTGCAACACGACAAGAGGCCATCACGCAGAAATTAATTTATTTCATTTGTAAGGACATGAGACCGATCAGTGTCGTGGATGGGGCAGGCTTCAGGGATTTCTGTCAAGCAATGGAACCGAGGTTAATTAATGTTAATAAATTTGTTTCAGTCACTGAATGAAGCCTGCTATATTTGGAACTATATTCGCGACCTTAAATTGCTTGCACAAAACTCTTCATCAGCGCTCAATATGTGCTCGTTGTTAATTTAAACCGTTGAGGGCGAGAGAGAGAGAGTGCTTGTGAGTGAGCGAGATCTGCGGTCTCGGCCATTCGTTTTTTTATTGGTTTTGTGTTGGTAATACATTGTCAAATATGTTGAACTTCAATTAACTACCTATACATAACTACCTATAGTAGTTATGTCTCTTTGTATTAATTTGTGCTATTAGTGACGTAATGCGCATCATTAACAAAATGCGCAACCAGATGTTCGAATAGTTCGAATATTCCTGTGTTTTTTAGAGGGAATAATCGAGCGTCATTTTTGAGCAATTTTGACAGCCCTAGTCTCTACATGTCTTATTATTTTTTGCCGTTTTAGGAAATTTAACTCAATTAAAATTTCCACCAAAATCCGTAAGTGTGGCGCCCTCTTCAGGTTACAACTCCTTACTGCACTTGATTTTGAATCTGGCCTCCGTAGCGAGTTGGAATACCCACGTAATCTGCCAGGCAACACCTCTTTTTCCACAATTTTTAAACTGGAGATGGGCGGTGAGTTGCCCTTTAAACATAAAGCTTTTAACTAAAGTTTTCTGCTCTCGAGTGTTTAAAGATAATATCCTGGTTCTAGTGTCTCATGTTAAAGGTCATGCTCACCAAGAACCCATGCAATACTTGATCGTTCTGAAATACGATCAGCCTCTATGTGTGTGAATAATCTTAATTAGAGATTGCTGTGGGTTTAATTTCTTGAAGTTATGGAAAGAAGATGAAGAAGACGGGTATGAGAGTGAGTTGACGATACAAGAGAGGAAGGGGAACAAAGAGAAGACAAGAAAACATCCCATTCCTCCACATCCGCAGGATGGCAGGGAGGTGAAAAAATAAAGAATAATCAATAAAACGGGGCAACATTAACAAAACAAACCAAATGATATGAACTAAGAACTTCACATCCACAACACAAAAAATGGGTATATAAATACAAGAGTGTCACTGAAAAGCTCTTGGCACCAATTATCTATTGATAACCTCAGAATTAGGGAGACATTGAAAAGGGCTGCGGGTGTTAAAAAAGAAAAATGAAATGCTTGTATTTGACAAATTAACAGTCCACAGCAATAATGTAAGTCAAGAAATTTAACAATCCCTCCACTTTTTTGTGAAGCTTTTGTGAAAAGCTGCAATGTTTTTGTGATTTTCTTTTTTTTTGACAATCACTTAAATTGTTTGAAAAGCCAACGGAGTTGAGACGCATAAAGACCGTTCTGAAAACTTGCTGGCTGCTGTGGCGTGCGTCACTAATCACAACCGATTGTTTTCCTCATCTGACATATACTAAAAACGTAGGTGACCTATTTTGGATTCAAAACGGAAAACTTCACCAAAGGGAGAAGAACTTTCATGTTCGGAATGAGGGAACAGCATCCCATAGCAACTGGCAAAATAAAAGCGAAACATGTTTTATTCTCCATCCCTCTCACATACGAAACAGGGAGTGTACATTATATGGATCAGAAACACCAAACGACTGAAGTCTTTACGTTAGTCCCAGGCTGTGAAGAGCTTCCCTGCAGAGGCGGGACAGAAGAGCTACGGAGCAGCTATTAGCTACAGTTAGCCACCATTAGCCACCAGCGTTAGCCTAGACGGACATGTCAATCAAAAGGACACGCCCCTAATTATTCATAATTTCAAGATTAAATTACAAATAAACGGAGAAGTTAGAAAAAAAATCACCCCCGTCAGAGTTGTCGTGATGGTAAAGCTGAACCATCTAACCTAAAATGGTTTTTTGAACCAGGCTGTAAAAATGTTTATTTTTGCTGTAAAGTTGGTTTTTTTAACATGGGAGTCAATGGGAAGTTGCTCCTTTTTGGAGCTAGCCCCTAGTGGATGAGGGAGGAACTGCAGTTTTTGACACTTCCGGATTGGCTTCACTTTCTGCGGGCGGAGTTTGCCCCTTGGTATCAACGTGCAGAGAAGCTAACTGTGAGTTTCGACGCGCAGAGATGCTAAAGGTTGGTTTCGACGTGCAGAATAGCTAACTGTGAGTTTCGACGCGCAGAGAAGCTAACGGTGAGTTTCGACGCGCAGAGATGCTAAAGGTTGGTTTCGACGTGCAGAATAGCTAACTGTGAGTTTCGACGCGCAGAGAAGCTAACGGTGAGTTTTGACCATAGACTGTATAAAACAATGGACTAACCTTCCGGTTCGTCCCCCATAGGTTTCTAAATAGCAAAAATGAGGCCAGTTGGGCGGTTCCCACCGCCGCCATGTTGTTCACGTCACTCGCCTCGTCGCTCTCAGAAACTCCAAAAATGGGCAAAGAGGTGGAGCTGAGAGTGGCGCTGTGAGGCTGGGGGCGGAGGGTTAACGCTCCGAGCCGACGTAGCTACAAGCTAGTCAGAAGCTAGTCGGGAGCTAACTGGAGCTAGCTGAAGCTAACGTAGGCTGCAGCCGGTTTGAGCCAGATGACCGCGGTTGAGAGACTTTTACCCCGTTTTTCAACAACGATCCCTTTAGACGCAGAAACATCTCGAGTAGAGAAAACAGATCAATATAATAAGACCCAAATGGGTCGGATCAATACGGCCTGATATTGTGTTATTTCCACTACCATCGGAGTAGGGTGAGGACTTAGTCGGCTTATCTTAACAACACATCCTGCTAAAAGTAGTCACAAAGTCATCATGAAAACTCAGATCCCCTAAAAAAAATAAAAGGCTTTTGACTCACCTCACATCTCATCCATTAGTTTATGCCTCCAGCTGTGTTCCTCACACCAGTACTGATCAAACCAGCGATCATCCAGTCTGTCTAGGGTCCAACTCTGTAGTCTTCCAGCCTGATGTAACCGTCTCCCACTCTTGAGTCTCGAGGTGCTCTACCTGACCGGGTCTGCCGCGGCGTCCCGGTCCTGCCGACGTTGCTGCTCTGCTGCTACCCGACCGATCGCCTGCTCCAGCTCGCGTGAAGAAAGAGATAAAAGCTCCGACCAGAACAGCATTCCTCTCTGCCACCTGACAGAACCCCCCCAAGCTCGTTAAGCATCAGCCGGTATGAAGCCTCCCCCGAAAGCATAAACTTCTTGGACGGTCTGTTACTTTAATAAACACCACAGCAAGCCATCTTTGCCCAATAATTGCAGATTAACATCCAGAACCGAATAAAAACTGCAGAGGCAACTGATAGTGCAGTTCAGAAACACCAAATGACTGAAATCTTTACGTTAGTCCCAGGCTGTGAAGAGCCCTGCAAGCAGACTACAGAGCAAGCTATTAGCTACAGTTAGCCACCAGCGTTAGCCACCATTAGCTACAGTTAGCCACCATTAGCTACAGTTAGCCACTATTAGCCACAAGCATTAGCCTAGACGGACCTGTCAATCAAAAGGACACGCACCTAATTATTCATCCGGAGGAGTTAGAAGAAAATTCACCCCCCTCAGAGTTGTCATGATGGTAAACCTGAACTATCTAACCTAAAATGTTTTTTTGAACCAGGCTGTAAACATGTTTATTTTTGCTGTAAAGTTGGCCTTTTTAACATGGGAGTCAATGGGAAGTTTCTCCTTTTTGCAGCCAGCCCCCAGCGGATGAGGGAGGAACTGCAATTTTTGTCACTTCCGCGTTGGCTTCACATTCTGCGGGCGAAGTTTGCCCCTTGGTTTCGACGTGCAGAGAAGCTAACGGTTAGTTTCAATGCGCAGAGATGCTAACGGTGAGTTTCAAGGCGTAGATAAGCTGACTGTGAGTTTCAACGTGCAGAGAAGCTAACGGTGAGGTTCAATGCGCAGAGATCTTAACAGTGCTTACACACCGAATGCGATAGAGGCGACCAGAGAATCAGGTTTACATGTAAAGTCAGTGGAGAAGTGCGATGAAGCGCGACTGGGGATCCCGCGACAAATCAGAAGCAGATTTCAATTGTGAAAAAGCTTTTCTGCCTGATTTGATGCACAGCTGGTGCGTTTCAGGTGCGACCGAAAATACACGCCGCATTTTATGTGGTGCATTTTGTGCATTCGTGCTTATCGGATCTGCTGCTCAAGTCAGAGAAATCTCAACTACAGCTTCAAGTCGCGCTGATGCTGCGACTGAATAAATGGAGTCACAGATCAGCAGAACACAGATACTGATAAACACCTTGGCTAATCACCACGAGCTGCATGCCACCAGCTGTTTTCTATACAGAGACAGCAATAAAAAAATAGACATTATAAAGAGAGTAAACTATTTAGTCAGGAATGCTCTTGAGGTTTGTGACCGCAAAAGGCCCTGCTCTCTCCGCCGAGAAGTGAGCCGTGAACAGCTTCCTCACTCGGAGAGCCCGGGGCATGTGGCGCTTTTTGGTCGCGTCTAGCGGTTAGTTTCAAAACGCAGAGATGCTGACAAACATCATTCAAAGGGATTTAAACAAGACTGACTGCAGGAAATAAAAATTAAATAAAACGTATATTTCAAAGAATTAGAGGACACCTTTAAGGAAGGGCAGCAGTTGTTCCAAATGGAAGATTTAGCTGTATTATATATAATGTATGGGATTATTTCAGCATTTACTGAATTGTTAATTTCTGCAGCATTTCATGATTTAATTCTATTTGCCAGCCTTAAAGTAAGTGGCTGTGCTCAACCTCTGCTCCAGTTAAAGGGATTAGTCTTAATTAATGCACTTTTTAACCATTCAGATGCTGAAGGCGGTTTATTGAGCCATGGTAAACAGCTCAGAAACCAATTAGGTCATTAAACCTTATCTCAATTGTCACAAATTATTTTAAATAATTATCAAATTTAATTATATTTATTTACTAAACAATTAAGTAACCATTTATTTCTCTCTAAAGTTTGCAAAAGTTATAATTTAAAAAAATTCATTTAGAAATTACAAAACTAAAACCTACATTGTAATACAATTAGTCTCTCATCCAGTTTGCATGGCTACAATTTTTGTAAAGATTTTTGTCATTTTCGGTTTTAGTTCTGATTAACATCCGACTTCATTCAAATGAAATGGATCTTGCGGAAGAAAGACAAAGCACACAGAGTAAGGTTGTCCATTAACAATAAAAATTATTAACATACATCATTTGAACATACAAAAACAAATATTACAAGGCAGAAGGATGAAGGAAGGCTCAAATCTTTCCCACAATAACCACGATAGTCTGATAACGCAAAATGAGCTAAACCAACCTGAAACACAGCTCGGTGATGACATGTTGGTTGGTTTGCTAATTAAAACAGTGTCCTGCTGAGATGATGATCAGTCATACGTTTAACAGAGACCTAAAGATCGCTGGGAGATTATTTTTTCTATACATATATACGTGAACAGATGTAATGATAGCCGTTATCTGCCTCAGTTACCAACTACGTCACAGGAGTACACTCACACACACTGAAGGTTTTACATACACCACTGTTTTCTGTCTCAAACCAACAAAAGGCACAGAATTTTCTCAAAATGAACAGATCAATCAATAGTGACACGTTGTGTACACCTGGAAATAAAATAAAGAAAAAACAACTAAACTAACCAAGCTAGCAGCAGTTTCAGATTTTATGCTGTTAGAGTCGTATTAGTAGGTTTAGTAGATTTTTATAGGGGTGTTCCAATCTGATAAACACCGATTTAGTCAATGGTGGTTCATAAAGAACAGAACAAAAGAATAAAACAAAAAATCTAGCAGATGAAGACTGTTGTCCTATCTCAATCTGGCCCAGGCTAAAAGTGCAACACCTTAATTTTTAATTTGTTGAAGTAAACCCATGAAAGTAAAAAAATGGAATTGGTGTCGGTGACCAATTATGCTTAGTTTCCAACCCAAACGCCTAATGATTCGTCATACTAACGAAATGACAAACATGACTTTCTATCACATCCCGTTCTTGTTGCAAGCAGTCAATGAACCGTGTTGTGCGACGGCAGTTTCTCTACCCTAACCTTACTGTACCACGGTTCTATGGACAACGGAATAGTGCAATACGGGTCGGCTGTATGGGACAAAACAGTTTGTTTTGTGACGCTCACTGGAAACAAGCATTCGTTACAGTTTCTGTGTCAGTGCAGAGATGTTTTATACAAGTTAGCATACGGCTAATTAGCCAAACACAGCTTTAAAGGAAAGCTCAAGTACTTTTAGCGATATGCTAGTTAGCATGTAGCAAAAATTAAAATTAACACTTCAAGACTGCTGCACCTACACTTTTTAATAATGCCTTTTTACTTACTACTCACTACTACTCAGGGCAATTACACCTGTGCATCTGAATAATTTGTAGTGTTGAAGAGTGGTAGGTTTTTTACCAAAATTCACCAAATGTGATTTTTTTTATTTATTTAATAAATATGTCTAATGCTAAATTGACTGGCAACTTTTTGTTTAATTTGTAATGAGTTATTAAGATCAGCTCTATACAATAATCTTGTCATTTAATTACAGGTTTTCTACCCCAATTGCGTTTCTCAAAACATGTACACTCACTGTCCATCTTTTAATTTTACTCAAGATAGTTAGCATAGGGCTAACTAACTTAGCTACGCTACAGGGCTTTAAGACAAAAGCTAGTTAGCATGTAGCAAATCCAGTGCAGCTACACTTTTTTTGTCAACTGAACATCGACTTGGTAAAACTTTTGGAAACAGTGAGGATTAATGTTTTTAGAGAGGCGATAAACATGGCAGCCTTAGTCATTAAGCACAAAGCATTATCAAGCTAATTATCAATACGCACTTGCTAACTAGCAAGCTGGTATTTAGCTTGTACTAATTAGCCATGAACCTCACCACATTTTTCATTTTGCCATCTATAACCTAAACACAACTTGTTTCTCATATCAACCAAACAAAATCTTAAAATTACTTAAGTCGTAGTTTTGTTTTAATACCATTAATGCTAAATGCTATGATGTTTAAGTTGTACTACAAAATATACTGCGTATATACTGCATTTAAAAGTGAATATTTTCATTTATGTCATAAATATAATATTTCTGTTACTGATTTATTATTTTTATATTATTGATTTTCTTCCGTTAGATTTTGGTGAATGCTATAATGGTGCGCCTATCTTTTCTTTCAAAGTATTTGAAAATGTGAAAAGTTGAATGAATTTTTTTAGGTTTTAATGTAAACAAACCCTAAACAATCAGACTGAACAATGTGCCTCACTGCATTTTTGCTTCCTTTTTCTATACGTTTGGGACATCCTATAATTTACATGTGTGATTTGAAAAACAAATCTTAGAAATCAGTGAAAAGATCCATGATATTTAGCTTAAACTAAACATTCTGGTAATCACAGAAAACAGGTTTATGGAAAACCTTCAGTCTGGACTAAATCCAAAGAAAAAAATAAGTACATTAGTGGAAAAAAATTATAAATTTAAACCTTCAGTGGGTGTTGTATTCTTGGCTTTACCGAGCACAACCATGTTCTGTCTCACCATGTACATGCTTTCAATAAAATAAACATCAACGTTCAGACATCAGAGGTTTACGCTTCTTTAGTCGTCTCAAGGGAGCCATTATAGAGCAAAAAAGGGGGACTTAACCAGAAAATGAAACTCCATGTTGACCAGAAAGGTTTTAAATCCAAAGCCGATTTGTTTTCTTTTTCATTTTTGGTGACTTTAAAAGCCCAAAATGTTCCAGAAACAATCCAGATGAACTCCCTTTGTCGTCTTCCAATTATAGGAGTATCAGGCCCCACAGCTCTGCTCTGACAATGTTTCGTTAAAAAGACAATCATCATGTCTTCAGAATGATCCTCAGTCTGTAACCAGGGGGGTTAAAACGAACTAAAAAACAACGTCCACATATCCTTTTTTCCTCCTTTTTTCTGTCCGTCCATCGCTCCTTCATTGATGGCTTAGAAAAGACAAACACGATTCCATTTAAAGGCTTGAGTGAAAAAAAAACAAAAACAAGAGAAAGCTGTCCGATCATTTTGAACATCAAACAACTCCACAATAAGAAGAAGGGGACTTTCTTTTCTTTTTTTATCTTTTGGCATCAATCAAAAGCAAAAGAAGAAACAAAACAAAAAAAGCCACTTTTGTTTTTTTTCCACAGTTTTTACCTGCAGACGTCTTCAAGACGAAATGACTTTATTTTTTTCCCTGTTTGCTGAATACTTGACATTGAGCCTGTGTAGGTAGCACATTATGTGATGAACGACATTTGTCTGGGTTTTATCTGTACAACGACACCTCAAGCAGTCCGACAAAAGGTCCAGCTGCTGTTCGACGCTCTGCACCTTCCACAGTTTTTGGCATCCCTGGTGCTGATGCTTTGAATTAAGGCATCCACTATTACAGTAACAAGCCCCCCCCCCCCCCCCTCGCTAAAAACAATGCTGACAATTTTTATTAAAACAACCAATGCTACTCCCAGTTTCTGTCCT
The DNA here is from genome assembly GCA_028564705.1 of Apricaphanius iberus. Classification (NCBI taxonomy): domain Eukaryota; kingdom Metazoa; phylum Chordata; class Actinopteri; order Cyprinodontiformes; family Aphaniidae; genus Apricaphanius; species Apricaphanius iberus. Next base: position 555,937 of record JAPXFQ010001843.1, read on the forward strand.
ACAGTCACAGATATAAACGTGTAGTTTGCTAGATTCTATCGGGACTTTAAACCGGTCAACTATGACTGAGCTTTTCAAATGACCAACAAATGAACTGGTTAAAGTGAATAAAACTCATCCCCACTTTCAGGTATGTTTGTTTTTTTGTACAACTCGGATAAATCGATTACGATATAATGCTGCTACCAGGGGTGTTTTAACGTGTGGAGGCTGATGAATACAGGTCGTCTTTTTCTCCTCTTAAAGGTTCGGAATGAGAATTTTGACGCTCAGCTTCTTTTCCTTTATTATTCCGACTCGTCGCAATTTTTTGCTTCGTTTTCACATGATAAAAATTAGCACTGAAGTTGTTTTTGATCGAAAATAAAATGATGATGAGCTAAAACGTTTAATATAAACCAAAATTGTTTTTTTTCTGTTCCAAAAAAACTAAAAATAATAATCCGATTGCGGGTGTTAATTTATCAATATTTTTACTGTGAAAGCGGGAAAATTATTTTAGATATTTTTAAGCCACTTTATGCTAATTTTCTCTATGTTAAAATACTGATCCATGGTAATATATTTTTATATTTTTAACCAGTTGTCGGTTTTGTTTTATTTTGAGTAAATATGGGGCTTTCATATATCCAGTGATGGTGAACACTTCGTTAAAGAGTCCAAACTTCATTTTCAGAGCTTCGGTCAGTGGATCCTTCTTCTCCTCTTGGTCTTTTTTTGTGTTCTGTTTTGTTATTTCAACTTCGTGTTAGATTCGCGACCGGAGAATTTGCTCCAGAAATGTTCCAGAATCGATGTCGTTCAGGTTTTCTCTCCCTCGTTTTTTTTTTTTTCTAGAGGAGTCGGCTACTATCGATCTGCTCGATAACAGGCGCCTGGATCTGCTTCCTTCCTCACGCTGGAACCTGATTCTCCATCCACCAAAAAGCCTTCAGTTCTTTCTGTGCCGTTTAAAAAAGAAAATGTATCTCACATTCTGTTCTTCCTCCTGGAAGGTTAAACGGCCTCGGACTAATGAAGCAATTAAAGATGAACCTAAATGAAATGATCATTTACTCCTAAGGGTTGTGAGATGCTTCGTCCCGTTTCCGTGGGGATTAATCTCAGTGTTTTTGTCTCGGTTGGTGGGAGGAACGTGTGCTGGGTGGCGCGGGCCGCACGTCGGGAACGTCCGCAGAGTCTCTTTACGAAGTCTTGACCAGGTCGTAGACGTAGATGAGGAAGTCGTCGTCGAACTTGATGAAGTAGACGGACGGCTTGGCCTCCACCTGGTGGATGACCATGCCTGTTCGTTTGCCGCCGTCCTCTTTGGCATACTCCACCTGTTTGCCCACCAGGCTGTCCACCACCTCGCCGGGCTCCCGCTCCGCCGGCACGCTGTCGTCTGCGGACGGAAAGCGAGAGGTTAGCGGCGGTGAGAAATTAAAAGGTGGAAACGGGAGATGCAGGCGGACTCACTGGAGTCGGGCATGATGCGGAGGTCTCCTTCCTTGTAGTCGTCCAGCAGCTGGTACATGTACAGGACGGGGTCCTTCTCGTAGGTGATGTAGAACCAGGTGGTCATGATGGGGGCTCGGGCCAGAACCATACCCCTCCACTCCTCCTTCGGACCCTCCTCCGTCTCGAACATGTGCTCCACGGCCTTCCCGATCATGGCGTCGGCCAGGCTGACGTCCGTCAGGCGGGACTTGGCTGTGGACATCAGACTCTGTTAGACTCAAACGTCCCTCAGGGGACAAAAATATAAATATTGTTTCAATCAATCAAAAAACTGACAAAGTAAATAAAAGTTTTTACTTTCATTTTCCCCTTTTTTACAGAAAAAAAATTATTAAAATAAAAAAAGGTAAATGTTACATTTCATCTACTGATATGTATAATAACACAAACTATTAAATTATATGTAAAATCTATTTTTCTCTCCATCTGAAATTACTTAATAAATTGAAATAGACACACATATATATAAAAAAGTGGTATTGTTGCATCCCAACTTTTTTTTTAAAGTACTTGCCGATACTTCTGCCACACACAAAAAAAGCAATTAACTGGAACACGTTTTATTTTCTTGTATATAAAGTTATTACGTTTTGATTTAGTTTTGTTACAGTTCTGTTTTTTTAATTATTTCGTTTTAAGGGTGGATAATCAAAAGCAACAGATTTTTTTTCAAATTACAAGGGGGGGGGGGTTATGATTATTTTTTATTAAAATTATCAATAATAATTATTAAAAAATCATTAATTATTTAAATGTATTTTTAAAATGCAACTATGGATAAATAAATTAAACTCTTAAAGAGGCAAAAAACATCCCCTGATGACCAGACCAAACCAAGGATGTATATATATTTTTTTTAAAGACCTATTTTTTTGGTTAAAAATGTTTTACATTTACTGAACTATTTCTCCATATTTTATTTCACCTTTTATTTGACTAGCAAACTGGAATATTTCTCTCTACTGTTCTTTTGTATTTTGAAAAGTAAAAATAAATTAAAAAAGTAAAATAAAAGAAAGAAAAATAGTCTTTAAAACATTTTAAATAGTAAAGCTGTGCTTGTTTATCTTTGTAAACAATAAGAAAAACTACAAACTAGAATGACTATACTAATAAACCACTCCTGGAGGAAAGAATAATGGTAATAATAATAAACACTGAAATATTTAATATATTGCGTATATATATTATATATATTCAAAACAAAAACTCCATTGATTTATCCCATTTTTAATTTAACAAAAAGAGCAACATCTGGATTTTTTTGGTTATATTTAGTAATGGTGATTAGTTTTACAGCTACCCTGTAACAACATTTTTAATCGTTTAACAGCCCTACTAAAAAAACAACAAAAACACGGGTTTTGGGATGAAGTTTGTATATTTCTGTTATCCGTTTCCGTTATCGGATAAAACCTAAACGATACCCATCCCTACACATAATTAAACCCTTTTTATAAAGTCTACAGTGGGGATCAAAAGTTCGGGCACCCCAGGTAAAAATTCTTATTAATCTGCATAAAGAAGCAAAGGAAAGATGGAAACGTCTCCAAAAGGCATTAAATTACAGATGAGACATTCTTAGAATGTGTCAAAAAAGTCAGATTTTATTTTAATCATTTACACTTTGAAAATAACAGAAAACAAAATAATGGCGCCTGCAAATCTTTAGAGGTAATACCTTGTACTGCACCCTTTGGACAGCTGAGATCTGACAGTGGCACAGATTGTTCACAATCATCGTTTGGAAAGACCAGGTGAGGTCAATCTCAAAGGCTTAAAAGGCCCATCTGACCTCGCCCCAACAATCAGCACCATGGGTTCCTCTAAGCAGTCGTCTAGAACCATGAAAGTGACAATAGTTGACTCTCACAAAGCAGGAGAAAGCTATAAGAAGCTAGCAAAGCGTTTCCAGATGCCAAAATTCTCTGTTTGGAACGTAATTAAGAAATGTCAGTCATCAGGAACAGTGGTAGTTGAAGCCGGATCTGGAAGACCAAGAAAAATATCCGACAGAGCCGCTCGCAGGATAGTGAGAAAAGAAAGTCAAAACTCACGTTTGACTGCACGATCCCTCCACAAAGATCTGCCAGACACTGGAGTTGTGCTACACTATTCCACTATGAAGAGATACTTGTACGAATATGGGATTTATTGAAGATTAATCAGAAGAAAACCTCTTCTACGTCCTCATCACAAAAATCAGCGTTTGAAGTTTGCAAATGAACATGTAGTAGACAAGCATGATGCATTTTGGGAAAAAGTTCTGTGGACCGATGAGTTTGAAATATAACTTTTCGACCGGAATAAGAAAAGGTACATTTGGAGAAGGATGGGCACAAAATTTAATGAAACTGGATAGAGCTTAAAAGAGCAGAGTGTGACAGACAGCCCAGAAATCTCAAAGAACTGGAACACGAAGAAACCTCAAATAATAATATCTGGCTGGCTACAAAAAGCCGTTACAAGCTGTGATACTTGCCAAAGGGTACAAGGTATTAACTCTGCGGGGCGCCAAAACTTTTGCACTTTTTCTTTTCTTTTATTTTGAAAATGTAAATTATGAAAATAAAATCTAACCTTTTTGACACTTTATAGGAATGTCTCATCTGTATTTTAGTGCGTTTTGGAGACGTTTCCGTCTTTCCTCGGCTTCTCTGTGCACATTAATGCAAACGTTTACCTGGGGGGCCCAAACCTTCCATCCCCAAATGTATTCTTAAATTATGAAAAAACACACACAAAAACTAAGACAAATCTATGGCGGCGCGCCGCTCTGTCTCACCGAGTCTGTCGGGAAGCACTTCCAGGCCCTGAACCCGCTCATCCTTATGGAGCTCCAGACCATAAACACAGTCGAATCCGTCGTACTTTATCAAGTAGAGCGACGGGTTCACCGGCACCTGGTGGAATCAAAAGTTACTTCATCCCCCTCTGAACCTCCACAACTGCTCCTCCTCTCTCCAGTTTTTCAGAACCATGTGCGTTTTTTGTTTGTTTTTTATCATTGTAAGGCATGAAAAGTGGTTTTAATTGTTGCCTGATTTAAAAAAAAACAAAAAACGTCCGCGCCGCTGCAGCAGAGCGCACGAGCGGCAGCAAACCCGTGATCACCTGATCCAACACCGTCCCCTTCCACACGACGTGTCCTCCTCCGTCCTTCCAGATGTGCTGGATCCTGCAGCCGACGATGTTGCGTCGCGGCTGGGACAGAACTTTGCCGGGCGGGCCCAGGCTGCTCTTATGCTTCCTGCAGGCACGGATTAAAAACCCGGTTAACCACAGCGGCGAGAGGTCAGAGGGTTACCGGGAGCGTCTACTTACTTGTGAGGGTTCTTCTTCTTCATCATGTTTGCAGAAACACCTGCATGCCCTGAGAAGGAAAACGAGAACAACCACAGCAGGTTTACGGGAAGAAGGCTGCTCACTGGTTCCGGTTCAGAAACTCAGGTTCTACTGAACCATGTGTGCTTGGCTGGTATCATCCATGTCTCACCTGCATCAGGCGTGTCTCTGTGTCCCGGAGGGCTCTTCATTCATCTGGAGGAAGAGGGGCAGCCGGGCTGCCTCACCACGGAGATACAACCAGAACCGGCTCTTCAGGTCTGAAAGCGAAGGGAGGGGGGAAGATCAGACGGGGCGGACTAGGAGGAATACTGACATTAAACTGAAACAATGTTTGTCCCCTTAGCCGATAAATATGACCACCAGCGGTCGCCTTGGATCCAACATAAAGATCCACGTATTTCAGTCGGCTAAAGGTGCATTACGATTATTCTTCTGCTGCTGATGCTGCTTGTGTTCATTGGGTTTAATGAATATTTATTATTTTGCAGCGCATGTTCTTCACCACAGAGATGCTTACTTTATATTTGAAATATCAAAAATTAAGAATTAGAATTGAAATAGGAGCAAATAAAACGGTAGCCGCATAAAGACAAAAGACATTTTTAAAAAATACTGGGGAAAAATATTTTTACTGACATCCATGCCAAACCAAATACTGAAGTTTAAATATGTGTTCTAAATGTCTATATAATTATGTATTTTTCATATTATGTTTAATATTTACACAGAAAAGAAGATTAAATAATATATATAAATAATATATAATAAGAATAGTACTGTATTCTTAATATTTTTATTTCTAGCGAAATATTATAACATTTGGCCTGAAGCTCTCTGACGGATTTTCATTTTGGCCCCTTGAAGAAAAAAGTTTGTGCACCACTGCTGTAGAGAATCTGCTGTTTGGGCAAAGAGTCTAAAAAAGGGTTAAACACAGAGTTTCAGTTTATGATGGATGGATGGATGGATGGATCAATGGATGGATGGACTGATGGATGGATGGATGGATGAAGGGATGGATGGATGGATGGATGGACCAACAGATGGATGGATGGACCGATGGATGGATGGATGGATGAAGGGATGGATGGATGGATGAAGGGATGGATTGATGGATGGATGGATGGACCGATGGATGGATGGATGGATGGACGAAGGGATGGATGGATGAAGGGATGGATTGATGGATGGATGGATGGACCGATGGATGGATGGATGGATGGATGAAGGGATGGACTGATAGATGGATGGATGGATGAAGGGATGGACAAATGGATGGATGGATTGATGGACTGATGGATGGATGGACGGACTGATGGATGGATGGATGGATGAAGGGATGGATGGATGGATGGATGGATGGATGAAGGGATGGATTGATGGATGGATGGACCGATGGATGGATCGACCGATGGATGGATGAAGGGATGGATGGATGGATGAAGGGATGGATGGATGGATGGATGGATGAAGGGATGGATTAATGGATAGATGGATGGACCGATGGATGGATGGATGGATGAAGGGATGGACTAATGGATGGATGGATGGATGGATGGACCGATGGATGGATGAAGGGATGGACTGATGGATGGATGGATGGATGAAGGGATGGACCGATGGATGGATGGATGGACCAATAGATGGATGGGTGGATGGATGAAGGGATGGATTGATGGATGGATGGATGGATGGATGGATGGATGGACCAATAGATGGATGGATGGAGAGATGGGTGGATGGACCAATAGATGGACTGATGGATGGATGGATGGATGAAGGGATGGACCGATGGATGGATGAATGGATGAAGGGATGGACCGATGGATGGATGGATGGACCAATAGATGGATGGATGGATAGATGAAGGGATGGACCAATGGATGGATGGATGGACCAATAGATGGATGGATGGACCAATAGATGGATGGATGAATGGATGAAGGGATGGACCAATGGATGGATGGATGGACCAATAGATGGATGGATGTAGAAATGGGTGGATGGACCAATAGATGGAAAGATGGATGGATGGATGGATGGATGAAGGGATGGACCGATGGATGGATGGACCAATAGATGGATGGATGGATGGATGAAGGGATGGATTGATGGATGGATGGATGGATGGATGGACCAATGGATGGATGGATGGACCAATAGATGGATGGATGGAGAGATGGGTGGATGGACCAATAGATGGACTGATGGATGGATGGATGGATGGATGAAGGGATGGACCGATGGATGGACCAATAGATGGATGGATGGACCAATAGATGGATGGATGAATGGATGAAGGGATGGACCAATGGATGGATGGATGGACCAATAGATGGATGGATGTATAAATGGGTGGATGGACCAATAGATGGACAGATGGATGGATGGATGGATGGATGGATGAAGGGATGGACCGATGGATGGATGGACCAATAGATGGATGGATGGATGGATGAAGGGATGGATTGATGGATGGATGGATGGACCAATGGATGGATGGATGGACCAATAGATGGATGGATGGAGAGATGGGTGGATGGACCAATAGATGGACTGATGGATGGATGGATGGACCAATAGATGGATTGATGGTACCGATAGATGGATTGATGGACCGATAGATGGATTGATGGACCGATAGATGGATGGACCAATGGATGAATGGATGGATGGATTGGTGGACAAACCAATTGATGGATAGACAAATAGATGGATATACTGATGGATGGACGGATGCAAGGATGGATGGATAAACAGGTGTGAGACTCTACAGGCCTCTGTTAGCAGCTTAAAGGTTAAAGGTCATGACCTTATCTGACCTCAGAACCACAGGATCGCTGCCGCAGTGTTTGGCCTTTCAGCTCCAGAACAGAATCAGAATCAAACCTGGAAACAATAAAAAGTGCTTCAGTCAAAAATGTCTTCATTGTTCTTCAATATCTTTGATTTTGATCTGAAAACCACGACACAGAATCTAGTCACGGCTCAATAAACTAGGATTTAATTGAAATGTTAAATAATTCCAGTATTAAAAACATGAAGATCACTATTAATTTCAAGCATTTTATTTCTGTTACTTCAGATAATCCTGGCTTGCAGTAAAAAAGAACGTTTCTCAGTGAAGTTTAAAAAAAACATTTCTTTTGGAACCGGTATCGGATAAAACCTAAACGACACCCATCCCTACTGCCAACTACAGAAAACACAAAGTTTCACTTTGTGTAATGGATCCAGTTCAGACAAACCCAGAAAAGCATCTGAAGCTGTGTTAAGGTCCAAGACCAGAACCGATCCTGACCCAGAGGAACCACAAGGGCCTTTTTAAATCTACCTTAAACATCCGGATGATCTCCAAGTCCTCAGGCAAAATAATCTGTGAACCAAGGAGACAAAGGTGGATTTCTCTGGAAGGTTACGATCACCTGACCAGAACTAACAGCCAAACACGGTGGTGGTAGCATGATGGTCTGGGATCTTGGCGACCCTCTAGCAGAAGGTCCTGAAGGAGAAGGTCCGACCTTCAGTCTGTGACCTGAAGCTAGCGTTGTCAAGCCCTGCAGTTCCCCCCCTCATCCACCAGGGGCGGGCGGCAGAAAAGGGCCAACTTCCCATCGACTCCCACGTTAAAAATGGCAACTTCACAGCTGAAACGAACAAGTTTTTCTGCACGGCTGGACTAAGCCAGGCTAAAACACGGAATATTGGCTTACACCCGGATGAAACGCTTTCCTCGATCGCTGCAGTGGAAATGACAAAAGCCGAGCCACAGTGCTTCAAATGGGAGCCGCCGGTCATCAGGCTTCCACAAACACACTCAACACTACAACTGACATTCACAAACTGAACGGAAATGCATCTACAAACCGAGCACCGCTGCTCAAAAGGGCCCGTTTGGGTCCAGGAGAAGTGTATTTTTTGGAATCAAAATCAAAATCCGTCCCTCAATGGATGCAAAAACGATCGACATTTTACCCAAAAACACTGATGATCTGTTGTTTTTTCAACCTCAATCTGAGCCCTTTATTAAACTTGAGAGCGCTTAATATATCAACTGGCCAGTCAATTCTAATATTAAAATCAGAAAAATATCTAAAATCCTGAGAAGGGTCCAGAATACCAACATTGATATCGGGGTCGATACCGTTCTTATGTACTCGTATCGGTAAAAGTTAACAGATACCATGAAGCGATACTTAAAATGTGGAAACTGCAATAATTTCACAGAAAATGTTTATTTTTCACTTGAAATTTTACTTTTGATGTCATTTTTTGATATTTTTTTTCTAATTCATCTTTTTTTTTTTTAAACAAGCAGAGAAGAAAGAAAAAACCTATCTTCCAATTTATTGCATTTTTATGTATGGTAGAAGTATTGGTACTCAGATCCAAGTATCGGAATCCTGTTGGCTTGAAAAAAAGTGGTATTGTTGCATCCCTACTGCCTTTTACTCACAGCAAACGGTTTATGTAATTCAGTACTGCTTGGATCGGCAGATTATGAACCTCAGATATCAGGATTAGAAACTATAAAAGTGGATCGGTGCATCCATAGTCCAGAAATCTCCTTGTTCCTTCTTTAGGTGACGGAGTTCTGTCGAAGGAAAGGCGGAGAACTCATCCGTCAGGCTGACTTCGGGCCTAAACATTCTCACTTTCCAGATGTATAGCAACAGAACTTCAAAAAGGTTTAGAATGCCATTTAAATCCCATTTATGGTGCAAAATGCATTAAAAAATATTAAGAATTTTGCAGCTTGACTTCAAAATGCAGAGTCAAAATCTCTACCTTTGGCTAAATTTGTATAGTTTCTACGTTGTCCCTTTAACTTTGCCCGCTACTACATCAGCCTCTGCCATCTCTGAAGGTTCCTCATCCTTCCACAAACACCCGGCCTTTAATTATTGATCAGTGGAGCATGTGAGGAGGCGTGCGGCGTGTTATTTATCTGCAGAGTCGGTGTTGTGTAACACATCTGCCCCTCTCGCTGCCTGCTCCGTTCGAGGCCTGAACCAGAAGGCTCGACCAGAACTTGGTAACGTAGGGCTGAGTTTTTGCACGATTAGCAGGAGAAAGATTCACATTTTCTCCCCGAAAAACACAAGCGAGACACCTGACGGCTCACAAAAGAAGCTTTTCATTCCACTTGAAGCTTTACGACAAAATAGTTTTTCCTGACCGACCAGAACCTCAGAAGGTTCTGCAGGGCTCGGCTGGAAGCTGCTGGTGATTTTCCGTGCCGGGGCGAGTCGTAATGAGTCATCCGCTGCTCCCGAGAGGCCGGATGGTGCCGGACGTCATTCCCCGGCACGGCACCGGGTGCAGAACACACCGGAAAACATTTCCGTCTCCACTCAGAAGCTGGAATACCTCCCGTTCTGGCACCCCGATGTGGTTCCTGAGCAAACGGAGCGGCTTTGGGGGAGAGATTTGGCTGGTCCTGGTAATTTAAGAACCTGAAACTTTTACCACCTCCCCCCAAAACATCTGGATCACATCTAGCGCCTGCACTGCCCAAACCGTTCTTCAGACTCAGCAGCTGCAACGAGCCGGGGGAGCGTTCCTTATCAAAGGATTTGTTTGAGTGCATCGATATTTCACCCAAGAGACACGCTTGTTTTAGTATGCGGTTATTCAGAAACACTGCACACAGCTCCTTCATGCGGCATAGAAGTACTTAAACTGCACATATTTTATAATTAAGGCTGAATCCCATTTCAAACATTACTGGCAACAGTGCAGGGTTTTCCAGCTCTTAAATTGAGCAATTTATGAGTAATTTAAAGCTGCGAATCGTCCTTAACACATATCTATGGGGAGACACGGTGGTGGCAGCATAATGCTATGGAAAAGCTCTTATTCTCACTTTTTTTTTTTTAAGCAGGCACAGGGAAACCGGCCAGACTAAAAGACGACAACCCTAAACACATAGCCGCAGCTTCCGTAGAAAAGTTTAGCTCAAAACAGATTCACGCGTTAGAATGGCCTAGTCAAAGCCCAGACCTAACTCCATCCGAGAATTTGAAAAACGGTGTTCACAGATGTTCTCAATCTCAAACTTATTTTACGATCTGGCGTCCCGTCGATGTATTCTACCCCGTCGGAGCGGCAAACCGGGAGCAGATTTTTACAGCGCCGTCTGTCGGTTTAGGCTGCTCCAGTGAATCAGACGAACAGCGTCTGTCACGTGGCGCACCGTTTCGATAGCCACTTGTTTAATTGCAGATGCAGTTTATAAAGAATTATACCGTTTTCTCGACGCCTTCATGCAAAGTCTGAACCCAGAAAAAGTCGTTCTGATTCCGGAAAAGTGCCGCAGGTACCAACAACACTTTAGGAATCATCCAGATGGGCAGCTTGTAGATTTAATACTTGAACCTTATGCGACTTCTGGCATTTTCTGTCACACACGACTCATTCAAAATCTCAAGTGTTTTTTAGTTTATTTTTTACTACACAAAAGTAATTGTTTAATTTAAAAACGTCAGAAAATTACACACATTATGAGCCATTGAAAACAAAAGAAAAATATTTTTGGAGTAAATTTCCGCCTCAAAAATTCGGAATTTCTGATATTAACTGCACATAACTTCCAGGGGGAAAAAACTCGGAAACTCTCCGTAACAAAACGTGGAAAATTACGAGTGAGAAGACCAACATTTTTAGATGAATTTCAGATATTTTCGATGAAAAAAAACCCCTGTAATTCTCAGAAAACCCTGTAATTGCAGAAAAGTAGAAAATTTGCCAGCAAAAAAAAAAAAAAAAAAAGGAATACATTTTCAATATCTACAATTGGATATTTCTGATGGTGTAAAGTCAGAAAATAATTTTTTTTTAAATGTATTCCTTTAATCATAGATTTTTTTGGTATTTGCCCAGCTTATCTTTTATATTAAAATATGTTTGACGTCAAACCGGGACAACCTCACGTCAATGACATCGCAATTTGCTGGGATTCCTTACATAGAAAACTTTTAACCGATTGGAATGTTTGTGTAATTGTATTGAAATTACTTTTCTTGTAAAGGCCTTGAGATTAAATCCGTTGTGAAGTGGCGCTATATAAATAAATAGAATTAAATTAAAATTAGAGCAAATACTTCACTGCTAATATAAAAAAATATTAGAGTATCATCAAAAAGTGCCATTATTTTGTAACTTCATTAAGGATAGTGAGACTCAAATGGATTCCTGAAGAGCAACATATTTCAAATATTGATTTCTGTTCATTTTCATAATTATAAAACAGTGAATGAAAGGCAAAAGACTAAAAAAACACAAAGAATGTTAGAAAAAAAATAACCCTGACACCCTAAAAATGCTTGATTATACAAAAGCTCATTTATTTAAAGGCACAGTGTGTAATTTTCGGCCAGTAGGGGGCAGTGCATACCTAAATTATCACAAGCATGCGGTATCTGTGTCTTCGAGTAAGAAACTCAACAACGGAGGTCCAACTAGTGCCGTTTTCAAACGCTCAATTCCCTGAGAATGATCTGTTTGCAGCAACATGACGAGCACATCAGTCTCTCTTTCATCGCTTGGAACTAGCGAAGAGGTAAAAATGTATTTATGGAGAAACTTTTTTGCATTTTGAGGGGAAATCAATGTCTTAATAGCGGGCGTGTTCTATGCTCTTTGTCCGTCCGGGCTCCTTTAGAAGTAAAGACGTCATCTAATACGGCTTTCCCCTGAAAATATACCCGCGCCTATGTATTTTAAAACTGATTTTTAAAGTCATATTTTACAATATCGCCAATATTTTTCCATTAATGTGCTTTACGTAATTTTTATTACCTAATATTTTAATATCTATTTTCAAAGATGTACTGCAAAAACTATACACGGATTCATTTAACAAAATGTTGTTTTTCAGAAAATGTGATTATACCTTGAGACCAATGGAAAGTTGAGTGGAAGGAAAAATGTGCCTTGACCAAGTGGTGTATATCAATTTCAAAAGGCTGACATTACAGTATGCAAAACGTAGTTTTATATTGATCTGATGTAATATTCAAAATTCACGAGAAACTGAATTTGTGGATTTTCTTTTTTAAATAAAAACCATTATCATTCAAACAAAATAAACAAGAGCAAACGTTTTCAGTTATATTCCTTAGTCTGGATTAGGATGGGGGAAAAAAATTAATTCACATAAGAATCTTGATTCTTTGCTTAACAATTTTGAATTGATTCACTTTTTTTTCTTCTCTTTTTTTTACATGCAGCCCAGGCTTGGAGAAAAAGTTTAAGTTCAATTTATTATGAAGTATATTTAAGTATGTAGCAGTTTACTTTACAAAGTCTTTACTTTTCATTCATTCTGTTGTAAAGGTTTAAGATGTGGGAAGAAGAACATTCAGAAAATCATAGATCTTTTCAATACTATAGTAAATAAAAAATCTGCAATGTTGAAGAATCTCAAGTGAAATTTAATCGGCACTTACAAAAAAAAATCATAAAATAATAAAATGAATCGGGAGAAAAGTATATTGTCTCAGCCCTATAAATTGGCACCTTTTTTTTAAACTAATAGTATTGATTGTGAATCGATTCTGAATCAAGAATCAATTCTGAATCGAATCGTGAGTTGTTGTAAGACTCACATCCCTAGACTGGATGTGTGAAAAATATGGAGGACCAAAACTGACATAATTAGAAATAAAAGCAGAAATAGATTTTTTTTTTTTTTTTAACACCTGCATTTCTGTGAAGAAATGCATACGTATCATTTTTCACATTACGTGCATTTTTGTCAAGAAAAATATATGTTCTGTTTTTCCTTTTCCTTATACATGCATTCCTTGTTTTAACATTCCCTCGTCTCTTTTTACTTTACCGTAGGCATTTATGGCCCATTATACAAACGAGGAGGGCGGCCCTTCCTGGTTTAACTCCTCTACTATTGGTCAATAAACAGGAAGGAGCAGTTTATTCGATATTGCAATTGCGATTTAATTTGCGTTTATTTTTTATGGGGCTTTTCTCATGTGTTTTTTTTTTTCCTAAGCAAGCAAGAAAATCAATTTGCATTATTATAAACAATTTGAGATTCATTTTAAACACAATTTCTTCTATTCTGTAGGCTAGACTTATTTTAAGATGAAGGCAAAAGAAGCCCGGCTGACCTGGTGTTACGCAGCATCATCATCGTTGTTATAGCCAATTTAATTTCCCATGTACAATTCCTCTTTGGTACCAAACTTTGAGCGGCTCCTGCCAAGCTTTAGAGCATTTCATAACAGGTTACAGCAAAGCGTTTCCTTCTCTCCCTGCATCGTTTGAGCCGCTCACAAGTCATGTGACTTTCCCAGATCTCACACTTATGACCAGTCAGATTGCAGCCTTTGCGATTAGAAAATCCGACTTTGTCATATTGCGATATTATTGCAATTAATCGCGATTGTAGAAGAATTAAGGCACGTTGCTGAAAGAGATACAGTCAGTGACTATTTATTGTTTCACTTAGACATTTTGAGTAGGAAGCTAATCCAGTTAGCTGCAGACAGGAAAAAAAAGAAGCTGACCCGTTAGTTTCCCAGATTTTTGATGAAGTGGCTTGTCGCTGGCATTCTGCACACGGATCCTGCCGCTTCCTGTTTATTGGCCAATAGCAGAGGAGTTAAACCAAGAAGGGCCGCCCTCCTCATTTGCATAAAGAGGCAGAAATGCATTAGGTAGAGTAAAGAGAGAAAGAAAGGAATACATGTATGAGGAAAAACAATATATATTTTTTTCTTGTTGAAAATGCGTGCAATAAGGAAAAAGAAAAACATAAATTTATTTGCAAAAATACCCCTATAAGGCAAAAGGAAAAACAATATTTATTTATTTCCTGACAAAATATATACATTTCAGCTTTTATTTGTAATTATGTCCGTTTTGGTCCATAGATCAGGTTTGAAGTAGGAAGGATTACAGGAGTAGCAGGGAAGCTGCGTTTCCCGTCAGTCTGATGCCTGGTTTCTGATTGGGCCAGAGCAGCTTCACCTGGACTAACCTACCTGCAGGGTGTGACCTCAGGCCGCACACTGCGGGCCTTGTTGTGTTCAAGTTGCAAAGAGGGAAAAACTGGAATATTCAAATCCGCTTTCCAACAACTTCTTCTTGTTCCTGCTGCCTTTGAATCTGACGATGCACCAAAATGCATCAGTCAGAGGAAAACCTTGAGTGGGAAGCTGCGTTTTACTGCAGTTAGGTTGGGTTATGAACGCAGCAGCTGCTGCGTTTGTCTGTGTTAAGTGTTATTTTTATAGTGAATGTCTGCAGCGAGAAAAACGCCAAAGAGGCTTCTGCAGCAGGGCCAGCGTCAGCCATGTTGCTCGCCTTTCCCCTTTTTCTTTTCAGTCCATTGTTAACAGATCAGAAGGGGGAAGAGGGCGGATACCTGCCGCGGTCCAGAGCCAAGCAGCGGGGACAGTCTGGGAGTCTAACCCGGAACCAGGACCGTCCCAGACGGGGGAGACAGGGTTAGGTCTCTGGCTGTCTGCGGCTGCCTCTCCCGCCCCTCCCCCTCGGCGGGAGAAAGCAGCCAACAAAACGAACGCTCCGTGTGTCGCTGTCGGTTGTTTACCTGCACGCTGACCGGGCAGGTGTGCGCTTCTTTCCGGCTTACCGTGAGGATGGCTTAGAGGAAGGAGGCCGGGGCGGGAGGACGAGACGGTTCCTGGCCTCCCCGCTGGTCTGTCCACAGAGCCCGATCCCACTTCACGGGAACCAGAGGCACTTCACGGCCATCTCACCTCCAGCGGTCGAGCTAGAAACAGCGGGGCGCCACACATCCGGTTAGACCCTTCAAAATAAAACCACACAGCGACCGCATGAATACTACGAAGGAGTATTAGGGCCACTATAAACATAATAAAAATGTTTTGGAGTAAATTTCCACCAGAAAAAACGCAGAAATTACGAGATTAAAGTCACATATTTTCCAGGAAAAACTCAGACTATCTCTGCACTTGGAACTTCTCTGATGTCGAAAAGTAGAGCTGTGTTGAAATAATCGAAAAATCGATTCTGAATCGATTCTTGTAAAAATCGAAACCTTTTTTAAAACTGAAATAGGAAGGAAAAGTCCATTTTAAGTCCTAAAGTCTAAATTAATCTCAAAATTTCTGTCTTTTAACTTGTAATTTTATTACTTTTGTGATAGAGAATTTCCGAGTTTTTTTTTTCTGTAAAATATGTGCAATTAATCTGAGAAATTCTTATTTTTTACTTGTAATTTTGCTACTTTTTGACATCAGAGTTTTTCTGGAAAAAAATGTGACTTTAATCTCAGAATATCTGAGTTTTTTTTTGGGTGGAAATTTACTCCCAAAGTTTTTTATTTTGTTTACAATGGCCCTAATACTCCATCGTATGAATACGGATTTAAATGTGTGAAGTTAGATTTTTATCCAAACACTGATTTAGAGTCTCCACATATGAAATAAAAATCCATAAACACATATTTTAGTTAAAAATAAAATGTTAAATTATATCAGTGTTATAGTTTATTTAATGAAATATACAGAGCCACTATATTTAATTTGATCACTTTTTAATACTTTTGTCATATACAAAATATTTGAAAATATATAAAAACGGCTATAAAAAAAATAAAATCCGTTATGTGCTGTATTGGTATCCGTTAAAGTTAATCCGTACCATGAACCGATATGGAAAATGTGTGAAACTCTGCAATAATTTCGCAGAAAAATGTTCTCTTGAAATTTTAGTTCTGTGTTCATTTTCATAAGTATTTTATTTTTCTGTCACATTCACCATCATTTTTTTGAAACAAACGGAGAAGAAGATTAAACCTGTTTTCCAATTCGCTGCATTTCTTTGTGTGGTAGAAGTATCGGTATTGGTACTCGGTATCGGCATGTACTCAGATCTAAGTACTGGTATCGTATCGGTTTTAAAAAAGTGGTATCCCTAATTCATTTATTTATTTAACCGGGACAGTGCAATTCAACATTGTACAAAACAAGCTATTAGCTGGTGCGATGCAAAAAGAGTTTATAGCTAATGCTAATTTCGAACTCCAGTCCGATGTTGGGCCATTCTGTATACCATTAAAATGTACAATTTCATCCTAAAAACATACACACTGTATAAATCCTTTACAGAAAAAAAAAAACTCTGCTATTTACAAATGGTTACATTCCTGTGTCGATTTCAGCCAAGACTTAACACGAGATGTGAACATTTTAAACTCGGTCGCGGCTTTAAGTTCAGTGGGTAATGAGTTCCATAACTTCACACATTTATATGCAAATGCGGGAAAATGCAAAGAAAATGCAATCCTACAGCGAGGAACTGTACAACTGTTATTGATGGAGCCTCTGGTTTCTCTCTATTAATTAACTTATTGATAAGGTGCAAGATTATCGAGACATTTGAAAGTAAGTGTGAGAAAACATAAATCGCTAAAGCTTTCAAAGTTTAACAATTTATACTTGTGAAGAATACTGCAGTGATGGAAGCGTTTTGGCTTCTTGTCCATTATCTTTATAGTGTAATTGTACAACGATCTGTGCCAACGGATGTGTTTAGTGGTTGAGGGAGAGAACAGGGCCTATGCATAAACAGGTAAAATCAGATGAACATAACCTTTTTAAAAATCACTTTCACATTTCTGTATCATTATTATTTTTTTATGTTCGCCCGATGCAATGTTGTCATCTCAAATGTTGCGTTTTCATTGACTGGAAGCAAAAAATAATCATAATTAACAGAAATAATACTTGGAAAGGATCCGTCTGGGCAGAAATAATCTACATAATCTCTTTCATTTAATAAATTAACTACTTTTAATCTAAATTTGTAGCTTCTTTGTGGTACATATGTTCAGATTGGTAGGGTGTTCTTTTCAATCCACTAAATCTTTTTCTTTAATTTTACCGCAAGCTGAATATAGCAGGAACATGCTAGGATAAAGCTAAAAATGTTCATAATTGCTTTAATTTTATTACAATATGCATATATATTTGTGAAAATCAGATCTTTAGTTAAATTACTATTACATGTGGCAAGCAATTATAATATGACAATATACATTTTAATGTTTTATTATCTGCTTTTTTATTTTAGAACTATATATTTCTAAAAATGTTGTCTGTTATCTGTTCTCATAATAATTTTTTATTTTTTTATTTTAGATCTTTTGAGTAATAACCATGAAGGGTCAATATATCTCTCTGTCTCTGTATTCCCATTTTTATTCAAGTTGCATAATTGACTTAATATGTCGAGTCACAGTTGGTTAGTTTTCGGTCCTTCCTTCATAGGTGAAAACAGCTGATTCATATTTCTTTTTGCAGTAATTTAAAATCAAATTTTGAATATATATTTTATTTCATAATGTTGCCGAGAATTATTTACCATTTTATTAATCAGTGGATGCGATTGGATGATCATTGTGGTCCAAGCTGCCATAATCTTGCATATTAGTTCAAATTTAAGTAAGGAAATATTTTCTCTTTTGGTTAAAAGGCTTTTTATTAGATACAATTTCAATCTTTTCATATTCGATAACGTTGCTTTTATTTTGTCGACTTGCTGAGCGGATTTCCGGGTGACGTGCCGCCGCCTTCACGCCCCTCCCTCTCGCTCTCCGCCCCTGCTTCCTTCTGCCAAATAGTGCGACCGAGAGGAAAAACACCAAGCCGTACTGGCGCATTACGCTGTTTTTCCTCGCCGAATAGTGATCCGTCCTTCGGTTTAATGCGACAGTGGGAGACACAGACAGACAGGAGACATCCCGGGAGACACGTCCAACTATCCAGAGTGTTAATTTGGATAATAAGCAGAAGTAATGATGGGTTTTAATGTGGAAATCTTCCTTTTGTTCTGCTCAGAGCTCCATCACATAAAGCATCATGTTGGCTTATTCACAATCTAAACAAAAATTAAGGAAAATTGTTTTTATACAAGAAATCTGAAGAAAGTTTTTATACTTTTTGTGTCAAAGCAGATTTTCAAGACTTAAAACATTGTAGAACATTATAGCCTCTAATATATTTCCTATTTCTGATTTAATGAGAATATATCAACTAAATTAACTTATTAAAATTGCGTTGAAGAAAATCTAGATAATCTAGAGTAATTCCTGACCTTGGATTTTTGTTTTGATGATAACTTTTTGCTCTAAGTTTCCCTCAGAATCCAATCAGTTTGCACACACTGATTTGATTTTTGCTTCAGTGGAAATGTTATTTTTTTCCTAATTTCTCCCTTTTTTCCTTTAGAATCCTTCTGGAACTCTGAAATAAATTGACATATAAATTATCTCTGCATATTAATGAAAAAAAACACAACTGACCGTTAATTGCAGCTATAATTCTGATGTTTTTAATGATACATCACCTTCATTTCACACTTTCCTTTTGCACAATTTCGTTCACGACTCCAGGCTGTTGCATCAAATCATCGTATTTCTAACGTCCTCAATGTTGTCATCATGATTCTACTTATGCTAATAGTTTAATATCAAAAACATGCAGTTCCTTCTGGTCCAGAGTTTAGAAAGAAACTCTGATTAACTCCTTTGGTTTTGTTGTTTTCACTCCTTCCTAAGAGTTTTAAAGCTTGATTCATTCTGTGATCATGTGTTATTTTACGAGTTAAATTCCCAGTTTCCTCCTGCAGTCCTTATTGTATTTTATTTATTAATAAATAAAAAAATCAGCTTTCTATACCGGGGGGCAGTAAAGTGTCTTTATGTCCCGCTGGCGGTATGTCCTGTACCAATCAGCCTTTTTTGCAGCACCCTTTTTACTTACATACACATGGTAACACTTTACGATAAGGTACACAAAATTGTGCTTGGTTACTATGAAACAAGGACTAATGCGTAGTTAACCAGTACTTACTGGCGAAAACACCCTCCAGTCTTATTCGGGGACTAATGGTTAGTTATCTAAGGAACAAAAGAGGAATGAATCAGTGATTAGTGGGTAGTTAACCAGTACTTACTAGTAAAAACACCCACCAGTCTTATGGGGATTGATGGTTAGGTGTCTAAGAAAAAGATGAGGAATGAATTTGAAATTAATGTAATGCCTATAGGCTCTCTTTTTTGTAAAGTTAAAAAAGAAACAGTGATTAGTTTCTCAACAGGTAAGCATCACTTTACTTTAGGCTACAAAAAAATGTAGCAAGTAATGGTTAAGTACTAAGTAAGTAATGATTCGTTCCTAGGTAGCTACTTGAGTGGTTGCTTCACTGCACATGCCAGTGCACAAAGTAATGGTCATGAAATGCATAGACAATGTTTTCTTGCTAATTAAGTGACAGAGAAGTGAAATCAAGATGATACAGCAGCGCTACGTCACTGTGACATTGCAAATGCTTTGCATCCATAGGAAACTTTACAAAAGAGAGTCTACAGGCATTAAATTAATCCCCGATTCATTGCTCATCTGTTGAGTTTTAGATACTTAACCATCAATCCCTATAAGACTGGTGGGGTTTTTTCACCAGTAAGTACTGGTTAACTTCCCATTAATCCCTGGTTCATTACTCATTACCTCCTAAGTCATTCCCCAGTAACGAAGCACAGTTTTGTGTAACTTATTGTGAAGTGTTACCATGATGGGTTATATATGTATTTTTTTGCTTGTTTGCTTGTTTTTTTCTTTCTTTTAATGTGTTTTTTATAATCTGTAAATTAAATTTGTCATATTATATATCATTAGACACTTAGAAGAACAAATAGAAAAACAAAGTTATGAAAAATGCAATAAAAAAATTGTAAATTTCTGAATCTGAAAGTCTGGGATATTATGTGTGACTTTTGGATTTTTCCTGACAAAGATGGAGATGGGAGCGTCGTAAGCGGTCGTGTCAGTGGTGGACAGCAGCGGTGAGGAATCAGTGCAGGAACCTTTAGGTAAAATACATACATACAGGCGATGCTTACGGAATAATTTCAGCTTCACTTATGCTAACCAGCATGCAATGAACTGTACAAACAAATTTATAACAAGACTGGTGCCTGTTAGTTGTAAAAATAGGATTACTCTCCGGTTTTAGGGAATGATGGCGGACGGGTTATTGCAGAAGAACAGAAATGTTTATTTTTTAGATAAAAGAAACAGAAACGTGTATGACCACATGTGTAGCATTTGTTTCATTGTTTTACACTGACATCAGCAGCGCCCAAAATTTGCGTTGATTGGTGCTGAGTCCGCCCTCGCTTTGATCCATGTGATGAAGCGTTGTCCTGCATAAAACATAATTGTCCTTTTGAAAGAGGCAGACTTATTCCTGAACCGCTGCTTGAAGAACGTGTCTTCCGAAAAAACGGCAGTAGGTCTGGGAGTTGATTTTGAGCCCATCTTCAACCCCAAAAGGTCCAACTGGCTCATCTTTCATTATACCAGCCAATACCAGTACCTCACCTCCACCTTGATGGAAGTGGAGCTCTGTGTCGGTTACTTATTCACCCACGGGACCGTCTGTCTGGTCTGTCTCATGTCCTCAGTCCATAAAACCTTTAAAGGGGGGGTTAAGCTTAATTTATATCAGAATAGAGTTTTAAGTCCGATACTTAGAGTTTTGAAACAGACTTAGGCCTTTCTTGAATTTTGTTTATTAATCAGAATTAGTTCTGAGTCATTTTGCAAATTTTAAGGCTTCCGTAGCTTTAGATAGGAAGTGATTTTATTTTGAAATGTGAAGCTGAATGTCATTAAATGAGCTACGGCAGAGCGACACGGCTGTCTTACCGTTGGCGTTGCAAATAAGCCGTCTCAACGCGTCAAAACAGTTTCTTCTTCTTTATTCCATGTTAGAAGATTGAAGGTAATATGAAGATAAGTCAATAAATGGAAAATTTTGATCCTGCAGGAATGCAAAATTATGCAAAATTGACTTTTTGACATGAAACATCCTGATTACATGTTATTTCCTCATTAAAAACATGCCTGAAGTTTTGCTTTGACTCATCCACTTATGTTTGAAACATTTTTGAGTCTCTGCTGGTAGTTATTGAGGGTGCAAAAACCCCTGCTCCCACCTATCGCCTCCTTTTCCATCTATCTCCTCCTACCTGACGTAGCTTACTCAGCTGTGCCTGCCCCACCCTCCACTCAGCTCCGGTAGAGCAGCAGCTACTACAGTTAGTTTAGGATTATTGTAAGGCTAAGAGTTTGGACTTCATCTTTGGAAACAATCCTACACCGGAAAAGATCTGTTATCTTTGCGCAAATCACTTCACAGAGGACTCATTTCTCAGAGCCTTTTTGATAGTGGACTAATAAACAAATTGGCCATAAAAACGAGGCTACTCCATCTGAACTTGTAAACGGAAGAACAGTGACTTATCATTACTGACTCCGACTTCAAAACGTAGCTTCATAGTTGTTCGAATTTATGGTTTCAGTGAAAAACGTAGCTTCATTTCTCTTGTGATTTCAATGCAAGACTTCGCTTCATATTTCCGTATTTTTATGGTTTCAGCGCTAAACGTAGCTTCATAGTGATTGATATTTATTAAAGGGCGCCAAGGAGGTTAAAAATAAAAAACCCGACACGTCTTGTAAAAGCCTCTAAATTCTCTCTGGTTCTTGAAAAACTCCACTTTCAGGGTCTGATATCGGATCATTTGCGTGTCGTCCTATAATCTCCATTGTTCACCAATGTAATTTTTTCCTAAACACTTAAATGCAACACGCTGAAAACTTCTGTAAACTATCGGAGTCCGACTGCAGACGCATGCTGTGATAATAGCCGGTGTATGACGTTTTGGAGGGGGAGCTTCACAAAGGAGGGCTTAGAGAGGCGAATATCAAGGCGTCAGATGCGGAAGTGATGAGAAGGCAAATTTCTTGAAGGTGGATTTTGATATAAACAGGATTTTAAGAACGATTTAGGGTAAAATTTTTACTTTTTCTTCTCAACACCTTTCTTACGACCACGCTGCCTTTTCTCGATGAAAACTTTTGACTTTTCTGTGATCCCAGAAAACAACAGATCAACAGAAACTTTTCTGATGTCCCAGAAATTTCAAGACTGCTGCATCCCTCTATGAAACTTTTGATATTTTTGGACTTTTCAGGGTCAGTTATTTTGGATAAAGAAAAGAAACTGCCAAATATAATATATTAGTATACGTTAAGCATTAAATTTTATCAATCTTGGAGTTAGAAAATATCCTTAAAAATGATAAAACACACAAAGAGTGGTAATAATTTAAACTAACACATTGCATTGTTTTGTTGTTTTTTTATTTTACATAAATTTTAGAAGCATTTCAAAGTATTTACTCTCAGAATTAAACAGCTGATGACCTTTAGATAAAACTTGATGCCGAATGTGAGTGGTTTCTACATTCCTTTGAACTGCTGCATGATGGACAAGAGATGCTCGCTGCGTTTCTGGATGCTGCTCTGCTCCTCCTTCAGTCTCTCCTGGTCCTGCAGCACCTCCTCCTGAGGAAGAAAGAAAACAGAACCAATTTTAAATTGAAAAACTCTGAAGCAAGCGCTGTTGATACAAAACAAAACCCTGCAATTGTATTGAACCAAAGCACATTCAGAGAAGAGGTAGTGGGCCAAGTATGGTTCCTTGGGGGACGCTCCACCATCAGCTTTTAAACTACCTCCATCTTCAGGGTATAAGCACTGTATTTTCTAGCATCCTGGAGCTAAGCTAGGATCAAAAAAGCCAGAGGTTCTGGTCGGGGCTGGAAGCAGGAAGCTACAGAATCTGGTAACGAATCATTTCCTCTGTGTGCGTAATTGACTGACTCGGAGTCTGCAGAGCTCCCTCCTCTCTCGATCGTTTTCTTCAGCTCTCGCTCGGAGCCACGCCTCGTTCTGGGAGCGATGTCTCTCCACCATCTCCTTCAGCTCCTGAAACGTTCAGCAGTTTTTGCTTGATTTGTTTGGTAATAAACAAGAACAGTGATTGTACACAGTCTGGTCCTGCCAGATTAGATCTGATTTGCTTCATTTAGAGACAGAAAAATCCGTCCAGCCGAGATTATTCGTGTTTAGCGTCTGAGATCTGAAGTCTTTTTAAAGTTTAAATTTTTGCATGATTCAGAAATAGTTTTGAAAATTGGAAAAACTGGTTTTGGAATTGATCTAAAAATACTAAAAATTAAAATTTTACTGGGTAAGAAATCTAATATATTACACAACGTGTAGAGCGAAGAACATTGAAAGATTTAAAGATCAGGTTATTGGTAAAACAACAAAAAAATATATCGAATATTGTGCCATCGTTCATTTATGTCAGTGAATCAACTTGAAAGGTGAAATTAATATGCAATATAGACTAATTTCATGCAATACAAGATATTTAAAGCATTCATTTTTTAATATTCAAATTTGTTATGAGTTTGATTTTGAATTAGATTAGAGTTTGTCAATATTATGTTAGGTTTTATTGCATTACATCAGTTGACTTCAGAGAAAATTACGACATGGGTTATCTAT
Source organism: Apricaphanius iberus (assembly GCA_028564705.1). Lineage (NCBI taxonomy): Eukaryota > Metazoa > Chordata > Actinopteri > Cyprinodontiformes > Aphaniidae > Apricaphanius > Apricaphanius iberus. Next base: position 580,221 of record JAPXFQ010001843.1, read on the forward strand.
CTATCTATCTATCTATCTATCTATCTATCTATCTATCTGTCTGTCTGTCTGTCTGTCTGTCTGTCTGTCTGTCTGTCTATCTATCTAGTCAAATCAGGCTTCACCATATATTATTATGTATTTATTGTAATTTGATTGAACAAGATTAAACTTTAAATAACCTGTTGTTGTTGTTGTTTGTGAGCTTCATGTGCTTCCTTGTCTCTTAGCAGAGCTGCAGCAGCTTTAGAAACCTCTAAGTTCTCTCTGAAACAAACAAACAAAATTTAATTTGTAGAGCAGGGAATACAAACTCGGTTACAGAAACTAAAGAGATAAATATCTGCATGTACCGATCTAGCTTCTGAAACTCCTGGTCCAGCAGAGTAAAGGCTTTCTGGATCATTTTCATGGCCTGATCTCGAACTGCACTGAAGTCTCTGTGTGCACAGACCTGCTACAGGAAATGGTTTCTGTCATTGCTGGGTTTTCAGGCTGAACCTGAAACAGAAATGTGCGGGGGTGCGTGCGGTCCACCTCCATAATCGCCGCTGCTGCTGTTGTTGTTCTGGGCTGGATGGACGGAGCCGCATCACTGAGCTCGTAGCGGACGTTGGGAACCTTTGTGGGGGTGAAGCTGTAACCGGTAAAAACCTGAATGAAACGACGGTTTCTCAAACTGAGAGGTGAGACCCAGGTGGAGCGTGACATACAGAAACCCTGCAAGAGTTTTCTTCTGAAACAGAGAAACGGCTGCTGAAGCCACTGACCTGTGGCTGATGCCATGGAGACCAAACTCTGAAAGAATCTCTTTCATTACTGCAAGAAAATAAGAAATAAAATCATTCAAAACCAGACAGTATTCCATCTATGCAAACAACCATCCAAATAATCAATCAAAACCAGAAAGAATGCACCGATACCAATACTGGTATCAGGGCTGATACCGTTTTAATGTACTCATATCGGTATTGGTTACAGTTAAGCATTAACTGATACTTAATAGGTGGAAACTCTGCAGTAATTTCACAGAAAATTTTACAATTCTTACATTTCATAATTTCTTTTGTTGTCATTTTTATTAATATTTTATTTTCTATCTAATTCACAGTCGGTTGTAACAAGCAGAGAAGAAAATAAAGCCTGACTTTTATTTCATGTGGTAGAGGTATTGGTAATCGGTATCGGCCAGTACTCTGATCAAAGTCTCGGCATCGTATCGGTTTGGAAAAAGTGGTGTTGCTGCATCTCTAAAAACCAGTCAGTCATCCATCCAACAGAGCAACCAAAAAGTAAACCAACAAATCAATAAGTCAACAGAAACCGATCATTCAAATTAATCAATCAATCGTAGGAACAACCCAGTTAAATTGGTCAAGTATTATATATATATATACACTGTAAATTCTAACAAATTAAGTTATCTTGTGAATATTTAGGAAATCGATTACCTTGGAAAAAGTAAGTGAACAAAACTAACTCTGGAAAGTATTGTGGAATCATTACATTTGAGTGAGCTGTACTTTTATTTAAATTGGGACTACTTAATATATCTCAGCATTACGACAGAGTATTAGGGCCATTGTTGAAAAAAGAAAAAATATTTTGCAGTAAATTTCCTCCCCCAAAAAACTTGGAAATTCTCTGATGTCCAAAAAGTAGTAAAATTACAAGTAAAAACTCAGACTTTCTGAGAATAATTGCACATATTTTCCAGAAACAAAAAAAAATTGGAAATTCTCTGTCACCAAAGTCACAAGATTACAAGTTAAAAGACTGAAACTTTTAGATTAATTTCGGATATTTTCTCGTAAAAAAGTGTAATTCTCTTACGTAGAAAAGTAGAAAATGTTTGTGACAAAATAAATAAATAAATAAATCCTATAATTAAAGGCATACATTTCAATATCTACAATAAGACATTTCTGACATTGCAAAGTCAGATAACTGTAAAATAAAAATGAAAAGACTTCCTAGTCACTCATGGTGTCAAAAACATGCCCCTAAGCATCCTGGGAAATATGATTATTAGGTCAATCCCAATATGATATTTAGGTCACTCCAAAAAAATGAGTTACATATATACTAAAAACAAGAATATGTTGGACTAACTCAACACATTTTAGTTAAAATATATTTGTTTCAAAATATTGAGTTTCAGGTACTCAGTGTAAATAAGTAATTTCAAAGTTGGGGTTTACAGTGTATTAAAGTCAACTCAGGATATATTTTGTTCTGTTTAATGTTGTGAACCTTCACAATGACTTTTATAATCATATCGAGATTGTTAGTTGATAATATAACATGTTCAGACTACAATGTATTGTGTAACAGCCTATTAATTATGTTTAATTTTTAAAAAAATATCATAAAATCTTTATTTAACCAGGATTAAATTTATTAAGATTAAAAATCTATTTTTCAAGTGTGTCCTGGGCCAGAGGCAGGGCAAAATTACATACATCAATTCCATACATTCAAAACAGTTTGATATCACACTGATTTAAAATAACACCATACACATTAAGTAAAACATCTACAGATAAGAGACTTCCTTTCAAGATTTATCAATAGTGATCTGAAAATATTAAGATGGAAGATCATTCAATTTAAAATCCTTTTGTAGTTCATTCCAAGAGTGTGCCACCGCATTCCCAAAAGCCTTTTTACCCATTTCTGTTCGCATTCTTGGTTCTATAATGAGATGTAGCACTTGTTAGGTTGTGGTTGTAGGAGGACCCAAGCGCATGAGTGACGTTTAGGGCTTTTTTACGGCCCGTTTTATTAATCACTCCAAAATCCAAGATGTGGGGAGACTTGACAAGACGTACTCAGACGACATCCAATGACAACGAACCAGCAGAGACATGAGGGAAGAGGGGAACATATGAACTGGAAAGGGTGATTAGGAGACAAGGAACAGCTGACTTCAATTAGACAAACACAGGGAGACAGGCACACCGTGACAGCACTTGGGTGTTAAAAGATATAATTATATTTTAAGGTGAGATGTTTTTTTGTCTGATAAATCAGTGTTCTCCATTTAAAGGTTTGATTTCTCAAAAATGTTCAGAGTGATATTTTTTTTTAAAAGCGTTTCACACAATTTATGTTTTACCAGGGTACCCCAGATATCAGTAACAGGTGTTGTACCTGGTTGTCTCTCAGAGGGATTGATGAGCTTCATCACATTCAAGTCATTAAAATCCTGCTCTTCATTCTTCCCTCCAAATATATACAGCTGTGAACCAACAAAAACAAACAGGGGGTGTTGGAGAATATGCTATGTTTCTTTAATATAAATGATAAAGTATATATTAAGTATTTGGAAGTCAGCTGACGTGACTGTGGAGGATGAAGGCAGCGTGGCCATGCCGAGGGGCTGGAGGTATCCCAACATACAGAGGAACCTTCCACTTCATCTTTGCTGGAGATGCACAGATAATTAATTATTTCAGTCTTTTGAATTTATTTACAGCAGTCTGACATGTCTACCACCAACATACCAATACTGAATTTATGGATTTCATTGGACGTCGTCACTGTGCTGTCTTTATTTGAGATTTTTCCTCCAAACAGATAGATATCCTTCAAGAAGAAGAAAAAACAAGCACGACATAGTGTTTGCAAGAAATAGCTGGCACAGTATTTTGAATTGATACATGTAAAATGTCTCATTATATTTCATAAACTCAAACCAGCCAGTTAACCAGTCAACCAAATAACCAACCAGTTAGGGCTGTGTTGAAAAAAACGTTTTTTTTAATTCTGAATCGATTCTTACAAAAATTATAAGAAACAAATCGATTCAAAAGTTCATAAATCAGTCAAATTTTTTAACATAGGTTGCCCTTTTTTACAGCTACAATAGGAATTTAAAGTCCAGACAGCCGTTAAGGCTTAGTTCTGGAGTTTGAATAAAGTTTCTTCCTGGTAAACCGTTACTCACCCAGTGTTAAGTTATTTATTTGCAGGCATATATATAAGATAACAGCTAAAAACAAACCCGTTTTTAATAGCACTGACCAATATCTATATCAAACTGGATCAGATTGAATAAAATCGAGTTGGATCATGACAATCGATTCTGAGAATTGGAATCGGATTTTGAAATTTGAATCGATACCTTGCCCTACACCCAGTCAAACATCCAACAAACTAACCATCCTTTCATGAAACCAACCAACCAACCTCAACCAGCCAGCCAAACAACCTACCATAAAAGAACCTTTGACAAAAAATTTACCACATAATGGATTTCATTGGATGTCTTCAATGTAGCATCCTCGTTTGAGAGTTTTCCTACAAACAGAGTATCATTCAAGGAAACAAAAAACACAATATAAATGACCCAGATACAGTGTTTACTAGAACTAACAGTCATTATGCAAGACCATGTTATATTAATACATGTAAAATGTTAATTAACTTTGATCTATTCATCAAACCAGCCAGCTAGCCAACCAACCAATCAACATATCATAAAACCAACAACTATAACATCAACCAGCCAATCATGAAACCAACCAACTAACCAACCAAACAGCCTACCAAACAACCTACCCTAACACCAACCTACATAAAAACAAAACAGCCAACTACCAATCCTGGCCTAAACCCAACCAAACAACAATCCAACAAACTGACCAACATATAAAACCAACCAAACGTTCAACTCATAAAACAAACCAACTATAAAATCATTCTCCAAATCATTAAATCAACCAACCAACCAGCCAAACAACCCATTCCAAAACCGGCCTATCATAAAACTAACCAACCAACAACCGTGATATCAACCAACCAACCAACCAACCATTCAAAAACTGACCAACATGTCTTAAAACCAACCAAACATTTAACTAAATGAACAAATAACCTATCATAAAACAAACCAACTATAAGACCATTCTCCATATCATGAAATCAACCATCCAGCCAGCCAAACAACCTATTCTAAAACCGGCCTATCATAAAACCTACCAATTATTAAACCAAACAGCCTACCTATCATAAAACCAACCAACCTATCACGAGACCAAGCTATCATGAAACCATACATACAACCAATAACTAAACAAACTAACCAACCGGTCTAGAGTGAAACCAATCATCCAACTACTAATTCAATCAGTAAATAAAAATAAAAAACATTAACCAAGTCTGAGTTGAAACAGCTAAATTCTTTCTATTTTAGAAGTGAGGTTTTCTGTATTTTCAAATCTGCTTTTTATCAATAGTTTTTCACATTTCTCAACGTCCTTCTATGTTTTTCTTTGGATTTAGACTGTTTTCCATCCATCTTCGGCTCTAGTATCTGTGAAACTATTGTCCTAAACTTGATAAATGGACAAAGAACAGATGATCATACCCAACAATAGTTCACCCTGTGTGTGAGTGGAGGGGTACCTTATCATGGTGTGCAGTCAGTGTCTGTCCACTAATGACTGCAGGAGATTCTCCCTTCACCTCCCATCTTTTCCACAGCAGCGTCTCTGAAGGCATAAGAAGAACCACTAACAAATCTAAAGGTGAAGCTCAATGGACACAAACGTGGTTTAAAAGTTGCTTGGAAGACCCTAAAAAAACGATATTTTAATGGTTTAATGGTGCACTCATTCCTGATCATATCCATCCTCATCACTCCCAGAGAGAATCTCAACATCTTGAGTTCTGTACCCTCCAGTTCTGCTTCCTGTCTTGTCCTCATTGGTACAGTCTCTAGACCTTACAACTTCGCTAGTCTCACTACTGTCTTGTGCACCTTTCCCTTCATTTTTGCTGAAACCCTTTTATCAAAGATCAAACCGGACACTTTTCTCCACCCATCCCAAACAGCTTTCATACGGTTCTTCACCTCTCTTCCATACACTGAATTGCTTTGGACGATTGACCCTAAATACTTAAAGTCCTCTACTTTCTTCACCTCCACGCCCCGTAACTTCACATTTCCACTTTTGTCTTTTTCATTTACACACATTTTCTGTCTTGCTGCGACTAATCTTCATTCCTCTCTTTCCAGTGCATACCTCCTTCTCTCTAGCTTTTCCTCCACCTCCGTCCTGCTCTCACTGCAGATCACAATATCATCTGCAAACATCATATTCCATTGAGACTCCTGTCTAAAATCATGCGTCTGCCTGTCCATCACCAAAGCAAACAAGAAGGGGCTCACAGCCGATTGTTGATGGAGTCCCACCTCCACGTTGAACTCCTACAGCACACCTCACCGCTGTCTCACATTTCTTATGCATGTCCGGCACCATTCTAACATATTTCTCTGCCACTCCATACTGCCTCATGCAAAACCATAATTGGCACCCCGTCATGCGCTTTCCCTAAATCTGGACACCTTGATGACATGCTTGCAGGAAGAAGGGGTTAGTGTAACACCTGAACACTCTCATTGATTGGTACCCTCAAAGCATATCTACAGCGGGAAAGGGAACATCTCAGTCAAAAAAACAGAGCCACAAATTTTCTGTATTGCATTGGAGAAGAAAGGCAGGAATATAGCGAAGTTCTCGCACTCACCTGAGCCAAAGTTTACCTGTGTTTAGAACAAAAAGATCCTTACAGTAAGTCCCTCCTACTCCATAACCACCAAACATGAAGAGCTGATCTCCAGCCTGAGCAAAGCTCTGACCCCAGCTGCAGAAACAGATTCAGGATGTAGCTCAGCGTTTAAAACTAACATTTTATTCTGATGGGGTTTTAAAAAGATTCAGGTGATCTCGTGTCTCACAGGGCAGGAGGAGGTGATCCTCTGGTTCTAACTGGGGTCCAGGTGAGAGACACTGAAAGGAAGTAAGGATCCAGATCTGAATCCATCCTTAATGACAGCAACATGCTTCCTTTTCTCTTTGTGGACGGAAGAAGGATTGCTTCTTCAGCTTCCGAACCTGTGTTGAAGACCAGGAGTTCATCGGTGGGATCCCCCTTTAGTACGCCTCCGTACACGTAGATGTTATCTCCAGCAGTGGCAGAGCTGTGCTGGAGAACCCTGGGAGTCACGCCACCGGCTAGTAGGCATTCCCAGGTCAAGGACACTGTTGGAAACATGGAACAGCACCACCAACACAGCTCTGTGAGACATGGAGGCGAGAACAGGAGTTGATCCATTAATCACGTTGCGTCCAGGCCTCACCGACGTCAAATCTGTAGACACCCGAGAGAACTTCAGAGGCTTCAGGACTGGAGGCTCCTCCGAACAGATACAGCTTCCCTTTGACGATGCTGAGCAACAAAAAATCGTAGAAGTTTTCAATGCACTTAAGCCTAGTTTGTGCTTCTCCGACCACAAATTTGCACTCAGACGAAGACGTATTGTCTGCGATGTTTTGAGTTTATGGTTCTCTGTTTTTCTCCTCTCCACTCCATTGTTTTTTCGTTGTCGCTCGACCAGGGCAGCAGGGGGTGCAAAGTTTTCATGGCTTCTCTGCCTACTATCACACAGCGCCGTTGAAGTTTTTTTCTAGGTTTGTGAACGCATTTCTTCCTCAAGGAGCAATGGACGACAGAAAGTAAGTTTTAAATAAGCTGTAAAGCTTTTTGCAAAAACTGCAGCTCATAGAATACTCTTAAAAACATATGAAAACAAACACAGCAGCCTTTTTTGTTGGTTCTCTACACCTCCTTGTGTTGAAAATCACCAAAAGAAAATATTAGATAAATTATCCTTTCAATATAAAGCTTGTAGTTGCCAAACGTTGCATTAACTACTGCTTACAGCGACTATAGAGCCCTGTTCTGGTGAAGCGATCTCTGGTTGTTGCTCAAACTGACCAATCAGATGCATACGCTCTCCGTTGACAGAGACGGATCGTTTTAAAACGGGCTTCTACTCCGTGCGTTCTTGCATAGGTAACGGAGAGCCCTTGCTTTGATGGATAATGTCGTTGCGTCAGTCCGTGAAAACAGAGAAGCATAAACTAGCCTTTAGGCTGCTTCTCCTCCCAAGTTTCAGTCCTGTACCTGACAACTCTTCTCCCAGCATGGTGGTCGATTCATCTTTACAACATTAAATAAATTAGAAAAGTGGAGAAATTGGACCTGAAAGAAACTACCTCTGACTGGACCTAGACTTTTGGCCAGACCGGTACTTCTAATGGTGAGCCACACACTGTCTGCGTTAAGCAGCGCTCCAACGACTCTGACAGACTCAACCACAGACTTTACTTTAATCTTGCCGCAACTGATGCTGACGTTTGGGGCGGTGTCAACACACCGTAAAGCCTGGTATATATATGTCTACGTTGAAATGGATTGACGCAACGACGTTACCCACTGATCTAAACCAGCAGAACATGTGGATGGGGTCTTAATCAGCTCGTAGAACCAGTCAGCCGAGACCGAACCCTCGCTATAATGACTCTTGATGAGAGCAAAGAAATTATAATAAAGAAAGAACTCCCGCTCTCTTGGTACTTCCGGGTTGCAGTTCCACTCGGGTTCCATGTGAGGGCGCTCTCATGGCGAGTGCAGAAAAAATGGAGGTCTATGGAGCAATACCCCTAAAAAAAATACTTTTCTCAGGATATCATTTTTTGAATATTTTTTTCAAAAGTACTTTAAAATGTCAATGACGTCGTACACAAGTACAAATCAGAAACAAAAGTACAAATCAGAAACACAAGTACAAATCACGCTACACCCAGAACCAATTACATTTCTCGATTCCCTAACCAATCACGAAGAGAAGGAGGGCGGTGTTCTTCTGTGTTCACAACCAAACTTTGTCTCTGACGTGGGAGCAAAAGTCTCTGTAAAACCAAATGTCTTTTCAACCCTTACATTGTGTTAGCACTTTTAATTTAAGACGTTTTTATGATAAACCGCTGCATTTGTGTTCTGCAGCCGCTCCTCCTGCCATCTGCTGAGACTGAGTGGATAAATGAACCAACTTCGGCTGCACTTTTCCAAGAGTCAAGTTTGGTGGTGAACACAGAAGAACACCGCCCTCCTCTCTCCATGATTGGTTAGGGAATCGAGAAATCTGATTGGTTCTGGGAGTAGCGTGATTTGTACTTGTGTTTCTGATTTGTACTTGTATTTTCTGATTTGTACTTGTATTATTAAATGAATCCGTACTTGTAATTTTTCAAAACATCGGTACAAGTTACAAATAAGCAGATACAAGTCACAATACATACTGTAAGTCCCAACTCTAGTTCCATACTTCGGATGCTACGATGCCGTAAAGCGGTACATCTGGTGGTAATCAGTCCTTCACTAACCAATCAGCGGTCATTAGCAAAATGCTAGCGAGTTATGGGCAACAACAACTCAACCTGTAAGAAAACAAAAGGACATAAATACTCGTTCACTCAACTTTCCTCCTATAACTCATGATGAACTTGTAAAACCTACAATAAAATCTTAGATTTCTTAACGGTAATCGGGTGAAACAGACAAATTTAGCGTCTAGCTCCATAGACTCCCATTCATCCTGCACTCATAGAGATCGCCCCCCAGTGGAACTCTGGTGGAAGTGCAACCACATTTCGTTACAATGGGACTAAATAGAGAGTGGGACGGCTTTTCCTAGACTGGCTTTGATGAGAGTCGTGTACCCCGCTGTTCCCTGAACCTCCATGTCGTGGAGAGCTCCCTTCTTGGGGGGGGGGGTCACGTTAGAGGGGGATTTACCAGAGTGTGTGTCCTTCTCTGGCAGACGGGACATCTCCGCTCTGAGGAATCTCCTCCCAGGTCAAATGATCGGGAGTCACTGCAAACATGAATCATTTCCAGATGTAGATTTCAGTGAAACTTCATGTGTTCACAGCCAAACGGGATATATTTGTACAAGATAAGCCTGTGATATACAAAATTGTACAAGATATACACTAAATAGGAAAAGTTTAAGTAGTAGTGAGGAATATAAAAAGTCTGTGCTGAGCAGCTTGTTACCACAACTTGGTCAGTTAGTTAACATCTCACTGGAACATTCCCAAATGCCTTAAAAACTGCGGTCATTAAGCCTCTTCTAAAGAAGAGCAGCCTTGATCCCACAGTACTGAACAATTACTGGCCCATATCAAACCTACCATTCTTAGGAAAAGTCCTAGAGAAAGTAGTATATCAACAGCTCACTTACCTTCTCCTGTCTAACAATGTGTTTGATACTTTCCAGTCAGGCTTTAGGCCCCACCACAGCACTGAGACGGCTCTGATCAAGGTGACAAATGATATCCGCATGAACACCAACGCAGGCAAAGTCTCAGTTTTAGTTCTGCTGGACCTCTGCGCTGCCTTTGACACAGTGGACCATGGGATCTTACTTCACAGGTTAGAAAACTGGGTGGGAATCTCTGGTACTGCTCTAAACCGGTTCCAGTCCTATCTCGAGGACAGGATGTACTTTGTCGGAATCGGCAACTGTGTCTCAGAAAAAATTCTGTGGAGTCCCCCAGGGGTCAATCTTGGGACCACTTTTATTCAACTTGTACACGCTTCCATTGGGTCAGCTAATGAACAGCAATAATGTGTCTTACCATAACTACGCAGATGACACTCAGATCTACGTGTCACTGACGGCAGGTGAACGTGGGCCTATAGATACACTCTGTCACTGTATTGAACAGATCAGTGTGTGGATGCAAAACAACTTTCTCAAGTTAAACTCAGACAAAACTGAGATCATCGTTTTTGGCCCACAGACACAAAGAGAAAGTGTTATGGGTCATCTTGAGTCTCTCTGTCTTCAACCTAAAAAATCAGGTTAGAAATCTAGGGGTAATCATTGAACTCGGACCTGAACTTAAACAGCCACATCAAAGCAATAACATCAACAGCCTTTAACCATCTAAAAAACATTGCTAAGATCAGAGGAATAGTGTGGAAACCAGACTTAGAGAGACTTATCCATGCATTTGTCTCCAGCAGGTTGGACTACTGTAACGGCCTGCTCACTGGCCTCTCTAAACGAGCTGGTAGACAGCTGCAGTACATCCAGAACGCTGCTGCTCGAGTCCTGACAAGAACCAGGAAATACGACCATATTAGTCCAGCGCTCCGGTCTCTGCACTGGCTTCCTGTCGCTCAGAGAATAGAATTGAAAACAGCTCTGCTTGTGTACGAGTCTTTTCATGGTTTGGCACCAAAGTACATCTCTGACATGTTAGAGACATATGAACCATCTCGGCCCCTGAGAACTTCAGGGAGGGGTCTCCTGGTGGTTCCCAGAGTCAACAACAAACACGGTGAGGCTGCATTTCAGTTTCAGGCAGCTAAAATCTGGAACAGTCTTCATGAGGATGTGAGACAAGCCTCAACTCTAACAATGTTTAAATCCAGGCTGAAAACTGTTTTTTTTTTCTATGACAAGTGAAAGTATTTTTTCTGCACTCTTGCTTTTTATTGTAATTAATTATTTTTTAAGTTGATGTATTTTTTTTTTACTGTTTATCTGTTTTCTTAATTTATGCAACTGTGAAGCACTTTGAATTGCCTTGTGTTTGAACTGTGCTCTACAAATAAACTTGCCTTGATATGGTAGAAATTTAGCCAAAGGTAGAGATTCTGACTATACCGGTGTTATGCGTTTGGATGATGTCATCAAGCTGTGCCTATGTACAGTACTTTCTACTAGGTATGCCGGGAACATCCTGATGTTCAGCGTTTGCCTTCACATTAGAAGATATTGAAAGCTGAAAGTTTGTTGTTTTTCATTTGACAGAAAACAAACCAGTTGAACTTGAAGTACTCTAAGTTCAAATATATGCGATTTTCTTTTTGTGTGATGTTAAACGTATAAATAAGTAGCCAGGATAGACGACATTTTTGCAATTTATTTTCCTAATGTTTAGCTTTTATCTTATACAAAATATCTTCATCTTTATGTATGTTCAGAGAATTTTTGTGTTGTATTATTTTGGAAAAATTATTTTTGATATACTTTTTTATATATTTTCTACAACAAATATTTTTAAATGGCATTCTAAACCTTTTTGACGTTCTGCTGCAATGTGTCTGGAAAGTGAGAAAGTTCATAAGCAGTGATTATGACATAAAAAACAAAAAAGGGAATATATCGTTTCTGAACATGCTGTAGATTATATCATATCACCCAGCCCTAGTAGATTTAAGTAAATCTAAAAGTCAAAACTGGGCGTTTGTTTGGATATTAAGGCACAATATCAAAGGATGTACAATGAGAACATGGAAAAACAGACGCTTAAAATGAAGGTTGTATTTATGTACCTGTTAGCATGTGGAAGTCAGAGAAATAAATAGGGTTGACCTGAGTAATGAAAACAAATTTAATAAGTCAAGATTTCATCTTGTTTGATAATAGTTCAAGTGAATAAATCCTGAGAGGATCATAAAAGTATTTCGTGCTTTCAGTTTTTGTGGTTGCAGCCGATGATCGTCACCTCTGGGCCGATGCTGCACGCTCCTCCAAACACGAAGGCAACGCTTCCAGCCACAGCTAGAGCGTGACCGTGCCTGCAGTGTTCAAAGACAACCACATTAAAAACGCGCCACCGTTTAAGCTCATGTTAGCTCAGCGACTGTAGCTGTCCATGCGTCACACCAACCTGGGACTCGGAGGCTCTCCCCGGATCTCCTTCTCCAGCCAGTGACCGCTTGCTAAAGCCATCTTCACCTCTAATTTCTCCTCTGTTCTTGTTCCTGTCACACATTTTTTACATTTATATCACAAATTCACAGAGAACTTCACCACGTCTTGCATGTTTTCTGTGCATTTCTCTGTTTTCCTGCACTGTAAAAAAAGAAAGAAAAGTTGACTGACCTTAAAAAAGTAAAGCAACCAGCTGCAAAGCCTTTTTGAAGTAAACTCCACTAATATATTTGCACTGTGTGAACCCAAATAAAGAGCTTAAATCAAAGTAGAATCTTAAATGAAATAAACTGAAGATATTTAGTTGAGTCTACTCGTGTCTTGGAGCTCACACAACTTATGTTGTTAAGTTGAAACTATATATTCGATCAAGTTGAACCAACTTGTTTTGCCCTATTGTTATTTTAAGTTTGCTAAATTACTCACTCTTTATACTCTTTAAAGGGGAACACACTTATGGAGTGATATGGTTGGATGCATAGCAAAAAGACAGAAGCTGGATGGGAACCTATGACCCTCTGATTCCAAGCCAACAACTCTACCCACCAAACCACAGATCTATTGGTGACTTAGTAGTATACTAATTTAAAATAAACCTGTTTAAATGTTGTTTTCAGTGTTTTTACCCTAATATTCAATGATTTATGTTCTCAAGTGTTTGCAAAACTACAGTCGTGGCCAAAAGTTTCCAGAATTACATAAATATTGGAAATTGGAAAAGTTGCTGCTTAAGTTTTTATAATAGCAATTTGCATAAACTCCAGAATGTTATGAACAGTTATCAGATTAATTGCATAATCCTTTTTTGCCATTGCAGTCATTAAAGGAGCTGCTGAGATCATTTCAGTAATCGTCTTGTTAACTCAGGTGAGAATGTTGATGAACACAAGGCTGCAAATCATTATGTCAGGCTGATTGGGTTAGAATGGCAGACTTAACATGTTAAAAGGAGGGTGATGCTTGAAATCATTGTTCTTCCATTGGTAACCATGGTGACCTGCAAAGAAACGTGTGCAGCCATCATTGCGTTGCATAAAAATGGCTTCACAGGCAAGGATATTGTGGCTACTAAGATTGCAGCTAAATTATCAATTTATAGGATTATCAAGAACTTCAAGGACAGAGCTTCAATTCTTGTTAAGAAGGCTTCAGGGCGTCTAAGAAAGTCCAGCAAGCGTCAGGACCGTCTCCTAAAGAGGATTCAGCTGTGGGATCAGAGTGCCACCAGTGCAGAGCCTGCTTAGGAATGGCAGCAGGCAGATGTGAGCGCATCTCCACGCACAGTGAGGCGAAGACTTTTGGAAGATGGCCTGGTGTCAAGAAGGGCAGCAAAGAAGCCACTTCTCTCCAAAAACCCATCAGGGACAGATTGATGTTCTGCAGAAAGTTTGGTGAATGGACTGCTGAGGACTGGGGCAAAGTCAGATTCTCCCATGATGCATCTCTCTGATTGTTTGGGGCATCTGGAAAAAGGCTTGTCTGGAGAAGAAAAGGTGAGCGCTACCATCAGTCCTGTGTCATGCCAACAGTAAAGCATCCTGAGATCATTCATGTGTTGGGTTGCTTCTCATCCAAGGGAGTGGGCTCACTTATAATTTAGCCCAAAAACAGCCATGAATAAAGAATGGTACATAAACACCCTCCATCAATCCAACAACAGTTTGGTGAAGAACGATGCATTTTCCAGCACCATGGAGCACCGTGCCATAAGGCAAAAGTGATAACTAAGTGGATCAGGGACCAAAACGTTAAAATGTTGGGTCCATGGCCTGGAAACTCCCCAGATCTTAATCCCATTGAGAACTTGTGGTCAATCCTCAACAAAAACCCACTAATTCTGACAAACTCCAAGAAGTGATTATGAAAGAATGGGTTGCTATCAGTCAGGATTTGGCCCAGAAGTTGAGTTAGATCATGCCCAGTCGAATTGCAAAGGTCCTGAAAAAGAAGGGCAAACACTGCAAATACTGACTCTTTGCATAAATGTCATGTAATTGTTGATAAAAGCCTTTGAAACATATGAAGTGCTTGTAATTATATTTCAGTACATCACAGAAACAACTGAAACAAAGATTTAAAAGCATTTTAGCAGCAAACTTTGTGAAAACTCATATTTGTGTCATTCTCTAAACTTTTGGCCACGACTGTATTTTAATGGAATTAAATCCATCCATCCATCTTCTTAACCGCTTATCCAATTCAGGGTCACGGGGCAGCTGGAGCCTATCCCAGCAATTATCAGGCGTTAGGCAGGGTACACTCTGAACAGGACGCCAGTCTGTTGCAGGGCCAACACAGAGAGACAGACAACCATTCACACTCACATTCATTCCTAGGGACAATTTAGATGATCAATTCACCTATCATGCATGTTTTTGGACTGTGGGAGGAAGCCGGAGTACCCGGAGAGAACCCATGCATACACGGGGAGAACATGCAAACTCCATGCAGAAAGACCCTGGGCCGGGATACAAACCCACGACCTTCTTGCTGCAAGGCAACAGCGCTAACCACTGCGCCACCGTGCAGCCCATGGAATTAAATAATTAGCATTTTACTTTTTAAATCGGGTTTGATAAGGAAACCCGCAGAGGTAGATTTTGCACTTATTTACAGACACGGGTCTGAAAACTACATAAGACACTTTCTACGTCAAGTTTGGGATTTATAGAAGAAAAAAAACGTGCAAAATGTATGCAACTTTAATCATTTTGTGCATTAATGGTGCTTTATAAAGAAACTAACCTGTGGTGAAGTCAAAAGTAACTCTGTTTATGTTATGTGAGCATTATAATAGAAGGAGAAACTCAACATTGAGATTCATTGCTAATTCTCTGAAAGATTTAAAGGGACAGAGTCCTTTTGGTGACGTCTTGTGAATATTCAATTTACTTGGATTGAAGTAATTGAACCGAAAACTAAAAACGTCAGTTACACAATGTATGTATCTGACTGGACAGAGTCTGCAGCTTGTAAATGTTGGACAGAATGAATCAAAGATGTGTTGAGAATATGACACATATTGTGATACTATGAGTAAGACTAAATATTGTGATTTACCTGTAGAAAAACTGTAAAAGCATTCTAAACACTACAAGCTGTTTCATACAGAGAACAAATCAGTTTTATTAGTGGAAGAACGTGAAAACAGCCAACAACTAGTGGTCTTACTTTACATTTTACTCAAAAAACATACTTTTATCATTAATGGTTCATTCAAATTCTTAAATAACAAAAATAAATATATATATACACTACCGTTCAAAAGTTTGGGGTCACATTGAAATGTCCTTATTTTTGAAGGAGAAGCACTGTACTTTTCAATGAAGATAACTTTAAACTAGTCTTAACTTTAAAGAAACACACGCTATACATTGCTAATGTGGTAAATGACTATTCTAGCTGCAAATGTCTGGTTTTTGGTGCAATATCTACATAGGTGTATAGAGGCCCATTTCCAGCAACTATCACTCCAGTGTTCTAATGGTACAATGTGTTTGCTCATTGGCTCAGAAGGCTAATTGATGATTAGAAAACCCTTGTGCAATCATGTTCACACATCTGAAAACAGTTTAGCTCGGTACAGAAGCTACAAAACTGACCTTCCTTTGAGCAGATTGAGTTTCTGGAGCATCACATTTGTGGGGTCAATTAAACGCTCAAAATGGCCAGAAAAAGAGAACTTTCATCTGAAACTCGACAGTCTATTCTTGTTCTTAGAAATGAAGGCTATTCCATGCGAGAAATTGCTAAGAAATTGAAGATTTCCTACAACGGTGTGTACTACTCCCTTCAGAGGACAGCACAAACAGGCTCTAACCAGAGTAGAAAAAGAAGTGGGAGGCCGCGTTGCACAACTGAGCAAGAAGATAAGTACATTAGAGTCTCTAGTTTGAGAAACAGACGCCTCACAGGTCCCCAACTGGCATCTTCATTAAATAGTACCCGCAAAACACCAGTGTCAACATCTACAGTGAAGAGGCGGCTGCGGGATTCTGGGCTTCAGGGCAGAGTGGCAAAGAAAAAGCCATATCTGAGACTGGCCAATAAAAGAAAAAGATTAAGATGGGCAAAAGAACACAGACATTGGACAGAGGAAGACTGGAAAAAAGTGCTGTGGACGGATGAATCCAAGTTTGAGGTGTTTGGATCACAAAGAAGAACGTTTGTGAGACGCAGAACAACTGAAAAGATGCTGGAAGAATGCCTGACGCCATCTGTTAAGCATGGTGGAGGTAATGTGATGGTCTGGGGTTGCTTTGGTGCTGGTAAGGTGGGAGATTTGTACAGGGTAAAAGGGATTCTGAATAAGGAAGGCTATCACTCCATTTTGCAACGCCATGCCATACCCAGTGGACAGCGCTTGATTGGAGCCAATTTCATCCTACAACAGGACAATGACCCAAAACACACCTCGAAATTGTGCAAGAACTATTTAGAGAAGAAGCAGGCAGCTGGTATTCTATCGGTAATGGAGTGGCCAGCGCAGTCACCAGATTTGAACCCCGTTGAGCTGTTGTGGGAGCAGCTTGACCGTATGGTACGCAAGAAGTGCCCATCCAACCAATCCAAATTGTGGGAGCTGCTTCTAGAAGCGTGGGGTGCAATTTCTCCAGATTACCTCAACAAATTAACAGCTAGAATGCCAAAGGTCTGCCATGCTGTAATTGCTGCAAATGGAGGATTCTTTGATGAAAGCAAAGTTTGATGTAAAAACAATCTTATTTCAAATAAAAATCATTATTTCTAACCTTGTCAATGTCTTGACTCTATTTTTATTATTCATTTCACAACGTATGGTGGTGAATAAGTGTGACTTTTCATGGAAAACACAAAATTGTTTGGGTGACCCCAAACTTTTGAACAGTAGTGTATATCTTTTTTTGAATATTGATATGATATTGTGACAAAAAAAATTGCGATATATTGGCGTATCGATACTTTCCTACAGCCAGACCGTTTATAATATTATAATATTAGATAAATGAAGCGTAATTTACACAAGCCAAGTAAGCATGATGATATGTTGTGCAAACATTAAAAGAATGTGACATGGCAACATGGTTATTTTAATACTATCCAAGCTGCACGAAAACATCAAGATCTCTTCATGCTTCAATCTAAGCGTATATTAGAACGTAATCAGTTCCGATATTTGAGGCATTTTTCTTTTTCTGTCATCACTTTATGTTTCAAAATTGTATGTTTGAAGACTAAATAACACTTTAGTCTTCAAACAATATACGTTTCATGTGATGTTTAAACACGTTCCTACAAACAAAATAATTATATTGTTAGAAGAATAAAGTTACAGCTCTACTCTTCTAATATAAAGGTGACTGCTTTACCTTTTGCGTTTTAGCAGCACTGACCGCTATCAATATATAATTGAAACAGATTGTGTCGCTTTGTGATAGCAGATTCTAAGTCCTGAGACTTTTTTGCGTCTGGACTAAACGAAAGACTTCTGGGACGACGTCCTCCGGAAGGAGGAGACCAGAGGGGAGACGTGTGGTCATGATGGATCCCACTAAGTTTAGCGACAACACCGCAAAACATCACTTAAGCAAGGTGGAGGAGGGTTAATGATGTGGGCTTGTTCTGTGTGGACCATCATCTCATCTATTCTGGAGTCTGTTTGTCCAACAGCGGCAGCGCAATGGCTTAGTCAAAGTCCAGATGTGGATCTGATTGAAGCGTTCTGCTGAGACCTTCAGAAATCTGTGCAAAAGCCAAATTAATTCTGCTGAACCTGCTGAAGAAGCTTCTAAAAGCTGCAGGTTCATAGATCTGACTTTTGTTTTCGTCCGTTCAGCCTTTAAACTTTGTGTTTCTGTAGGCAAGACAATTTAATTTATACAGCACACTGTCAAAACAAGCAATTCAAGGTGCTTTACATGATTACAAGAAGATTAAAACATAGAATCATCAAAAGAAAGCATAAACGGACATTTATACCAATAACATTAATTAAAAAAAGATTAGAGCATAAGAGAAGAGTTATGTAAATTAAAAACGTTTAATCATTGACAGCGTCAATAATAGCGCACTAGAAATGTAGGACTCTAACGTTCTGAAAATAACCCAATGTGTGTTTGTAACTATGAACTACGCTGCAAATTCCTTGTGGCTTGGCAAGATTTATTGTCTGAAATCATCTCCATCTTGTTTTGAGCATCACAAGCTAGCTTCCAGTTTCATGTTTTGGATCAGGGGTGTCCAGCACATTTCCATACAGGGCCGTATCAAGGTCATACATTTCCTTAAAGGGCCGGTTAAGGACGGGAGTATTGATCAAACCATCTTTAACAAACCGTTAAAGTATTAATAAATATCTGTCTCTGTATTCAATAAGTACTTCATGAAAATTAAATAACACTGAACATCTCTTCACAATGTTGTGATTTAGGACTATTCAAAGAAACACTGATTTCACGTAATAGTATTAGGTGCACATTGGTAGAGCTTGAAGTTTATATTTATATTATCCTGTAGAGTTTAGAGGGCCACATAAATGGGGGCCGGATTTGGCCCCCTTGAGTTTGACACCTGTGTTTTAGATGATTAGACTGGTTTCAAGCAAATGTTACTTATTTTCTTATTTAGTCTGTATATCTAAAATGTTACTATTTTACATTTATTTCAAGCAAAAATATCTTTCAGATGCCATTTAAAACAGAAATCTTTCTCAAAATAAGAAACATTCACTTATTTTTAGTTTTATTTAGGTGTATAAATTGTTCTTATTTCAAAAGATCTTAGTAAGAAGATTTTACTTACTGCACGAACAGATAATTTCACTTGTTTCTATTAAATTTTCGCTAAAGACAAGTTTATCTATCTAGTATTGAGGAGGTGGGTTTTTGCAGTGTGGTACAGTTGTTTTCATATTTCGATGTTTCTTACAGACAAATCCTTCCTTGCGTTTGCAGCAAAGCAGAATCCTGGGCCCCTCGTCTATCAGCCGCACTTTACGCACAGATCCGTGCGTATGTCGTGCGCAGCAACAATTCGACGCGTCGTGTGGTATTTATCCATTCGTAGTTGTGCGTACGCGCAGCATGTAGTGTTGGAACAGAGGCAATGCAACAATAAAAACAGTTTTACTTTGACATTATATTTTTGTCAGCAGTTTACCGCCTCCACCAAGGAACTCGTGTTGGCGTATGTCTGTCGTTTTGGCAAAAATAACTCGAAAAGTTATGGGCGGATTGAAATTTGCCAAGTAATCCATCATTTAATGTTGGGGGTGATCATGCATGGAGATCCTGTCTGCGCTCTCTGTGCGCAGAATACTCCTCCCCCCTTTAATTTGTTACATCAAGCCCTTCAGCTCAATGGGATCCTGTTAAATAAATAAAAGCGTTGCCAAACTCCATTGTGACAACTAAATGGTCCTGCGTATCAGTGCAGCACTGATGGCAGCACAACCCATGTCTCCAATTACGCATGACCACAAAAGTGTCCAATATGATGATCGGAGCATTCTTTTTTAGATCTGGTCCAGCTGTCTATCATTTTTTCCCTCTATTTCCAACAGGAACATATCTCGACTGTCCCTACCGCGTTTACTGCCTTTATTTCTCCCAGGCGGATTTATTTATTTTTATTGGTTCCCCCAGAGCTGATAGAACCAAACAGAAATGTTCAGCACTAATTTAATATATTTCACTACTTCAAAGAAGTTAAGGATTTCCACATAAGTTCATAACAGCAAATGAAACAATAATTTGGCACATTACTTTAATATACCAGCTGCGTGTATGTGTGTCGTGTTGTTTTTTTTTTTAAGAAGAAGAAGAAGAAGAAGCATGTAATCCACTAATGATAGAGGGCAAAAACTATCGCTGTTGAAATTAATTTGTTTTAACAATTTAACATCATGAACACTTTTTTGCCCCATTTATGCTTCACCACAATCTCAGTGTTGTTGGGTTTTTTTTTTTTTTTGTTTTGTTGCTTTTTTGGCTTTCATTAATTTAAGGAAGATATCAAGGACTTCATGCATGTGACAGATGATTTGCTGTTAGCAAATATGATTAATTGAGGACGTTTCGGTATGCAAATAGCTGAATGAGTACCTGGGTACGACAACACATGATAGCGGAGGAACATGCGTACGAATGGCCACCAATTTAAATGTTATTCTTAGGATACAATATAGGACCGTTTCAATGAACGTTTGATAAATGAGCACCCTGAAGAAGTCTAGGTGTAATGATGCTTTTTGTCCTCTAGATGGCACAAAAATCAGCGAAATAACCTTTAATCATGACGTTGCTATTGCAGATAAAAACTCACCTGCGAGGTTCTGGAGGTCTGCTGATTTTAGTTCTGATTTTGGTTTGTTCCGCGTCGCTTTACGCCGAAGCTGCCGGTCAGTGATCGCGCTCACAGCGCAGCAGCTCGGCTTACAGGTAAACCTACACCTGTAACAGGCAACAACCAACCGCTGCTATGCAACCGTGTCCAAACACCCACGGAGACACCAGGGGGCTGTTCCAGAACACATAACCTGATGAGTTTGTGGATAGCCTCAACTTTCGGTTCCAAAAATGGAGGTGTCTTTGAAGGGATGTTAGTAACCATAGCAACCCGACCAGGTAAGTTTGTTCCAGAGAGGTTCTGAGCGTGGGGTGAACTTTAAACGTGAAAGCACAGATTATACTATATATTTTGTCAAAATAACTTGAATGATTGTTGTTTAATTGGATTATATTAGTATATGTTGTAAACTTCCATTTAACAAAGTTACTGGAAGAAAGATGATGTAGCGCCCCAAGGAAAGCCATGAAGGACTGGTTGGTCTTTACAGAGAAAACTCCTCAGGTGGGTGAGGGGGGATGGTGGAGGCCCCCCCACCCCTTCTTTTAATTAGCTACATGATAGGAAGAATGCTAAAAAAAATACTTAATATCCCCACATCTCTCCAGTAATTATTTGATTTCAATCTTACCTGTTTGGAAAATCTTGTTGTGTTTCATTTGATTTGAGAAAGAGTTCTTTTGGATCCAGAAAGATTACATCTGTCAATATATGTCTAAGTCGGTGTACAAAATTATTGTAATCTCAACAAATTGGTTGCAAAAGAACGTACATTTTGAATAGTGATCCAACATACAGGAACAAATTTGAAATTATACATTATTATCTCCAGCACAACTTGAACTAAACTGGAAATAAGGGGTGGAAAAAGAATAAATAAAAAAGGAAGGTTGTTGAGAGTTATTTTACTTAAGGCTGATGTCCCCAATAAGGCGGAGCCAGTAGGAAAGCTGTTATCCAAACTCAACTGCAGTGTAACGTTTTAACCTGAAGAGGGCGCTCCACTGATGTTGTTTGGAAGAATTTTTTTTACTATAATGTACTAAAAAAGGAATATAATGAAGAGTCATGTGGACTATACTATTAGACACTTATTTATACAGTTTATCAGCAGAAAAAACAGTTGACTGTTATTTTTATTCCTGTTTTTTCATAATGATTGGCTTGAATTCCTCATAGACCAGCATTTAATATTTCCAACTCCACTTCTTTGACGCATTCTGACCTCTTCAGTTTCCTTTGTGACTCTTGACCTCTGTGATCCATCAAGAGGATCTTTATGTTTCAGGGTCCACCGGGATGAGTTGGATTAACCAGATATATATATATACCGACATACTCTGGCTAAGCAGGTTTTGGGTTGATTAACCCAGAGTTCAGGGTTTCCCACATGGTAAGTTAACCAAGCTTTCTGGAGCGGGTCTGCTGCAAACCAAACATTCACTTTTTCCATCCCATGTTCATCTCAGAGACAGAAACAGATCGACTCAGGTTAGATTTATTAATAAAAGGAGCTGCCTCAGCTTCTATATCCACAGATGTAGACGGATCTTCCATATTTAGTCTACATCAGGGCCGTGCAGAAACCTTTAGAGGGGCAGGGGCTCAAAGTAAAAAAAAATGGGGCAACCGATATAGAACGTAAAGGAGAAATGCAACATAATATATCAATGTAATAATTTTTGATTTTTTTTAATCTTATGGGGTTCCATGTTGCTGTTGAGACGCTGTTTCTGGGCGGTGTTGATAAAAGGCAATAAAAAACCATATTTGAGCTGGCAGCTGATTGAACAAGCGTTTTAATCTACATCATGGAGCAATTTAAGTTGCTGCTGTGTCTCACTAAATAAACTTATTATATCCTATAAAGCAACTCTTCTGCAAACAGCTTCAAACCAGCCCAGAGGGGCTAAGTTACTTTTCTATAGAAGCGTTAGCAACTCACAGAGATTTACGCTTTATTAAGCCAAGAGGTAAAATGCATTCATGATATCTTCGGCACATAGCAAAAAGGTAAAAAAAATATTAATAAAACTTCAATTAATTTAAATATAAAAATTATACATCGTTATGTGGACCAGTTTTGTAAACTTTTTTTGTTATGCTTCGATTTATCAAATTAAGGTGCGTCTGGCGTTGCAGTGGAGGAACGTTCTCCACGTCCTGCTACAAACTTCTGCTTCTGCATCAGTTCTATCGCTCTTTCTGTGTCTCTGTTATGTATTCTCCAAACCACAGACGGTCTCGGCAGATGACCGCTTGTGCTGAGCCTGGTTCTGCTGGAGGTTTCTTCCTGTTAAAGGGGAGTTTTTCCTCTCCACTGTCGCTTCATGCTTGCTCAGTGTGAGGGATTGCTGAGAATTACACGACGCAATCTTCTGTGGTTCTCTAATTCCTAAATTAAACATTGTATTGCAATAACTCTACTTGTAAAGTGCCTTGAGATGACATCTGTTGTGAAACAGCGCTACATAAATAAGCTGAATTGCTCAAAATTAAATAAATAAAATAAACCTTGTGAAATAAATTGCCACACTAATAAATAATAGACAAATATTGTATATAATGGTAAAATTTTGGGAACTGGGATGTTTTCAGCTTCCAGGAATTGCGTACAGATCATTGCAGCGTGCATTATCATGCTGCAACATGAGGTGATGTTGTTGGACGTATGGCACAACAACGGGCCTCAGGATCTCGTTACGCATTCGAAATGCCATCCGTAAAATGCACCCGTGCCCATACCATAACCCCAACGCCCCCATGGGCCACACCATCCACAACACTGACCTCAGAAAACCGCTCACCCACACGGCGCCACACACACTGTCTGCCATCTGCCCTGAACAGCGTAAACCGGCAGGGCAATTTTACTTGTATAGCACACTTTCAGCACAAGGCAATACAAGGTGCTTTACGTGATTCAGTGGCAACAAAAACCAAATACACGACAGAAATATGAAAATTAAAACAGATCATCACCAAAGACATGCATTTAGTGACTGAAGCATAAAAATAAAACACAAGAATCCATCAATGAAAAGAGAAGCTATAAAGAACAAAATTATACAAAAGAATATAGATTTAAAACGGGTAAAAAAAAGAACCAGTTGAAAAATAGGGGAAAAAACGCAATTGAGGGCTCAAAGGCAGATCTGAATAGTAGAGTTTTAATCTTTGATTTAAAAGAGAGAGAAAACGATTCAGCATTTTTTTATTATTCTGGAGGTTTGTTCCAGATTTGTGGAACATATAAGCTGAAAGCTGCTTCTCCATGTTTGGTTCTAATTCTAGGAATGTTAGGTAGGCTCGAGTTGGAGGACCTGATTGGTCTGCTGGGTTGCTATAGTGACAGCAGATCTCCAACATACTTTGGTGCTAAACCGTTCAGTGATTTATAAACTAGTAGGAGTATTTTAAAGTCTATTCTCTGAGCTACTGGGAGCCAGAGGAAGGACTTTAGAACTGGGTTGATGTGTTCTACTTTCCTGGTTCTAGTGAGAACACGAGCAGCAGCGTTCTGGATCAGCTGCAGCTGTCTGATTTACTTTTTTAGATAGACCTGTGAAGATACTGTTACAGTAATCATAAACGCATGGATGAGTTTTTGTAGGTCTCCTTGTGTCATCAGTCCTTTAATCCTGAAATGTTCCTCAGGTGATAGAAAGCTGACCTTGTTATTGCCTTTATGTGACCCTGGATGTTCATGTCTGAGTCCATTATTACGCCTAGATTACGAGCCTGATGAGTCGTTTTTAGTTGTATTAGCTGAAGCTGTGTGCTGACTCTGGATCGTTCCTCCTTAGGTCCAAAAATAATTACTTCCGTTTTGTTTATGTTTTGCTGGAGAAAGTTACGGGACATCCAGTCGTTGATTTGGTCAATGCATTCATTTAAGGTCTGGATAGAGTCAGAGTCACCTGGTGACAATGTAATGTATAGCTGTGTGTCATCTGCATAGTTATGGTAGCTAATCTGATTGGCTGCTATAATCTTGGTTAGTGGGAGCATGTAGATATTGAACAGGAGGGGGCCCAGGATGGAGCCCTGGGGGACCCCGCATGTGATTTCTTTGTTTGTTCTGATGAGAAATTTCCGATGGACACGAAGCACTTCCTGTTCTTGAGGTAAGATTCGAACCATTGAAGTGCTGTTCCAGTGACTCCGATCCAGCTCTCCAGTCGTTCCAGTAATATTTTACGATCCTCCGTGTAAAAACGCTGCACTGAGGTCCAACAGAACCAGCACTGTGGTTCTGCAGCAGTCTGTATTTAAGCGTCTTTCATTGAAAACTTCGACGAGGGCAGTCTCAGGCCATGTCCACACGTAGCCGGGGCTTTTTTTTTTTAAACGAAGATTTTCCTCCGGTCGTTGAAAAAAAAAAATCTCCATCCACACGTAAGCGAATAAATGAGTTTTTTCAGCACATTCACAGACGTGACAAGGGGGCAGTAGTTCTCCCACATCCTATCCGCTAAAAGTAACTTTCTGTCCTCTATCTTCAGCACGCAGCAGTGATAGAGCTTATAAAAGCAAACAAACGAAACGCGCTTTAACAATGGATGATACCAACACAGCTCTGAGGGCATAAATGCTGTTTTTTTTAGAGTAAAAACACGTCGCACAAGTGATGTTTGAGCATTTTTTGTCGCGGATAGTGACGTTACGGCTCTTGAAACTCAGTTTTCAACACGCGGATACTGAAAACGGAGAAAAACGCAAATCTCCACTTTGGCCGGAGTTTTTGAAAAGATTCGTTTCTGGTGCCGAAAATCTCCGGTTGCGTGTGGATGACGGGCTAAACCGTAGAAAAATAACTCCGTTTTGTGAGCTACCCGGCTACGTGTGGACAGGGCCCTCAGTGCTGTGAGGGGAACTGAACTGGGATTCACGCTAGACGGTGACAATTTTTAGGGATTCCCACGGGTCACGTGATTCCTGTAGGATTTCCGCGGGACGGGAGTCAATTTCACTGTTGGTAACGTGATCGTGACGGGACGGGAAAGAATCCAAGGGATCAGACGGGAATACGGAAATTATAATTAAAGATTTTTTTTTATTTTTTACATTTATCTTTTCAGATTTGAGGGAATTACCTTTAAAAAATGGCGATGCGGTGCCAATGTGTGTGGTTATTAACGCCGCTGCAAAATGCAATTCCGTCGGGTCTACTACACGGCACGCACCAAAACTGAAACTGCTACGTTGTTGCTACACCACCTGGATAAACTGGTAAACCTATGATATCCGACTGAAAATGCGTGTATCTTAATAGTTTGGTAGTCAGACGAGTCGAGTCCATTCATGACGTGGTAAGGCGGCCAAACAACGAGAATGCAGGATATGGTTAAAGACGGCGGATAAAGCTAAATTGATGATCTTTGATACTGTATAGGCTATGTATAGGAGGTAAATTACTAATCTACGGGATTCGGGTCGGGACGGGAGTGTTTCTCTCGGGATTTTTTCGGGACAAGATTTTTTTGTGTGGGGGGGGGGCGGGTTGGGGCTGTCACGTGATCGGGTCGTGACGGGAGCGACAATTGATTCCCGTGTCACGCTCTAATTCACGCGTGAAGGGAACACCTCTCCCAACGTGCGAGGCGCCATCGCATGTCGCCGTTTGCCCACTCGAGACGGCTCACGACAATGAAAGTGAGTCAGAGTGTCGCTTTACTGTGGCCAGTATGAGGCACACCCCTGCAATGATCATGTTGTCTAGTCCGCATCTTGATGTGGCACAACTGTGAGGTGGGACGGATTATCTCAGCAAAGGAGAAGTGCTCACTATCACGGATTTTGACAGATTTGGGAACAATATTTGAGAGAAATTGTTATTAAATGTTTCAGATCTTTGAGTGGTCCAAAATTTTATTCAACCTCCGTTTTAGAGCAAGATTTTTCCATATTTGTGCTAATGATGATGGCAGCACCTCGATCCCCACAATAACACATTCATCGTGAGTTTTTAAGGTTTGGCAGATGATCGAAGCAGATCTTCAGAGATCAGAGGAAGGCAACTTCTCTGCTGATGGATGATGTCAGCTCACGTTTTCTTCAGTCGCCACGTTTGGTGCATATTTTATTCATCGAATCACACAATCCTGCTGAAAGACACACGCAGAACCAGAACCACAGCCGCCTACACGTGATCTGCTCATCTTTTCACCTCCGTCAGCTGCCGTCTAACCAATAGGGACGCGGCAGAATTTTCAAAATAACATAAACGCGGACGAATATTTCTGGAAAGACGAGGTAGAATGAGAGTAAAACACGCCGGACTTCATCAGGTACGCATCTGATCGCCTTAATATGCGGGGATATCAAACAGCGGACTTTTTCCAAATCGTTTTTGATGCGATGTAACTTTATTATGAAGGGAAAACATTAGCCATTTCCGGTCTCGTGCATGAATTTGTTACATCACATGTTCTTTAAACGCTCCAGACTGTCTGATATTTAAATGAGCTGTTGGGAGAAATATTCCCATTTCTAGAGGTGCCGTTAGGTGGAAGCTTCTCTAACTCGTTCTGGACTAAAACGAGATATTAAAGTTGAATAAGAAGAACATAAAAAAAAATATATATATATAAAGAAAAGCAGAATTAAACCTGACCGTGTTGTCAAAATCAACCAAAGAGCGGGAAAGCAAAGCATTGACATTTCAGAATAAAAGAGCTTTAATGTTTGCTGCTCCCAGGCTTCCTAGACAGCCTGGAAAAGTTTTTAAAAAAGTTGAATGTAATCTTTTAAGATTTCACAGGTGTGGAATGGAAAAGAAAATTAGTATATAGAGAAATATTCATTCATCCATCCATTCATTCAAAAAAAAAGAAGGAATTTGACTTTTAATCTCAGAATTGTGACCTTTTTCATAAAATCCTGCCTTTACTTTCAGTTATCGGGGTTTTGATCTTCAAATTGAGTTATTATTTCTTATAATTCTGACTTTCCCCTCAAAATTTTCTAAGAATTCTGAAATTAAAGAGAATTAAATTAAAGAATTCCAAGAAATTTGTGTATAGTACTATTTTTCTCAATGGTTAGTTGTCTGTATAAAACTGACATTTAATGAGGTTATATTTCATCCATCCACCCCATTGTGAAATAGAACTAAAACACGATAGAGAACTTAAAGATCTGAGTCTGGAAACTGTGAAACATGAAGGTCAGGTCACTAAATAAATCAAGAAAATAAAGGAATTTGACTTCAATCTTTGAATTTTGACTGTTTTTCTTGAGAATCCTGACTTTATTTTTAGGTTTCTGACTTTTAAATTCTCAATTCGTATATTTTTCTTAGAAATCTGACTTTATTTTCAGAACAAAGAGTTTTCTTACAATCTTGTGTAATGTTTTGTCTCAGAATTTTGAAAATAAAGTCTGAATTCTTTTTAAAAAAAAAGATAATTTTTCTCAACGGTTCTAATTCTCTGTTTAAAAATAACATTCAACTGGGTTAAATTAGATCAAATCTGTATTTCTTATAAAATAAAGCCTTGACATTTTTTTTTGGTATAAAAAAATTCTCTATTAACGTTGCAAACTTTTTCAAAAATGTTAAACTAATTCCGAATATAAAGGATGACTCGTATGCTCTTATTTTTGTAAAGTGACCGGAAGTTCTCATGCGGTTCGGTGTAACTTGACAGCGTCATTGAGCGCATCACCAGTACTGCGGACCGTTCCGACTGGGCTGAACGTCTTTGAGAGACAGAAGGGGAAAATAAAGAAAAAAGATTAATCTTCCAGGTTCTGGCGGATTTTCCCTCATAATTAGCTTGGTTCGGCCTCTTCGGGGCTAAAACACGAAAGAATCCTGGAAGCAAGCGGAGAACCGCGGATATCCACGCGGCAAGGATGCTTCATGACCCGCGGCAGGTGTGAGGAGATGGCGGCGGAGCCTCCGGCGGCCTCCGGCCGGGTGGTGCTGGTCAAGAAGATCATCTTGAAGGACGGAGCGGTGGTGAGTTGCCCAGCCGCCATGTTTTACCACAAAAAAATAAAATTAAAATAAAGACACCTGTGTCAACCCGAACCGAGACATTTGCTGTAGAGGTTACGGTGCAGATATCATCTGAACCGTTGCTTCTGTGTGGAAATAATTAAACATTAATTTAGGTGACATAACACATCATTAACGAACTCTGAGGCTAAAAATCAAATTTAACCGTTAGAAATTTGACTTTTTCGACCCTATGAATAAAATAATAATCACAGTTGAATTTCTTTATTGCGGATTATGTAAATGAGGTCTGTTAATTTCTTCGTGTTGAGGTTGAATTTATATATTTTTTAAAAAGGGTCGTCCTGGTTCCGAATCAGGTCCAAAATGGCCGTGTTCTGTTCGTGTGGTGAAGGGATGTAATTGCCACACAGGCTGGGCTTTTAGCGGCGGTGCTGATGCGGTCGGGATGGTGTTACATAACAGCCCCCCGTGCCTGCACCGATCCTCCCCGGGGCGGGCGGAGGGGACGCCCGCTGCGGATTCAGCGCTCCGCACCTCCGCCAGCGTCCATTTTAAGTCGCAGAAACATTCACTGAGAGAAAATGTCTGAGGAAAAATAAAAAATACTATAAAAATTAATGTATTTTTTTTCTCCCCCTTAACGCGCCGAGTCATTTTTTAGTAAGGTTACAAAAATAACATCTAAATATTTCACCAGAAATGCCAGAATATATTCATCCCAATTACCTAAACGCGTTTTTACCGCTATAACCACAAAGTTGTCTCAGTTTTCTTAGGATTTTATTTGAAATAAATACAAAGTGATCAATAATTGTGAAGAAGGAGCAATATTCAAGGTTTCCAGAAGTTTCTACCAGGGATGTGTATTGGCAAGAATCAGGCAATACGATACGTATCACGATATGATGAGTAATACTATATATTGCAAATTTCAAAACTGAATTTAACTGTAGAAAACTTGTCATGGCATCCTATAAACACTCCAATATGTTGCATCCATAACTCATCCAGTTTTTTTACTACTTCTTGCCGATCCACTGGAACGAAGGAGGTAAAAAAAAAGCCACCAAATACCAATCCTAATTTAAATTTTACTGCCAAAATGATTTAAAAAATCAATTCTTTGCTCTTGAATATCGTTATATCTCAATGATATCTGGAATATATCGACATATCGATATTTTCTTACATCCATAGTTTCTACATTTTACAAACTGAAACATCTGGGACCCCTTTACTCTGAAAGTAGGGCTGGGCAAAACGATTATTTCTGTAATCGATTAGTCTAATGATTAATTTTTCAATTCCAGTCGATTTTTATTCGATTTGATTGTCGATTATTTACCCATTATTTGATTTGTATAGAAATTTGACATTAATTTATGTATTTGGATGCACACTAATGTATGACATATCTAAAAAAAACCAAAAAAAACAAACCATATTTGTTCACAATATGTTTTGCATCGTGAATCCAGGGTCCCCAAGATCCCAAAAATGTACATAATTTAAATTAATGTTTAATCAATGCCCCAACATTTAGGCCTAATGAGAAATCACTTAGTCTGTTGCAAAACAGTAAAAACTACAATATAAATATCTGATGGTTGCAGGAAAAAAATTCTTAAATAAATACACACAGGTTTAAGGATTTCTTTTTTTCTCTACCTGTACTGTTGGGAAATAGGCCATGAAATTCGAATTCATTTTTTTAAATAGAAAAAACCTTTAAAAATACTTGAATTTAACTTGAAGAAACCCGTAGGAACCCTGTAAAATATACTTTTTCAAGTATTTTTTAGTCAACTAATCAAGACAGAATGTTGGGGGGGGGGGGGAACCCAACTTGGTTTACATTATATTTTTAAAACACACCATACAGCTCAGTTCCAAATACTTGCTAATATTAATAAATATGTTAATTTCAGAAACAATCAGCCCTTCCTGGCTCAAAAGCTGCAGGCCTGTTAACACATAAACACAATAATCTATCCAACACGAAGTCCTCGTTGGTCGAAAATGTTTGAGAGAAAAAAAACACAAGAATGAGATTCAGGAATAAGGTATTAATGTATTTAGACCTCTGTTTTCTCCGTATAAACCAACTATTCTTCACTATGCTGTTAAGTATAAAAGTATAGTTAATAAACAGTAGAGTTCAAGTACACTGGCTAACCTTGAATAATCAGATGGAGGTTTAGGAGATCCTCTTCTCCATCCACCAATCAAACTTTGTTCATAAAGCCCCTTTCATTACCCCACAAATTTTAAAGCATTTTAAAGCATTTAGATTTCCTCTTTATTAAGGCAAACTGAGATAAAACGTTAAAAGCCGCTTAAGGCCAAAGAAAACCTCCTGGAGACGGTCAGGGATCCTACAGGATCCTGTTGGTCCAGATCAGCCGGGAAGAAGGTCCGTACAAGGATGAATGTTTATCATTACTAATCTGCCTAGCAACAGTCTGATATCTGCCTGCTATTACCTAAAAAAAATAAAAAAAATAAAATTGACTTGGTTCTCTTGTTTAACAGTGTTGGATCAGTTTAGAAACCCACAGCTGTTGTTAACAGGCTTAGTTGTTGATGGATTAACCTTCAGGATTAACCTCAGTTTCTCTGACTCTGTAACCTATGAAGGTTAAAAGGATGTTCCACCCCTGAGTGAATTTTAGTCTGTTGCCATCTTCAGTTCGATAAATGAGGAAAAATAATTTTTGTAACCAGCCCAGTCATTCTCCTAATCTGGCAGCCGTCCGTTAGCTTTAGTTTAGCATAAACGATGTAAGTAAATGGGAACAGCTAGCATTTTGTGTACAGTTATGATAGTAATGATCCTAATTATTCCTGGTAACCTTTGGAGTTCGAAATAGATTGCGATAAAGTGCTGCTACACAAACATATTTTTTATCTTGTTTTGAGACTTGTATACAAAGCAAGAGCAGAATGTGTTAGATTATGAATATAATTTTGAGTATATATGTCTGAGTTTGAGAATTCTTGCCAAGTTCGAAACGTCTTATTTCATTGGCATTTATTATTTCACCTAATTTAAGAAGCTTTAGACTACACAAACCCTCAAAATAATTTATAATAATCTAAAGCTTCTCAAATTAAGTGAAGTAATCTAAGAAATTCTCAGAAAAATATTTTTTCCAGCTTAAAAGTATATTTTTTATCTTGTTTTGAGACTTGTATACAAAGCAAGAGCAGAATATATTAGATTAGTAATGTTATTTAGAGTATGAATGTCTTATTTTTGAGAATTTCTTAGATTATTTCACTTAATTTGAGAATTTTAAGATTGTAATCAATTATTTTGAGGGTTTGTGTAGTCTAAAGCTTCTTAAATTAGGTGAAATAATAAATGCCAATGAAATAAGACGTTTCGAACATGTCAAGAAGTCTCAAAATAAAGACCTATATACTCAAAATTCGATTCATAATCCACCACATTCTGCTCTTGCTTAGTATCTAAAACGAGATGAAAATGTATTTTTTAGGTGGGAACAAGATTTTTTGATTTGGTTAGATGGACAGTTTTTGCAGTGCAAGCCGCCGCTACAAGGGGCAGGGACATGACGCACACTAATACGTGAGCTGGAATGAGCTTTTAATGCTGTAAAAAGTGATGTTTGAGCCGTTACCTTAATTATATGGCTGTAATACAAATACTGGGGCTGGTAGATTAGGCTCAAGAATTAAATCTCCCGATTTTTATTTCAATCACCGCGTTCTGAAGCTAACCTGAATGAAACAGTCCAACTAAAAACAAGCTGTAGAGTATAGACATCCACGTAGTGCATCGGCTATAGAAAAATCGGAATTTTCTCAAAGTTTAATCTTCATAAACATAAAATGTATCGATTAATTACCCAGCCGTGGCGACGACTGAACACTGGGTGAGGAACAGTTCAGGAACAGGGAAAAACTGATTTAACCCTTTCAAAAGGACAAATTATGTTAACATAAAAATAATAATAATTTTTGGGATTGTGACTCGATTAAACTCTTTGGAATTTTTAAATAAAAATCAGCTCAGAATAGATTTTTCGATCTTTTTTGAACACAGCACTAGGGCTGAACGATTTTGGAAAAGAATCTAATTGCGATTTTTTTTTTTTTCTTCAATATTGCGATTTAATGTGCAATTATTTTTGTGGGGCTTTTGTCATGCATTTTTTAATTAATGCATTCAAAAATATTGTGTATTATAAACAGATTTTTATACATAATTTATTCCATTCCATAAGATTATTTACTTATTTTAAGACAAAGGCAAATATTAACAACTTTATCTACTTTCAATCATCACACTCGTTGGTCATCGGTGTCGTTCTGCAATCAAGGTTTTCTTCCTTTTGATCCCAGCTAATAATTCCCTCCGGCTGCAATGTTTTCCTCCGTGGGGTTATCCAGGAAGTAGGATGCTTGAAGGAACAAGCTCTGATTTTTAATTCTCTATCAATCTAATGCACTTTCAGACTCTGGTATGGCTCCATAGAGCGGTTTGATCTCAGGTCAGTTGTTGCTAAATACTCCGCTGTTTTCGGTGCGGCTTTAACTTTCTGTCGGCATTTTTTATACAGCGCAGGTAAAATGTGGCTAAAATGTGTGTGTGAGATTGAATCTTAGCTTATTCATCATGGTTAACAAAGCATACTTTTGGCTATAAAACCCGTTATAGCATGAATTATTTCAGTGTCCCGTTTTTTATGTTCGTAAGGAGCGATTCTTTCAAACAGCTCGGTCAGCGATCCCCGTCGTCTGGAAGTTTGTTTACTGGAAATTTAATCACTGGTGGCGGTCATTTTAGCCGTGCAACTCTCATAAATGGTGGTTTGATGTTTTTAGGTGTTGATAAAGGTTCGTACTGTAGCCTACCTCGTGAGGCAGCAACAATACCAAGACGGGTTCTGCATAATACCTGGCGTTGCGCAGCATCAACGTTTTCATAGCAGATATAATTTCTCACAACTGATGTACTTTTCCTCTTTGGTACCAACTATTGTGTAGTGTTGGATTCTGTTAAGCTTTTGGTCATTTTATAACTGGTTAAAGTGCAGCGTTTCCTTCTCTCCCTGCGTGGTTTGCAAGTCACGTGACTTTAGCAGATATGTTTACATCAAGTCAAATCGCAGCCTTTGCGATTAGGGAATCGCATTTTACCAAATCGCGATTTAATTGCATATGCAATTAATCGTTCAGCCCTACACAGCACTAATATGTGCTCCATGTTAGATTCTCTAAAGTTCTCCAATAAAACCCCCGAAAAGTTGCAAGATTTTTTTTGCTAGTCGCTTTTTTTTCTTTTTTGGTAAGGGGTCTAAAAACTAGGGCTGGGTATCGATTCAAATTTCAAGAATCGATTTGATTCCGATTAACAAAAGTTAGAATCGATTATCACGATCTGATCCAATTCGATTGAATCTGATCTAGCTCGATGTTGATGTGGGTCAGTGCTAATAAATTTTTTTTTAAGCTGTTATTTTATTTATATGCCTAATATTCAGTGACTTAACACTGGGTAAGTAACAGTTCACCATGGAAAACTGTATTAACCCTTTCAGACCCAAAACTTAAAATGGCCGTCTAGACTTGTCCTTCCTATTTCAGTTTAAAAAAAGGCAAAGTATTTTAAAAAATAGAATCGATTTTTGAACTTGTGAATCGATTCGTTTCGATTTCTGCAAGAATCGATTCAGAATCGATTTTTTTTCCATTATTTCAACGCAGCTCTACTAAAAACTCGTGAAATATAGCGAAAAACTCGTTATGTTTAGACGTTTTAAATGTCTCTGTGATGGGTCTTGAAGCTCTGACCTACAACCACTTCTTCTTGTGTACCTTTTTCTTTCTTCAACTAAACTTTGCACTGCAAAAAACTGTCCAACAAATCTTGTTTCCAGCTAAAAAGTATATTTTGATCTTGTTTTGAGACTTTGATACTAAGCAAGAGCAGAATGTGTTGGATCATGACTCCAATTTTGAGTATATATGTCTTATTTTGAGAATTATTACCAAGTACGAATTGTCTTATTTCATATGCAGATTATTTCACTTGATTTAAGAAGCTTTAGACTACACAAACCCTCAAAATACTTGATTATAGTCTAAAGATTCTCAAGAATAAGACATATCTACTCAAAATAAGATTACTAATCCAACATATTCTGCTCTTGCTTTGTATAGAAGTCTCAAAAAAAGATTTAAACATTTTTTTAGATGGAAACAATTTTTTGACTTGGTTAGATGGGCAGTTTTTGCAGTGTTCATGTAGATTTCAGTTAACATGGTTCCTACAGGGTCTTAAAAAGCCTTAAAAGCATTGAACTTACGAATTTGGAAATAAAACCTTTAGAAAGTCTTGAGTTTAACTTGAAGAAACCCTAAATCATATGGTTGGACACAGGCGCGGATGGTCCCTGCTGATTTTTAGGGCCATACCATAAAGTTTATTCTTTTCATCGTAAATAAAAAGTTCGTCTAATCTTTCACCTTGAGACTAACCTGTGTCAAATCATTTTCTCACCACGTTTGACCGATTGCAAGAAAAACACTCCTTTTAATCGTACGGTAGCGCAGATTAAAGGAAATCTGAGCCGGTCGCAGCTCAAACAGAACCTCCAGGTTCTGGTGGTGTGTTTGATGACGGATCATAACATTTCTATTTGTTCACAGGGAGACAAACTCTTTGGCTCGTGTGAGTTTGAAGAAGAATCGGTTCTGTTCCAGGTGTCACCTTTATCTGGGGGCTTTTGTTGGGTTAATGGTGGCCTCAGCAGGTTCTCTAAGTAAGATGGCTACCAGGTAGGTGGAGAAACGACCAGAAACCACTGGCGTTGTTAGATATGATTAGAAATCATTTGAGATCCCATGGGATGGGAGAAAGATGTTAAAACATAACTTGTTGTGTATGTAAGAGTAGATTTAGTTAAATTAAATGAAACCAAAAACCAAGTGCTGCCTGGAAGGAAAGGATCTGCTGAACCCGGATGGGTTTTTTGGAAGCAGGAAGCCGGTATAAAATGGACCAGAACTGGGAAGTTAAAGAGGAACTCCAAGAATTGCTTCACACACAAAAAAACCTATAAAATAATGCTAGAAGTTGAAATACAGATGTGTGACCCATAAGGGCTCACTTAAGACGTTCCATTCACTCATCTGAAGTCAGGACCTTAAAGCCTTAATGCCATGCTAGACCCTAGCATGGCATTACGTTAATTTACTCACCCAGAAAGGTTTGGTACCACTTGAAATCCTTTGAGAGTATTTTCGATCGTTTTGTGATCAGTTTATATCAATATATTGGAGTACGCAAAGTGGTACCTCTAAATAAGCCATCATCTGACGCAAAGAACCCGTCAAAACGAGAAACCTCCTCATTTTAACGACAAATGTTCTCATTGTGATGAGATAAAAAACTCGATATATCAATAAACGTTTTCATTATAACAAGTTTTTTTATCTCGTTTAAAACGGAAAAATTTCTTGGTAAATGTGTTTGCTATCTCGTTATGAGAACGTTTCTCGCTAAAATGAGGAAGTTTCTCATTTTAACCAGGAACTTTCTCATAACGAGATACCAAACTTGTTTTAGTGAGAAAGTTCTTGGTTAAAATGACAAAGTTTCTGGTTAAAACAAGAAATGTACTCGTTTTAACAAGTTCTTTATCTTGTTTTACAGATAAACGTACACATTTTAATGTGTTTGCTATCTCATTACAATGGACAAGTTCCTGGACAAAACGAGAAACGTCCTAATTTTAACGAGAACTTTTCTCACCATTTTTCACTTTGTCATTATAACGAGATACCAAATTCGTTACGAGAAAGTTCCTGGTTACAATTATAGTTTATGGTTAAAACGAGGAACTTTCTCTTCATAATTAGATAGCAAACTCGTTTTAACGAGAAAGTTCTCGGTTAAAATGAGTGTTTTGTTAAAATGTGAAAGTTCTTGGTTAAAACAAGAAATGTTCTTGTTTTTATTAGTTCTTTATCTTGTTTAACAAAGAAACTTTATAATTTTAACGAGTTTGCTATCTCATTAAAATGAAAAAGTTCCTGGATAATACGAGAAATGTCCTAATTTTAACGAGAACCTTTCTCACTTTGTCATTATAATTCAATTCAGTTTATTTATATAGCGCTGTTTCACAACAGATGTCATCTCAAGGCACTTTACAAGAAGAGTTATTGCAATACAATGTTTAAAGTAGAAATTAGAGAATCACAGAAGATTGCGTCGTGTAATTCTCAGCAATCCCTCACACTGAGCAAGCATGAAGCGACAGTGGAAAGGAAAAACTCCCTTTTAACAGGAAGAAAACTCCAGCAGAACCAGGCTCAGCATAAGCGGTCATCTGCCGAGACCGTCTGTGGTTTTATAACAGGATACCAAATTCGTTAGGAGAAAGTTCTTGGTTATAAAGAGAAAGTTCCTGGTTAAAACGAGAAACTTTTTAGTTTTAACCAGAAACATTCTGTCATGAAGTGAAGATCCGACCCAGGAACATAATACAAAAAGGTCCAACGAGGAGAGATGTGACGAGGAGTCCGACGACAAGGGAACTGATGTCGTGGAGGCCGGCAACGAGGAAACTAGAGACATGGAGGCTGGCGCCTGAGGAACTTGTTGCGTGGAGTCCAACGTCGGAGTTGAGCTTTACGTTTAGGAGACTGGCGAGCTGAGCCTGGATTCCTGGAGGCTGGCAGCGGAGCACAGCCTTGTCTTGGAGAATCTTATGTCTTGGAGATCAGCTGCGTTGAACTTGTTGTGAAGGTTGATGTAGCAGAACAATTTATCTTGTGAGTGGGTTAGAAGGCCGATAATGATGTTGAAGCCGAAGAAGATGGTGTTGGTTGAGTGGTAGTCGGTGACGTAGGGAAATTTTGTGACAAGGAGACCGCTAGCATTAAGGTTATTGTTGTGAATGAAAACGAATGAAAAATAACGAAAAGTAGAAGTACAAAAAATATGTTTGTTAACTGAAATAAAAAATAAAAACGAGAATTTGCAACAAACTGACAAACTGAATTGATTGAGAAAATTTGCTTAGGTTGAACGATGAGTTGAGAGGACCGTCGGAGAGGTGAAACCGAGAATCCTCTGGAAGGTATAGAGGACTCTCTGGGAGGCGTGGACGACTATGGGAGACGTACGGGACTCTCTGGGAGGCGTGGAGGACTATGGGAGACGTACGGGACTCTCTGGGAGGCGTGGAGGACTATGGGAGACGTACGGGACTCTCTGGGAGGCGTGGAGGACTTTGGGAGACGTAGAGGACTCTCTGGGAGGCATGGAGGACTCTCTGGGAGGCGTGGAGGACTATGGGAGACGTGGAGGACTATGGGAGACGTAGAGGACTCTCTGGAAGGCGTGGAGGACTCTCTGGGAGGCGTACAGGACTCTCTGGAGGCGTGGACGACTATGGGAGACGTACGGGACTCTCTGGAGGCGTGGACGACTAGGGAGACGTATGGGACTCTCTGGGAGGCGTGAGGACTATGGGAGTGTACGGGACTCTCTGGGAGGCGTGGAGGACTATGGGAGACGTACGGGACTCTCTGGGAGGCGTGGAGGACTTATGGGAGACGTACGGGACTCTCTGTGAGGCGTGGAGGACACTATGGGACGACGTAGGGACTCTCTGGGAGGGTGGAGGACTTTGGGAGACGTAGAGGACTCTCTGGGAGGCATGGAGGACTCTCTGAACACAGGACCTGGGAGACGTGGAGGACTATGGGAGACGTGGAGGACTATGGGAGACGTAGAGGACTCTCTGGAAGGCGTGGAGGACTCTCTGGGAGGCGTACAGGACTCTGGGAGACGTGGAGGACTATGGGAGACGTAGAGGACTCTCTTGAAGGCGTGGAGGACTCTCTGGGAGGCATGGAGGACTCTCTGGGAGACGTACAGGACTCTGGGAGACGTGGAGGACTATGGGAGACGTGGAGGACTATGGGAGACGTAGAGGACTCTCTGGAAGGCGTGGAGGACTCTCTGGGAGGCGTACAGGACTCTGGGAGACGTGGAGGACTATGGGAGACGTGGAGGAATATGGGAGACGTAGAGGACTCTCTGGAAGGCGTGGAGGACTCTCTGGGAGGCATGGAGGACTCTCTGGGAGGTGTACAGGACTCTGGGAGACGTGGAGGACT
Organism: Apricaphanius iberus; assembly: GCA_028564705.1. Taxonomy (NCBI): domain Eukaryota; kingdom Metazoa; phylum Chordata; class Actinopteri; order Cyprinodontiformes; family Aphaniidae; genus Apricaphanius; species Apricaphanius iberus. The sequence continues at coordinate 619,238 of JAPXFQ010001843.1, forward strand.
ATGGGAGACGTGGAGGACTCTCTGGGAGGCGTGGAGGACTCTCTGGCAGCAGTAGAAGACTCTGGGAGGCGTGGAGGACTCTGGGAGACGTGGAGGACTCTGGGAGACGTGGAGGACTCTCTGGGAGGCGTAGTGGACTCTCTGGGAGGCGTGGAGGACTCTGTTGGAGACGTGTTTTTATTGACACCCTCAGAGGAGGCAGGGAGCAGGAGCACGTCCGGTTGGACGCCCCCTGTGAAGGCTGGAATCCACCGAGTAAGTTCGTGGGTTGAGACCCACTTGGGGGAATAGTGACCTGCTGCTGGCAGCCGCTGGAGAGGAATAACTTTGGAGTCCTGGTTTCTGGACCCTGAGACTTCGGATCCCAAAATGCACTCCGAAATCCCGGATCCCAGATCAAGTCCAGAAGTCCTACGGGTGGCGGGGTTGCAGAACTGCGAGACTGGAAAACTAGACTTTGGCCAAGGATGAGACGGCAGGCCAAACTGCACGGCTAGAGCAGCCTTAATAATCCACTCAGGCTCTTCCCACTGCCACATTAACCTCTGAGAGGACAGAAGAGGCTTGTGCTCCTGGAGAATGTTCAAAAAGCTGCTGTGGCGTTCCTACCTGCTGCCAAGGAGCCGAGAAAACAACTCCTTCCTTCAGCAGTCCACTGACCGCCCCAACAAACATGACATGTTGAAGGTCTTTATAGTTTAAACTTTATCTTTAATTATTTTTGATTGAATCACAGATTCACTCACTTGGGTTTCCTGTCTGCTCCTGTTGGGACTGCTGCAGGCTAACACCAGTATATCCGACCAGACATCAGCATCATTATTCTGATGCCAGTTTAGCGATCTTATGGAGTTCCTCTTTAGTTTCCCTCTCCTAATGTTTTCCTATCAGACTGGCTGTTAAACTAAAGGCATATTTTTTTTTTTTTTTTTATATTTTCCAGCCCCAGCAGGGCATCGGCCGACCCAGTGTCTATCATGCAGTGGTGGTTATTTTCCTGGAGTTCTTCGCCTGGGGTTTACTCACCACCCCGATGCTCACTGTAAGTAAACCTGCTCCCTTTATGAACTTTGCATGTTTCTAAAAATATCAGTTTTAGTCAAATCTATGCTTTTTTATTATTATTTTTTAGGTTTTGCATGAAACTTTTCCCCAGCACACGTTCCTGATGAACGGACTCATCCAGGGTGTGAAGGTAGGAGCCTAAAGCTTCACTTGAGCTTTGAGTTCAGTGTTGAATAATGCACCAGTCATCGGGATGCTGCCTTCAGTAAAAGGAGTTCCTCTTATCCAGGGCCTGCTGTCCTTCATGTCTGCTCCTCTGATCGGAGCGCTGTCAGACGTATGGGGTCGGAGATCTTTCCTTCTCATCACCGTCTTCTTCACCTGCGCTCCGATCCCTCTGATGAGGCTCAGCCCCTGGTAGGATTTTCTGTTGTCTGCTTTCTTGGAACTTATAGGTTACCTTCCCCGAAGTTTGAGATTTATTTCACTTTGTCTAAACTTACAGGTTTCTTTTCAGTAAATTTGCAGGTTTAGTTCGGTAAAATTGCAGGTTTGTTTCAGTAAATTTGCAGGTTTAGTTCAGTAAAATTGCAAGTTTGTTTCAGTAAATTTGCAGGTTTAGTTCAGTAAAATTGCAAGTTTGTTTCAGTAAATTTGCAGGTTTAGTTCAGTAAAATTGCAAGTTTGTTTCAGTAAATTAGCAGGTTTAGTTTGGTAAAATTGCAGGTTTGTTTCAGTAAATTTGCAGGTTTAGTTCGGTAAAATTGCAGGTTTGTTTCAGTAAATTTGCAGGTTTAGTTCAGTAAAATTGCAAGTTTGTTTCAGTAAATTTGCAGGTTTAGTTCAGTAAAATTGCAAGTTTGTTTCAGTAAATTTGCAGGTTTAGTTCAGTAAAATTGCAAGTTTGTTTCAGTAAATTTGCAGGTTTAGTTCAGTAAAATTGCAAGTTTGTTTCAGTAAATTTGCAGGTTTAGTTCAGTAAAATTGCAAGTTTGTTTCAGTAAATTAGCAGGTTTAGTTTGGTAAAATTGCAGGTTTGTTTCAGTAAATTTGCAGGTTTAGTTCGGTAAAATTGCAGGTTTGTTTCAGTAAATTTGGTAGTTTTGCAGTTTGTTTCAGTAAATTGCGGTTTAGTTGTAAAATTGCAAGTTTGTTTCAGTAAATTTGCAGGTTTTCGTAAAATTGCAAGTTTGTTTGTTTCGAATTTGCAGGTTTAGTTCAGTAAAATTGCAAGTTTGTTTCAGTAAATTTGCAGGTTTAGTTCAGTAAAATTGCAAGTTTGTTTCAGTAAATTTGCAGGTTTAGTTCAGTAAAATTGCAAGTTTGTTTCAGTAAATTAGCAGGTTTAGTTTGGTAAAATTGCAGGTTTGTTTCAGTAAATTTGCAGGATTAGTTCGGGAAAATTGCAGGTTTGTTTCAGTAAATTTGCAGGTTTAGTTCTGTAAAATTGCAGGTTTGTTTCAGTAAATTTGCAGGTTTAGTTCGGTAAAATTGCAGGTTTGTTTCAGTAAATTTGCAGGTTTAGTTCAGTAAAATTGTAAGTTTGTTTCAGTAAATTTGCAGGTTTAGTTCAGTAAAATTGCAAGTTTGTTTCAGTAAATTTGCAGGTTTAGTTTGGTAAAATTGCAGGTTTGTTTCAGTAAATTAGCAGGTTTAGTTTGGTAAAATTGCAGGTTTGTTTCAGTAAATTTGCAGGTTTAGTTCGGTAAAATTGCAGGTTTGTTTCAGTAAATTTGCAGGTTTAGTTCTGTAAAATTGCAAGTTTGTTTCAGTAAATTAGCAGGTTTAGTTTGGTAAAATTGCAGGTTTGTTTCAGTAAATTTGCAGGTTTAGTTCAGTAAAATTGCAAGTTTGTTTCAGTAAATTTGCAGGTTTAGTTCAGTTAAAATTGCAAGTTTGTTTCAGTAAATTGCAGGTTTAGTTTGGTAAAATGCAGGTTTGTTTCAGTAAATTGCAGGTTTAGTTTGGTAAAATTGCAGTTTGTTTCAGTAAATTTGAGGTTTAGTTCGGGAAAATTGCAGGTTTGTTTCAGTAAATTTGCAGGTTTAGTTGTGTTTGGTAAAATTGCAGGTTTGTTTCAGTAAATTTGCAGGTTTAGTTCGGTAAAATTGCAGGTTTGTTTCAGTAAATTTGCAGGTTTAGTTCAGTAAAATTGTAAGTTTGTTTCAGTAAATTTGCAGGTTTAGTTCAGTAAAATTGCAAGTTTGTTTCAGTAAAATTGCAAGTTTGTTTCAGTAAATTTGCAGGTTTAGTTCAGTAAAATTGCAAGTTTGTTTTAGTAAATTTGCAGGTTTAGTTCAGTAAAATTGCAAGTTTGTTTCAGTAAATTTGCAGGTTTAGTTTGGTAAAATTGCAGGTTTGTTTCAGTAAAATTGCAGGTTTGTTTCAGTAAATTTGCAGGTTTTGTTCGGTAAAATTGCAGGTTTGTTTCAGTAAATTTGCAGGTTTAGTTCGGTAAAATTGCAGGTTTGTTTCAGTAAATTTGCAGGTTTTGTTCGGTAAAATTGCAGGTTTGTTTCAGTAAATTTGCAGGTTTAGTTCGGTAAAATTGCAGGTTTGTTTCAGTAAATTTGCAGGTTTAGTTCGGTAAAATTGCAGGTTTGTTTCAGTAAATTTGCAGGTTTTGTTCGGTAAAATTGCAAGTTTGTTTCAGTAAATTTGCAGGTTTAGTTCAGTAAATTTGCAGGTTTAGTTCAGTAAAATTGCAAGTTTGTTTCAGTAAATTTGCAGGTTTAGTTCGGTAAAATTGCAGGTTTGTTTCAGTAAATTAGGAGGTTCCTTTCATAAAATTTTCAGGTTTCTTTGAGTAAACTTAGCAGGTTTCTTTTAATAAATTGGCAGTTTTTTTTCAGTTACTTTCTCAGTTGAAATAAGTTTGAAATTTATTTGAGATTTATTTTGTGAAACTTTTGTAGTTGGTAATGATGTGCATTACTTGTTATTTTAATAAAGCTTACAGGGTTTTTTCTCAAAGATTTTAGCTTTTAATTTTTAGGTTGTATCGAACTTACAGGTTACCTTTACAAAACATACAACGTTAAGTTCCTGGAACTTACTGGTTACTTCCAGTGATATTCAGTGAACGTACAGGATAGAGGAAACTTTGGCAAAGTATTTCTAAGGAAATTTTATCATTTGTACAATTTTTAATATTATAGTCACTTTTAATTGAAAACTTTCATTAATAATGTACAGATTGATCCATGTAAAAGTTTTATTAGTCGGAGTGTCTCTCATCATACCTCAGATAACTCCTTCTATTGACACCAATGCTGCTTCGTATAAAGTATTTTGTCTTTTGTTCCAGGTGGTACTTTGCCATGATCTCCATGTCTGGAGCGTTCTCCGTCACCTTCTCTGTCATCTTCGCCTACGTTGCCGATGTGACGGATGAGAGGGAGCGGAGTACCGCCTACGGTCTGGTAAGGACTGTTGAATGGGTCACTCCTTTGACCCCCAACTCTGATTTTTGTAGCATCACCAACCGTTCCTCTGACTCCCCCAGGTGTCCGCCACATTCGCAGCCAGCCTGGTGACGAGCCCGGCCATCGGGGCCTACCTGTCGGCCTGGTACGGAGACAACCTGGTGGTCCTGCTCGCCACGCTAATCTCGCTGGCCGACATCTGCTTCATCCTGCTGGCTGTCCCCGAATCGCTGCCGGACAAGATGAGGCTCAACACGTGGGGGACTCCGTTCACCTGGGAGCAGGCCGACCCGTTCGCTGTCAGTACCCAGGAACTTTCCTTTGCTTCCTTAGCTGCATGACTTCCTGTTGCTTTGATATGATGCTCAACTTTACTTTTAAGAGATGCTATCCATACAGAGTGAGCTGCTGTATCTCCTCACCCTCTGTCCCTCTCTCTGTCCATCTCCCATTCAGTCTCTGAGGAAGGTGGGTCAGGACTCCACAGTCCTGCTGATCTGCATCACCGTCTTCCTGTCTTATCTGCCAGAGGCCGGACAGTATTCCAGCTTCTTCCTCTACCTGAGACAGGTGATTCTAGGGTTCATACCTGCGAAACTGTCGCTTTTTTTGCAAAAAATTGCCGTTTTAAAAACCAAATACACCTTTTTTTTTTTTGGGTGGTACCCAAACCGGGTCGGTTTCAGTTACCAGAGAAGTGGGGGCTCCATCTTCTCCACAAAGCATCATTGTAGCATATCGCAGATCCTCATTTGACCCATCACAGACACGGAAACAGCATGTATTACTTCCCTACACTCATGGGTTACAGCCGTCTACTCTCGTTTATGGACTTTGGCGGTTGTTTTGAGATGAGTATTATCTGTCTGCAGTTTAATCTGCTACGTTATCTGGTGTTCTGTGTACGATTCGTTTTACGTAACTGCCGTTTGACGCAGTTTTCAACACGTTAAACTTTAACCCCTTAACATTCCTGCAATTTCCACCCAAAATATTTTAAAAACGCATACTCCAATTAAAATTAAAGCTGTTCTACAACCGTTTGGAGTAGAGATATGGCTGGGGTCTCGTTGGAAAGAAAGCACTCTCACAGAACAGTGAAAATAGGTCTTAAGTGCAATTGTTGTCCACTTCTATAATTTTTTAATACAGAGGAAAAGATAAAATGTTGTGTTTGCTTATTAAAATTCATAAAATATATGCCCAAAAATAATTTTAGAATTGTGTGGTGACCATAAAAACATTGTGGGTCTAAAGTCTGATTTATTCCCTTTTATCCTAAAAAAATGACAGCAATAAACCAAAAAATGAGCATTGTACATCATATATAAATAAATACCATAAATTAAAGGTCAAATGTGCCCAAAAAAGCTTAATTCTGGTCCAAATCTGCTATTTCTTTCTAAATAAAAAATCCCTCCCAAAATCACTTCTGTTGGCCTCCATCCTTTTGTATAATAACAATAAAGTGTGTCTTGACCCAGCACTCACTGTGCGTAATCCTGCCCGTTCTGTGTTTGGATAAGCTTCTTTACGCGGGCCGTTTACTATTGCAAAGATAAAGCCCAACCCCTCAACATGACCTATTGCCGTTTCCATTGGCTATTTGATGCTTTTTTCACCATTGTTCTCAGCCGCGACCGGTTTGAAGTACAAGAGAATAGGGACGGTACTTTTCAGCTGTCAGCCAATAGCTGACGATTCTGCCTCAGAATACCGGCGTAACCTGTCAGCTATTGGGTCAAGTAGGTTATGAGTCATAAGCTAAACCCTTCGGGCTTGCGCAGTGTGATTGGTGACAAAGACAACTGCTGTGTTCACACTTATGATTACTTATGATTAATATGTATCTGGTTTAAAGTTTTTCTAGAGTTCATCTAACATTTGAGGCTCAAATTGAGTTTTATTTAGCTGGATTGAGCACAAACCGGCTCTTCAGACAGTAAAGCTCTGATTTTTATTTTTTAAGGCGTCTCAAAGGTTCAAATCTGTTTCCATTTCAGGTGATAAACTTCTCCTCCACGACGATTGCAGTTTTCATCGGGGTGGTGGGCATCCTGTCCATCGTGGCCCAGGTACCGGCACACAGAACCAGCTCACATCCTCTTTGTGTTGTTGAGACGTAAACCAGAACCGCTCTGCCTGCCTCTCTCCCCCCGCCTCAGACTCTCTTCCTCACCCTGCTGATGAGATACCTGGGCAACAAGAACACGGTCCTGCTGGGTCTGGGCTTCCAGATCCTTCAGCTGGCCTGGTACGGCTTGGGATCAGAACCATGGTGAGGCTGGACCCGCTCATCACAACCAAACGTCGCACATACAGGGTGGATCTTAAAGGTGGAGCTTGGTGTGGTTAGAAGGGGTTTCATCTCTGCTGACGTCAAACGACCCGACGGGAGTTCTGCTTTGGCAAACCGAACCTTTGATCCCAACCAGCCATGCTGAATGGGAGCGTTTCATAGATTTGAATCGAAATATTTCAAAGTAAAACCTGCAAAATTATGTACGCCGCAAAAATATGTCCTTCATTTGAGTATAATCTACTAAGATTGCACAAAACAAAATACACATATCAAGTTTGTGGTTGTTACGGAGTTATTTAAAATGCAACTCACCTCAACACTCTTTTTTTGTTTCTGATAAACTCTACAAATGAGTGTCTAATAGTACTGTGCACATGTCTGGTCATTATTTTTCTTAACTCATTACGATGAAACCAATTCTTAAACTTAATTAATCGTTATTTTCCAGCTGTGTCCAAAAGTTCCTCCAAGTCGTCGCCACAACAAAATAGATTTATGTCAGCGAATAAAATTGCAGTCACAATATGTAGTTTTTAGGGCTGCAGCTATCGATTCTTTTGGTAATCGATTAATCTAGCACTTTATCGATTTGATTAATCGATTAATCTGATATTTTTTTAACAACCAAAACAAATGATGCATAACGAAAATTTTGTGGCTGTAAAATAAATAAGCATTTGCCTTTTATCTCTTAAATAAAAAGAGAAATCCAACATTTGGCTCCAAAACTACGCCCCTGCTGATGGTCACCCATTTAATCATTCTAAAACCCTCTGTGTCAGCAGAGAGGAAGAATTTTTTTTCATACTTTGGTCGCAGCATTTAAATGTTGGAGCATTTATTCATTTTATTCTTTTTGGCAGATTGTGACGTTACTGTTATCGTTCATCCACACGCAAATACTGAAAACGGAGATAATCCACGTTTACGTGTGGATGAACGGGCCAAACCGTAGAAAAATATCTCCGTATTGTGAGATACTCAGCTACGTGTGGACAAGGTTCTCTTACCATTGAACGTGAATAAAGTTTATTACTTAAAAACATCAAAGCTGAACATCATATCTAGTCAAACAGCATCATGTCATCATTATAAATACAGTATTAATATTAGTGAACATCAGTGTATACAGGCTTTAGGTTACGTTACCTTGTTTCAGCGACGCTTGGTGAAACGTGTGGATGTTTTCTGATCGTTGAGCTCCTACTGCTGTGGTACACCAGCTCTACTTTGCAGTAAATACTCGGTACCTTGTTCTCTTCTTTTTTTTAGAATGTAACGATCCCAAACTTCACACATTTTCTGCTGTTTATGGGCATCTTTACTCTGCGCTATCGCGAAAACTAAATCCAGACTGTATCACGCGCTGCTGTTGTTCTTCGCGATGGTGCGAACAAAACAACGGTCCGTGTGGAACAACCAGATCTCTGCGCTTCATAGGAATATAACGAGGCTGGAAAAACTCTGCCTCCAGCTATTTTTGGTATCGAATTAAATCGACGAATCGGTGCAGCCCTGTTAGTTTTACTCATCGTATGGCATATATCAGTGCACATCCCTACTGTTGCCTGGATTCCCAGTGAGTTGGAGTGGGATTTAAATGGAGGAACTGTGTTTCTGTCGTAGGATGATGTGGGCGGCCGGAGCGGTTGCAGCCATGTCCTCCATCACCTTCCCTGCAGTCTCTGCTCTGGTGTCGCAGTCGGCCGATTCCGATAAACAAGGTGAGTCTGTCCCGTCCTCACACGGACCGGTCCGCCTCGTCCAGGGTTTAAACGAGTCCACCGTTCTGTTGTGCCCGTCTGCAGGAGTCGTCCAGGGGATGATCACCGGGATCCGGGGTCTCTGTAACGGCCTGGGCCCGGCCCTGTACGGATTCATCTTCTTCCTCTTCAACGTGGAGTTCAACACCATGGATCCCATCCAGGAGGAGTACAGCATCGACCCGCTGCCTCTGCACGGCCCCACCGAGGTACGGACACAAGGCTTCCAGCAGGGACTCTGTAGTACTGGTTCAGAACAACTGGACACGTCTAGTTCTCGGCTCGTCTTTTTCCCAGAGAACCGTTTGCTCCTCTATGCAAATGTTTCTTTATTGTAAATGATTATGGTAGAAGATTTTTCAGTGATTTACTTTGGGCTGGTTCCTTTCTTTGATTTAATTAAAATATGACTTATTTTGGCCTCCAGAAGGAGTTCTTCAACTTTCTGCCTGATTTTAGATTCCAAAGAAAGAACAGACTCTCAACTTCCTGGGAAACTTTCACAATAAAGGTCTGAAAAACAAAAAGTCAATATTTGAGGTGAACCATCCTGATTTTAATCATTATAAGAAAAACAAGAAATGAAAAAGTGTTAAATTACCCGTTGCCTTAATGCACGGCACAAGTTATGAGTTTGATTCATTTATCCTCCATCCATCCATCCATCAATTTATCTATCCATCCATCACTTTATCCATCGATCCTTTTTTCCATCCATCCATCACTTTATCCATCCATCACTTTATCTATCCATCCATCACTTTATCCATCGATCCTTTTTTCCATCCATCCATCACTTTATCTATCCATCCATCCATCCATCACTTTATCTATCCATCCATCCATCCATCACGTTATCTATCCATCCATCCATCCATCCATCACTTTATCTATCCTACCATCACTTTATCCATCCATCCATCACTTTATCCATCGATCCTTTTTTCCATCCATCTATCCATCCATCACTTTATCCATCCATCACTTTATCCATCCATCACTTTATCTATCCATCCATCCATCCATCCGTCACTTTATCTATCCATCCATCACTTTATCCATCTATCCATCACTTTATCTATCCATCCATCCATCCATCCATTAGCTCTCCCCCTCTGGGATCTGATTGGTCACCAGTCGTATGATACATGGAGTCATTATAACCTTGGTAAACAATCAGCTACTAGATGTGTGATAAAGAGTTAGTTCTGTGGACAGAAACACGTCCAGCTTGGCCCATCCACCCACAGAGCAGGATGTTGGACGTGGAAAACCCATTTTCTTTGTCTCTATGATGGGAGAGGATCCGACCTGATCCCACAGGTAATCCCCTCCTTCTGGGATCTCTCTGGTTTGATTCCCAGCCTGTCCTTCTTCACGGCATCATGAGGAAGAGACGGGAAGCCGATAGCTGGAATTCTGCATTAAGAGATCAGGAAAACCGCAGCAGTTGGTATGCTGAAGTGCCAGCCAATCAGAATGTTGTAATAGAGGGAAATAATGAATCTTAGTGGGAAACCAGCTCCTTGATTTCTTTTGACGACTTAAATCCTTCCTTCATGTATATCATACGGTGAAATTTTTCAGGCTCTGCATCCTGAACCTCTTCTCCCGTCTCTGTTCCCAGCAAGCGCTCATTCCCGGGCCGCCCTTCCTGCTCGGGGCGTGCACCGTGGTCGTGGCCTTCCTCGTCGCCCTCTTCATCCCCGAAAAAACCTGCTGCTCATCCTCCTCCTCCTCTTCAACGTCCTCCTCTGAGCTCTCCCTCAGCGACAAGCCCCTCCCCGACAACAAGGAGGCGCTCTCCTCGCTGGCCGGCGTCCACAACAACACGCCGCTCCCGGGCAGTGACGAGGAGACCCCGCCCTCCGCCAGCGGCGAGGACTCTGAGCCCCTGCTGCACGACAGTATCGTCTGAAGGAAGCGCCGAGAGGCGGAGTCAGTGAACCTTGTTTTTCGTTTGTTTCTTTCAGCCTAAAAAAAAGGCGGGACTGAGCGTACTTTACTCGTCGGAAGTTTCTGCCGAACGGCAGGATGAACTTTTTGCTTCAGCGATCCGCACAGGAAGCGTCGTCCCGACCAATCAGGAGCCATCTTGAATGAATATGAGGATGGGATTGGAGGGAAGAGGATTTCATCTGGAACCAGGCCTGCCGGGATACAAAGGGAATAATTCAAAAAGGTTATGGTGTTAATGGAAGATTTCACTTCAACTTTAATTTTATATTTATATTCATTTTGAACCGGTTTTAATTCAGCCAAACATCCACCTTTATTTATACGTTTTTTTTCTTTCTTTTTGGAGTTAAATATATATGTTTTTAATCCGTTAGCGCATTTCTGTAGATGGAAATTGTATTAAAAGCAGCTAAAACCTGAGAAATGATCCTCATTTTAATCTCACAGTGAGATTAAACCAAAGCAAGCTATTTATAATTGGAAGGAAACGGGAATGAATCTAAAGAGAAACCAACATGATGGCTTCTGTTTCGTTTGTCCCTCTACCTCCATGTTTTATTTTGATATCAAAGTGCTGCTAGCGGTGGAAAATATGCCGTTTTTCCTCTGGTTCTCCTCCACCTCCTCAGGTCTTAGTGAAATCTGATCTGAATCCAATTCATCCTGGCAAAAAGAAGAATAAGTCTTTTTCACTGGCAGCAGTGATATTCCTGTCGACAAACTTATACTTGAAGCATCCGACAGAGATTCCAAGAGCTTTAGGGAAGGTTTTAACAGTAATCAACTGCCACACTGTGTACATAGTTAGCTATGTCATGACTTTAAAATGTAGACGCACTTTTGAATGATACCCTGCTGTGTAAATATTGAAAGTTTGACGTTAGGGTTCGGCTTATTTTCTGTCAGATTCCCGCTCGGGTTTAGAGGGAATATACCGACGTATTCTGGCGACTTTTCCTTTTCACGTGCCAACGGGCGTGTCGCTCGGTTCTCACGTTCGGAATAAAGAAACGCGCAGAGTGTGGTTGCCACAGAGTCCTGATGTTACCCTGGAGAATCTGAGATCAAAAAACTGGAAATTGAGATGATTTCTCCAGAAGCAGAAACGTCTGAATATGCGATTTTGGAGACCTAAAAAACCAGCACCAAATGGAGGCATTCAAAAGCCCCCAGTCTGCCTGTTAGCCTCGGAATATATTTGCTTTTAATTAGGCGTACGAGGAAGAGTGGTTTGTGCACGTCCTCTGAAATTAACGCCAAGCATCCGGACGCTGCAATATGCGATTAACCGCTACGGGGAGCGTAGAGCGCTATCTGTAGTTAAACGGGCTCAACGGCGGCAAAAGCAGCTGGAAAACGAGCAACAATAGCGGTAAATGTTGTCGTAAATCCCTTCTACAGCAACGCTGCCGTCTTTTTCTGTCGTAATCTGAAAATTAACCGGCTGAATATCTCTTCTGCGGTCGCCATGTTTTTTTTGTTTCAACCCTACAAATCCGGCTCTCTATCCAGTCTGAATTCTGTACTCTGCCCCCTAGTGGAACTATCCAGTAGTACGTGCAGTGAATAAGTATGTGGCTAAGAGGCAGCCTGCTGCTAGCGTCCATGCAAAGTTAAAAAGGAGAGTATATTCCTGACCTTAGAGTTGGATATTGATTCAATGCTGGTAAAAACGTTTTAGTTACTTTAATAAAATTATTCAATAACGCAACAGAAGGTGTGGCTACAGCTTACCGGTGGAAGGTGGGGTTTTTTTGCCTTAAAAAGCCCGTCTGGACTTCTCCCTCATATCTTAGCTGTAGGAAGGTACAAACGGTGTTAAATTGTTTTTTCTGGAAGTCTGATTCGATTTCTTTAAAAAAAATTATGAAAATTGATTTAGCCACAAACCGTCTCCTTGCAGCCTGGGAGTCGGTGAAGTTTGGAACGGAAACTCAGACTTTTCTTCTGTGCTCCAGTTCTGACCAGCATTCTAATGGGGCTGTTTACACAACAATGTATTTCACGGAAACTGAGGCTTTTCTCTACGCTGTGTGATTCGTTGCATTGTTATAGCAAACCTGGGGACTCTGGAAAATGATGACATCACTGGCAGCTGCTATAGGCGTTTTAGACATTCATTTTTCTCCCCACACACCTCCATAATACCCAACCGCAGTCGCAACACCGCGTCTTCCCCTCTCTTTGTCTCAGCTTGGGAAGCGTCGTCTGTGTGACAGCAGGCTGACCTGAGGAGTTTTGTACCGGCAGCAGAAACGAACCGAAAGCTGCGGTAAAGGTCAGTGTTTATCTGAGGAACTTTATGCTAACAAACGGCCGCGGTTTATCCGTGGTCTGGCTGTTGACTCCCTGTTCAGATTCTCTGTAGTAGCAAAGATCTGAACAGAGATTATCCCATCCCGCCCCTTATGTTTCGTCTGTTGCTGGGTTTCCAGATGAGGCCGTTCCAGGAAAACAAAAAGATCGATGGAAAAGTGACTTTGATTTTATACTTTTAAGAGTTTTTAGGTTTTCTAGCTCTAAAAGACGATATGCTAACGGGCTCCTTTTTATGGTGCTCGTATACGTTTCCGCTCTCTTTGAATGAAGTGCCGTTCTTTTTGGGCTCTGAAGGCGCGAGCCGTTTTCTTCGGAAACATTTCTTTTTTCTGGCCACTCGGTGGGCGGGTCCAGCCTCGGATGGGCAGCTAAATATTTCAGTAACGTTTTGTATCCAATCAGATGAGCCGACTCGAACGTATCTTTACTACGTTAAGGCTCTCAGAGACCAGCGTCGAGGTTGCTCGCTGGTTGTTTTATCCTCCATCCCAGGAGTTCAGCGTAGCTGGATTGAAACACGTGTCCTCTTACGTTTTACATCTTTTACTATTTAAGACCAAACGGTGTTCCTTTGGAAGTATTCCCAGCTCTTCTTAGTGCTCATGTAAATACCGATCCAAGCAGCCGCTCGGTGGAATCAGCCGTGGAACCGAGCGGCTCTGTAAATACTGTACATGGATTGAATGTCTGTACATGTGAGCTGAACTGAGATGTACATGAGGTTCACTGTTGTCTCGTCTGGAAGTGTTCCAGCCAACTGTTGGTAATAGATATTAAAACTTTACAAACCTTTCATTTCTGCCTCATGTCTCATTCGTCTCGGTCCCTGGCGTCCTCTAAACCAGCTGGGAAAGTATGAAATCAGAATACAGTGAGTATGAAAACATGTTTCTTAGCACTAAACTGCTGACTGGTCCAGGATGAACACACTCCCCAAGCATCAGCGGGTGTAGACGATTGGTGGTTGACCGCAATCCATTTGTTCTTTACACATCGATACTTCAATTCATCCATCCACACAAGACCCTGACCAGTTCAAAACCATCCGTTCAGTTTTTCTCTGTCAGTCCGTCCAACCAGCAATGTGTCTGTCTAGTTTGTCCATTCAAATATCGTTTTGAGTCTTAAACCAACCATCCATCTATCCATTCATTCATCCATCCATTCATCCATCTATCCATTCATTCAGACATCCATCCTTCTGTCCTTCATTTTTCCCACCATCCATCCTGGTATTCATCCAACCAACTATCCCTCCATCAATCCAACCATCCATTCATCCTTGTATTCAACTATCTGTCTATCAACCAACTATGCGACCGTCCATACTTTTATTCATCCAACCAACTATCCCTCTATACATGCAACCAATCAGCCGCCTATCCATCCAAACAGCTCTCCTTCATTCATCCCACCATCCATCAGTCTATCCATCCCACCAACTATCTGTCTATCAAGCCAACCATCCATCCATCCTTGTATTCAACCATGTCTACCAATTAACCAACTATCCGTCCTTCAATCCATCTATCCATCCATCCAACTGTCCATCCATTCACCTTTTACAGCCACAATAACTCCCATCTGCTTGTTTTCCATTTGTGTATCTCCATCTTTTTACCAAAGGGATTGGATAAAAAAAGCATCCATAGTCCATATATCTGTAGTGACTTAGTAAAATGGGATATGTTGGTGAAGACTGTAATCCAGGATATAGTATTATTCTCAGTTAAAAAATAAATAAAATTGCACTTCTCCAATCTTAAAGATGTTAAACCAACACCAGGCAATTCCACAGAAAAACCAACACCTTTGGACCAAAACAGGTCAGAATTGTTGCACCATTAGTACGATTGTTCCTGAATAACCTTTAGAAGCATGATACCAACCTTTTGGATGAAAGGGGAACGACAACAGAACTCCGCTTGCTTTTATGTTTTCACTCATTTTCGCTCAGTTTATATTTTGGATTGCACTTTTAGTTCACAAATCTCCTAACTGGTAATTTTCTTGTATAAGTCAAGTGATTTTACAATGTTTATTGTTTCGGTTTTGTTAGATTTTAAACATAATTTACAAACTATCAGTGGTAAATTGACTAGAGAAACTTTATTGATCGTTCAAAGAGTGTAACGTGCATTATTACTACATTAGTTGGAAAAAGTTCTCAAAGCGACAAATTGTTATCGCAACAGGCCTGTCCATTCATCCGTCTGTCCATCCACTGGTTTGTTACATTTATAGGTGCCATTAGCTCGTCATAGAATGAACAGCGGCCTCTATCGGGCAATTTCAGTCATGATTCAAGTAAGCCGAAGACTCGACCAATCAGAGCTTCGATTGTGGGTTCACGTGATCTCGCAGCCAACTAGAAGAAGGCCAGAACGGCAACAACAAACATGGCGGCGGCTCCGCTGAGCTTCGCTCTGGAGAGGTGCTGGACGGAGGAGAAAGAGCGGACGCTCATTGCGTTTTTCTCCAGTAAGTCCGACATTTTCGGTCCCAACATTTCATCTCCACACGGGAAACGGCTCCCGTTCGTTTTCCCCGTCGCGGTGTTGCTTGAATATAGCAACGGTTTTGGGGGGGTGGGGGTGATAGACGGGGAGGGCAACCGTTGCTCGACGAAAGCAACGACTTGAAGCGACGAGCAACGGGGATGAAGGTTGCGGGTTATTTGTCCAAACTGCAACTGAAATAGACGGAGCTTCTCCGCTTACTGGTATTTCACGAAAGATTCACTTCACCGGGACTCCCGGGTTTAAACGTAGAAAGAAAACAGATGTATAATCAAATACGTTCATCGCCCAAGATAAACCTCTGTAGTAACAGTTTTTAACGTTTATTGGTGAAATGTCCTCATAGCATTACTATGGAAGAACGGTCGAGATTTAAAGTGAAAGCATCACTAAGCAAAGCCAAAATGTAATTATTTTTTAATATATATCTAAATAGAGTTCATTTCACCGAAGGAAATTAAACATTAATCTGCAACAATCAATAAATATTCATAAACATAACCAGAAGTAACAACCACTGAGTTTGTTTTATATTTTTTAAGATGAGGACCAGGAGTTTGGGCGTTCTGCTGAGTTTGAACACAATGTCAGGCTGGAAATCCATCATCAATAGTTCTCAAAGCTCACTGAACGTCTCCTAAAGCTTTATTTGGGATTTTGGAGTTTACTTATCTTAATTCTTTTCAGTTCGAGAATCCTTTATTAATCCCAAAACTAAATCGGACTTTTACAGCTAATTTTATTCAGGGTTCCGGCTGCATAATTCCCCATGAATTAACCCCCAATAATCCAAGGGCTCCATCCTGGACTCTCTGGGCCTCGGTTAGATGGTTAAAAGTTGGAGTAGGTGACAGGATGATTGGATAAAGAGGTGTGGCTGTTTTGGGAGGGTGGAAGGAGAAAATCTTTCATGGCTCAGATTGGTAGCGTTTCATCTGAATGGAGCACGGCAGTGGACGGATGATGACATGGGGTAAAAATAGCATGGGGGAATAGCTTTAGCTTAGAGTTTAGATGAGTAAAAAATTCTGTCACCTGTGTGTTTGGGGGGCGTAGGGAGAGATTAACGAGCACCAAACATGACGAAGCAAATCTTTGAAACTGCATCTTTCGTCTTCTCTAGAGAACAGCTGTCTGTGGAACTACAAGTCGGAGAGCTACAAGAACCGGGACCTCCGATGGAAAACCCTGGAACGCCTCAGGATTCTGCTCTCATCCCAGCCTCCTCCCGTTCCTTTCACAGGTATCAGAGTTAACGACACGCCGGTAACGGCCCGGACCGGAGTCTGAACTGAGGCATCCATCTGTACATCCATCCATGCATCCAACCAAGCAATCAATCAATCAATAAAGCAGCCATTTGTACAGCCATTTATTGATCAAACTGCATGTACACCCAACCACACAGCCAACCAACTAACCATCAATCCATTATTATCTGTCCGAACATCCAGCCATCAACCCGTTTGTCCATCCATCCAACCAACCAATAATGTAGCCATCCATCATCTGTCCATACATCTATTTAACCAACCAATCAACCATCCATCCATCATTTGTCTGTCCATGCATTAAATCAACCATCCATCCGTTATTTGTCCATCCTCTCATCCATCCATCCAAACCAATCAAACAACCATCCATCCAACTAGCTATCCAGCCATTAGGGATGCAGCGATACCTCTTTTTTCAAAACCGATACCATACCGATACTTGGATCAGAGTGCTTACCGATACAGAGTACCAATGCCGATACTTCTACCACACAAAAAAATTGCTATCTATTGGGAGTCATTTTTTATTTTATTTTATGCTTGTTACAAGATATGGTGAATTAGATTTAAAAAAATTAAATATTAATAAAAAATGTCTACAGAACTTAAATTTAAAAGTTAAAAACTAATGCTTTCTGTGAAATTATTGGTTGATTTTCTACATCTTAAGTATCGGTTAACATCAGCCGATACCGATACGAGTAAATTAGGCGGTATTGGGGCTGATACCCAATACCAGTATCGGTATCGATGCATCCCTATCATCCATCCATGAAACTGTATATATATATGCATCCAGCCAACCAATCCGCCAACCATGCAACCAACCGTCCATTTATTGTCAGTCCAACCATACAGCCATCATCCATCCATCCATCCATCATCTGTCCGTCCCTCTATTCAACCAACCAACAAACTTCATGTTCATCCATCCATCTAGCCAATCATTCATCCAACCAACCGTCCATTTATTATCTGACCAACCATACAGCCATCATCCATCCGTCATCCATCCATCCATCCATTGTCTGTCCATCAATCCAACCTTTTCCTGTCCATCCATTCATCCAACCAATCAAGTATCCGTCTATCATCCGTCCGTCCATCAATCCATCCAACCATCCATCCATCCATCAGTTTATCCATCTCTACATTTATTTGCAAATTGGCCCAAAATGTATTGAGATCTCTGGAAGTTTAAGTTTGAAAATGTAGGGAATTTTAACATGAATATAACCCTGCTTTTCTGTTTTTATGATGGCAGCAATGTTCCATGTCTGGCCTCTTGTTTTCTTCTTCTCCAGTGGAGGATATCAAAAACAAGTTCAAGAACCTTCGTACCACCTTTCAGCGTCAGTACAAGATGGTCCGGGCGAGCGGGGAGGACGGATTCATCCCGCAATGGAAGCACTACCAGCAGCTGATGTTCCTGCAGGCCTGCTGCGATCAGGAAGATGGCGCCGACGAGACGCCCAGTGTTCCTAGAGAGGAAAACCACTTCCCTCTCTCCTCACCTGGACTCATCGTCTCTTTCCTGTCCCCTCCATCCTCGTCCTCATGTGTCCCCTCCGGCATCATTGGGAGGTGTTTCTGGACGGAGGAGAGAGAACGTAAACTAATTTCCTTTTACGAAGGTAAATAAAATTGTGACTTTTGTGAGAAAAGAACTGAAGGTGAGTTGGTTTCTGAATTGGTTTGTTCCTGACAGGAGTTTGTTTCTGCGTTGATGTGTGCAGAGCACGGCTGTCTGTGGAACAAGAAGTCTGAGAATCACAACAACCGTCAACTCAGACAGCAACTGCTGGAAACCCTGAGGAACCAGATCTCTGACCAGCTGGCGTCGTTTTCCGGTAAACGCAACCCTGTACTTCTCACAGCATCCTCAGAACTCCTGATGTGTCTCTGTGTTCTTCATATATCCCTACCAAGCTGCAAGACTTGGTTATGGTTTAGAAAAAGTCACATTCAATCATTCATGGCAGAGGTTGGCCAAAAGAAATGAGAAAACATTTCAACGACACGGTCAATATCATTTTAGCGAGTGATAAAGTTGAGGCGTTCTCTTGCTATTCTGCATGTGCCTGGGCCGAAGACCCGGTAAGGCCCTGCTGAAGTCCAGGATTTATTAAACCAACCTGAAATAGACTAAATTTGGGTAGATTAAGGTAAGTTAAATTAAATAAAGGTTGGATAGGCATACACAAACAAGGCCGGCGTAAAATTAGCTTAGCTAAACTACAATAAACCGAAGGGTAGCCAAGAAGGGGTAGGGTTAGTTAAGGAAAACGAATCTAAACCAAACTATGTTAAGCTAAGCAAGAGATAGACTTATGCTGCATTCCAGTTAAGCTTTCCGAGTCGGAAAGTCGGAAATCTCGCAGTTGTCTCGCGTCATTTCACAGAGACACGCCCCCTTTAGCTCGGAATATACGAGCTCCAAGTCGGAGGTGTGAGAGTAGACCGAGCAGGAAGTACACATCGGAGAACAAAGATGGCTGCGCCCGTAGTTGAGATGTATTTGCTTTGTATTCGTACCGTTAGTCATTTCAGAGTCGTTTTTAAATGCTCTTACACATTTCACTACCTTTCTGCTTCAATCCTGTCACCAGTTTATTCATAGCAAAGCCTTGCTGTGCGTGCAAAACAATGTTTTTCATGCCGGTCTGCTGAAGATGCCATGTCGCTAACAACAATAACAAATACTTATTTTTTTATAATTTCTTTTAGAGTTAAGCTGCTCCTGAAGTGATTTCCAAAGATTCATCATTTTGCAGCATTTATAGAAGAGATGTTTAGTTGATTCATCCTCTTGTTTGCATATGTAACATTTTTCAACATTGAAATTGATTTTAGTTTGAATAAAGTGGCTCAATGAGTAAATATAATTTAAAATTTTGAAATGGATTTCCTGACTACGTGGATCGGAGCCCGTGGGATATTTTTAATCGCATTATTATATGTTATATGTTCTTTCCGACTCGGGGTGAAACTGGAACGCTTTAAGTCGTGGATGACGTCACGTTCTCATTTACAGCGACTCGAGTATCCGAGACAAAACGAATGCAGCATAAGCTAAGAATAGCTTAGGTTATGTAGTCTAAGACGGCTAAGATAGATTTTATTGTAGGTTAAGTTCAAGTAAGGCTTAGTAGGCAAAACTAAGCTCAGCTAAAATAAACTGAGCTGAATTTAAGACAGACTAATGTAAGACACAGTTAGCTAAGCTAAGGTTAAATTGGACTAGGCAAAATTATGCTAAGCAAAATTTAAGGTAGCCTAAGATAAGACAAACCAAAGTGAAATGAAACAACCCAAGTCAAGCTAAACTTGGGCTGACTAAGTAAGCTTAACTTAACTAACTAGGCTAGGCTAGGCTAGATAAACCCAAGGAGAGCCAAGTTGGGGTTGGGTTAGTTAAACAAAAACTAAGCTAAACCAAACCAAGGTAAGCTAAAATACATTTAGTAAATTAAAATGTTTTCCAAGTTCTTTTCACTCATTGGTGGTGTTCGCTTTAAATATGTGAGGTCCTCTTTAGGTACTTAGAGTATAATTTAGGTTTTTCAGTATTTCCTTTTTTTGGAAATCAGAATATGGTCAGGGTTAAGCTAAGGTGATATTAGGTCAGCAAAACTAAACTAAGCTATAATATTTTATTGTACGCTGATATAAATTTGATTACGGTATCATGTATTTAATTACAGTAAACTAGAGCACACTGCTTTATACTAATATACGGTATGCGAAGTTAGGATACTTACCGTTAGCATAGCACAATATACTAAACAGACACAGATGGGGAGAGTTTTTCTGTTTTCACCTAAAAATGCAGCTTTATTAAATAGTTTCTTGTTCATGTCAAAGATTCGTCAGTCTTTAACTGCTCTGTCACTAAAATACGACTAAAACGGAGTGAAAGAGTAGCAAATACAAAAAAAAAAAAAAACTCTTGATCACGTTCTCCCTAAATCTGCTGTGTGAACATCACACACTTCCTTTTTGACCTCATTAACTTTTTGTATTGCCAATTTTTTTGCAGTGGACGACATAAAAGCCAAATTCAAGAACCTCCGGACCGTTTTTAACCGGGAACACAAGGCGGTGTTGGCGAACAGAATCTCGAACAAACCGTACGTGACCAAATGGAAGCACTACCACCAGATGCTCTTCCTCTGCGAGTCCATCGAGGAAGATGAGTTTCCCGACGACCTGCAGATCCTGATGGTTCATGACCTGGACGATCCGGATCCTAGAAGCCAGACTGCGTCCAACAGCACACCGGCTCACCGCAGCTCTGCACAGAGTGAAAGTAAAACCATCACCTGCTCCGCGTACGACATCATCCTGCCCTCAGCTCCAGACACCCATAAGCTAACGGATCACAAAGCCCCCCCTACGATCCCCGCCTCGCAGTCCGCACCTCTGCCGGACAGGAAGTCCAGCACGATGTTGCTTCAGGCTGAAGACAGAGTGGGCGGCGAGTCACGGTGTCTATGGAGCGAAGCCAAAGTTCAGCAGCTCATCTCGTTTTACTCCGGTAAGTTTCTAACCGGTTTCTTTAATTCAGGTAAACTAATAAAATCTAACTGACTGAAAAGCACTTCATAAAATCCAGATGCCTTTTGAAGTCACGTCTACTTAGTAAATCTAGTCCAGCTGTGTTTGATTTAATCTCAGTATGACTTCAGGTGTTCTGGTTCAGAAAACATCCAGTTGACGGGTCAGGATGCGGTCCTGGAGACGTTTAAAACTCTGAAGGTTTTCCAGACCTCCGTTTAATCCGTCGTCTGAAGGTTGAGAGAGGATGGAGCACCTCCAGATGTACGGCGGACTATTAGGGCCATTGTTAACAAAAGAAAAATATTTGGGAGTAAATTTAATCCTGAGATTAAAGTCACAGATTTTCCAGAAAAAACGTGGAAATTCTGTAATGTCGAAAAGTAGCAAAATTCAGAGTAAAAACTCTTAAATTCTGAGTTTAATTTCAGATATTTTCTAGGAAAGAAAACATAATTCTCTGATGTTAAAGTTTGCGAGAAAAAAAACTAAGATTTCTGATCAAAGGCAATTTTCTGACTTTATATGTCAGAAATGTCTCATTGTGGATTTCGAAAATTTATTCCTTTAACTATACTTTTTTTTTTTTTTAGGGTTGGGGTTTTCTCGCATATTTTCTACTTTTCTAAATCAATGAATTACGTTTTTTCTTCTCCCTAGAAAATACCTTAAATTAATCTCAAAATGTAGATTGTCAACTTGTAATCTTACGTTTTTTTTGGCAGTTTTCCGACTTTTTTCTGGCAAATATGTGCAATTCATCTCAGAAATTCTCTCTTTTTACCCTGAATTTTACTACTTTTTGACATCAGAGAATTTCCGAGTTTTTCCTGGAAAATATCTGACTTAAATCTCAGAATTTTCTCAGTTTTTTTTGGGCTGAAATTTACTCCAAAATATTATTCTTTTGTTAACAACGGCCCTAATATTCTGTCGTACAGATGTCCTCCTTGACCGACAGGAGAGCTTTGACCAGGGAAGGCCGTGGAAGCACTGAAGACTCTAAATCTGACCGAATATTTTACGTATTTGACCTTTTTTTAAATTATTATTATTAACAGTGGGGAAGCATTTTAAGGACGGCTGTCATTTTGGTAGATTAGTATTTACACCTATTCGGCTGGATGGTAATTTATTAGCAATATCTATTGATCGATAGACTTCAGGGAAAAAGGGGTCAATAAAAAAATTGTGATTAACATTGATTACATTATAGCCTATCAGGTAGCTCAATACAACAGTCATTACTCCGAACCAATCATTAACACAGACCCAGCCAGCTCCATCACTCATTTCACTCTCTCCTTTCAAACCACAAAAAAGGAACAAATGAGCAGATTTAATTGTCTGTATGGGTACATATATGTGTAATATGTATCTTTTTTTAGTTCACACAGCTATGTATTCTGCTTTTCTTGTCTTGCTGTATGTTGCTAGAAACAAAATAAAAAGTGATTATTAAAAGAAAAACAAAAGCTGAAATCGGCAGTAATAACTTCACATCAGGTAAGCCTTGGCTAAAAAAGCTAACCAACACCACAGCTGAAAGATAACCACAAATATTAACAGTGGGAACTGGAGCTATGTCCCATGAAGAGCATTCTCAGGGTTGTTCAATATTAATAAGAAAAGGTTAACCAATTAGATTACCTTAGCAACTGGCTAAGAGATAAATAGTTTTAAAGGGCCTTTTATGAATGTGATTGTGGAGTTCAACACAAAAGTTCATGGATCTTTAATGTTTTTACTTAGAAAAAAAGGAAAAGCATCTGATTTTGGCCTTTAAACAACATTTTAAACAAAACCAAATTATTTTGGAGAAAAGTTCCACCCAAAAAAAAGTCACATTTTCCAGAAAAAAACTCGGAAATTCTCTGACGTCAAAAGGTAGCAAAGTTACGATAAAAAACTCAGAATTTCTGAGGTTAGTTGCACATATTTAATATGTTTGCACATATTTACTATATAAAAATACAAAAAATTACGAGTTAAAAGACAGACATTTTTAGATTAATTTCAGATATTTTCTAGGAAAGAAACACATAATTCTCTGATGTAGAACAGTAGAAAATTGGCAAGAAAAAAAACAACAAAATTTCTATGATTGAATTATTTTTTTTATTTTTCAAAATCTTAGTTTTGATATCAAAAATTTTTGGCTTTCATCACAGACATTTATTAGTTATTTCTCGCAAATTTTCTAGAAAATATCTGAAATGAATCCAGGGTTCGAATTACGGGGGAGCTATGGGAAGCTCGGTTCCCCTGAAGGCCCAGAACTGACAGACCAAGGGGGAGCTCTAAAATGTTTTTTAAATTTTTAATTTAGTTTAGATTCCCCCCCCCCACAAGAATCCTTATGTGTTTCAGATTAAAATGAAATCATAATTTGTCCAACTTGTGTGTTAAATTTCTCACATTACATTTTCCGAATACTGACTTCTTCTTAATATAACTTTAACGTATTTCCTTCTGTGACCATAACTGTGTTTTGCCGCTGATTTGTGCTGTTTGTTGCTAATCAAGCACATTTGGAACGACACCGCCTGGGATTAGATTGGACAAAGTCTTACTCGGGTTTCGGACATGTTCTTTAAAAGTATACTAGATAATTTCGGTTTTCTACACCAAAAAAAAAACGAGCAGTGAAGAGGACAAGTGCAAGTTAATCGGTCTTGCTGAATCTTGTCATGCAACCTTTCCTTTTAACTGGACAAAAAAGCAGTGGAACGAGTGGAAAGGTAGGAATACCTGGCTCATAGTGGAAAGTAGGGAGGCACAGTAGGCCCATGTACCAATGAAGTGTGCTGCTTGCCAATGGATGAATGGAGAAGTCAGCAGTGAATTACAGAATAAACAAGAAAGGTTTCAAGCATTGAGACAGTTTAGTTAAAAAAAAAAAAAGAGTAGTTGAAATGTCCGACAGAAGAGAAAACGAACACTCATTTAATGCAAGAAATCATTTAGTCTTTCTGAGATATTGCCAATTCAAAATGGCTAGGAAAGCCCCCAACCATAATGACTAAAAAAAAATGTAATAGTGCTAAAATGTGCGTAAATCATACCACAAATCGCCAATCAAATCAGAGCTAGTTTGTTAGAAACTGGTTCCCAAATCGGACTTGTGGTACCTGTGGTCCCTACCGATTTAAAGATAATATAGACCTACTGTACTGATATTAGACCTTTGTTAAGCAAATATTTTGGTATTGATGGTGGTGGTGATGATGATGATCTGCATAGTCATATTGGGGATGTTTCTGACCTAAGTTGCCCCGTGATTTGTTCTTGAATGGCTGTAAGGCAGAAAATGCTGGATTGCATGTTGATCCCTTTGTTCTTTCTTTGCTCAGAACCTGCTAAACTACGAAAATTATTTTTTTTAATGTTTTTGACCGTTGTGCCATAAATATATAGGTGTGTGCATGTGAATATGGCTCCCCCAGAATCTTCTGTGTAATTCGAACCCTGAATGGATCTCAACATTTCTGTCTTTTAACTTGTAATCTTATGACTTTTGACTTTTTTTTATGGATAATATGTGCAATTAATCACAGAAATTCAGAGTTTTTACTAGTAACTCTGCTACTTTTTGACATCAGAGAATTTCCGAGTTTTTCTCTAGAAAATATGCGACTTTAATCTCATAATTTCTGAGTTTCTTTGGGTGGAAATTTACTCCAAAATAATCTTATTTTGTTTACAGTGGCCCTAATATTGTGTCTTGCCTTTATTACACCAAAGACAGTAGTTTTTAAGTCATATTAAGGAATGTTAATTGTGATTAATTATATTACATTTTTCATTGTTTGACAGCCCAATAAAAATAGATTATGATTAGATATTTTTGACAATTTTGTTCAAAATGACGGACTGATATATCATACTTATATCATACTATCATATCATACAAAGGAAGGTTTAGATTAAAGCAAATTCACCTGTTAAAACCTGAAAACTGATGTTTTCAGACGCTCTCTAAATGAGCTGCAGCTGGAACTACGCGGAAAGGTGGTTCTACAGGGTTCTGAAAGGTTCCTGGGGTGTGAATAGTTCCTCAATGAGCTACTTGTGTTGTTGCGTTGCAGAGCACAGCTGTCTGTGGAACCACAGGCTGGACAGCTACAGGAACCGTCCGCTGAGGCAGAGTCTGCTGGAGACGCTGAGCGGCCTCCTGTCGGAAGGCGAGCCCGTCCCGTTCACAGGTAAGCGGTCCCGTCCGATCGGGTCTCAGAGCCTTGTTGCGTCCTGCGAACGTCAGCTTCTGTTCTCCTTCTCGTATTTCAGTGGAAGACATCAAGACGAAGTTCAGGAACCTTCGGACCATCTTCCAACGGGAGCACAAGGCGGTGAGCTCCAACAGAACCTGCGGCTCGGAGGACTTCTACCTCCCTAAGTGGAAACATTATCTGGATCTGATGTTCCTCTGCGACTCCGGCGAGGAGGACGAGGAGCCTTTCTCCCTGCCGTCCCGCACCGCCTGCCGGACCGCTCCCAATCCGACCGCCTCGAGGCAGAACCCGGTCGTCCCGCCCTCGCCGACTCCCCCCGACTCCTGGCTCTCCTCCCCGTCGTCCTCCTCCTCTGCGTCTTCCTCCCGCAGCAGGGCGTCCGGCCGGAAGCGGCCGGGCCGGCGGCTGTCCACCACCGCCGGCGAACTGATGGCTCTGATGAAGAGCCTCCAACAGAACCGGACCGAGTCGCCGCACGCCGGCTTCCTGAAGTACGTGGAGGAGTGTCTGAACGAGGCGTCGCAGGAAACGGTGAAGAAGATGAAGAAGAAGATCATCGAGACGATCCACAGCATGGAGGACGATGGTTAGGGAACCGGCGGGTTCATCATTAAGCTTTCATTAACCTCTCCTTCCCTGCTCTAGATTCTTCCTGGAACCTCCAGACGATTGGCCCAGACAGAGACGATCGCGGACGCAGGTAGATCTACTTCCCGCTGTACCGTTTCAGTATTGCCCCGCCGGGAGTCCCAAAGACGATCCGATCTTCTCGGTTTAAAATCTCCTGGTGTTTGGAAAGGTTACTTTCTGAAGATGTTCTCCACAGAACATAGCTTTTCATCTCCTAAACGGCAAAATCAGACCAAAACAGCATTGATCTCACTGCAGCCGTGGGTTATAAACCAGGGACGGCCGATCAGAGCTGTGTGGAAATGTGAGGGTAGAGATCCAATCGGTATTATAAGCCATCATCCAAAAACTTGTTCTACCCGCTTTTATCTTAAGAGTTCATGATGCATGATCCCCTGGATCTTTGGAAAAGAAACAAACCCACAGCGTGAAAAGCTCCCTAACCAAACCAAAGAGTCAGCATGAGGTGCCGACCTAGAGTGCTTGTCCTGAGTCTCATCTGAGCGGTGTGGCAAGTTTCCACCGCCAGTTGGACTCTCACTGGGCAGGCGGGGTTAAAACCAAACGCCTAATGTGGAATCATACCAACGAGACAACAAACACGAAGCACTGCAATGTCTTGTGACGTTTTCCTGTCCCCCAATCAGTGGACTGTGTTGTGCGACGCCAGTAGCTCCACCTTAAACGTACAATACCTCCCATGGAGCTACAACTGAAGGGGAACCGGGAGCGGTGCATTATGGGTTGGATGGGGCGCTTTAGCAATGTAAAGAGACAAATAATGTAGCAAACTGCGATGACTCGTGCCGTACCCCTCAGTGGCAACGAGACAAAAGGGTTCTAGAACAAAATGTCCAACAGCTGAAGGTTATTCCCAACTGGGTTGTCAGCAGATTCTCGATTCTGATTGGTTTCTTTGATCAAAGCTCAGGAATGGTGCGGTACGCGTTGGTGGTATGGACCGCTTTTTTACAATGGAAACGGACAAAACGGCGTCCCGTGCCGTATTGCTCAGTGGAAACGAAGCATAAATCTCTAAGCAGCTCTGGACTTTGACTGAACTGTTTCTGCGGCGTTTAGGACTGTTGTCCTGTCAACAACCCACTTTGAGCCGCTCTTCAGCTGTTGGACGCATGTCCTCACAGTGGACTCTATAACACTTTTGCCTCGTTGCCACTGAGCAGTACGGTACGAGTCGTCACGGTTCTCTCCTTTATGGACTGGCATGTTCAGGAGAGCGTCTCCACCTCCAGTTGGACTCTCACTGGGCAGTGATTCCTAATGTGGCATCATACCAACGTGGCGACAAACATGAAACACTACAATGTCTTGTGACGTTTTCCTGTCGCCCAATCAATGTCCTCCATTTTGTGACGTCAGTAGCTCCGCCACAACTGTACCGCCGTCCTATAGAGCTACACCTGACGGGGGCCCAGGAATGGTATGCTACACCATTTCATTGCACCGCATCATCCATTGGACGACCGTACGGTGTGGTTAGGGCGTAGCTAATGGCGACGAACGACAAAGTCCATTGGTTGGGGGATAAAGAAACGTCTCGAGACATACCAGAGGGTCAGGCTTGTTGTTGCACTAGAATGAAACCACGTTAGACCTTTCGGTTTAACCCCATCCGCCCGGTGAGAGTCTAACTGAGACGCTCTCCTGAACCGCAACAACTTGTACTGTACCGCTCAGTGGCAATGAGGCAAAAGAGTTTTAACGTCAATTGTAAGGACGTGTGTCCAACAGCGGAATAGTGGATCAAAGTAGGTTGTTGGCAGAACAACGGTCCTAAACTTAGCACCAAATCTACAACAGAATGTCTGAGGAAAAAGTACAGACCTGGTTAGACGTTCATGCCCTGTTTCCACTGAGTGGTACGAAACTAAGTGGTACGAAACATGTCGTTGCAGTTCGGTTTTCTCCGTTTCTATTGTAAAAACATGCGACATGCGACAGATCCGTACCGCTACCTTCCTTCAGTTGTAGGTCTGTTGTTCAACGGTACGGTTAGGGTGGAGCTACTGCCGTCACACAACACAGTCCACGGATTGGGGGACAGGAAAACGTCACAAGACATTCTAGATCATCAAGCTCCATGTTACACTAGTGCGATGCGACATTTAGCCGTTTGGTTTTAACCCCATCTTCCCAGTGAGAGGCTAACTGGCTTTCCTGATCACGCCGGACCATAAGATAACGAACTGCACCCACCCGCTCCCTGGAGACGAGGCGTCGCACTTTTTATGATGGTGGGACGGAGGGGGCTTTATCCTGTCGGTGGCCCCGGTTGACATTTACATGGTTTAGATAGAGATCTGGTACCCGTCTAAGCTTTGCTAACTCCTGCGAGAAAACAAAGTTGGTAGTTGAAACAACAGCAGGTAACGCAAAAATTGGACAGTAGAAGACAAAAAAATAGCAGTAGCATTTTCACTTGGTTGTTCCAGTGTTATATATTATGACGGAGTTATCCAATCATATTTCAGCTAGCTTGTGTCTTTAAGTTGACTGAAATCTGCCCGAAGGCCCTCGAATAAACAGAGCAGGTTCCTGTGCGCTGTAAGAGAATGGACGCAGTGGTTCTGGCTGAAAATGGTTTCATTTCTCTACATCTCTTAAAAATTTACTGATTCATATTTAAGTTCAGGGAAGTGTCCATGAAACGAAGCCTTTCTCTCTTCCTGCAGAACCACATCCTTCAGCGATTTGCCACAAGACTGATGTTTAGTTCAAGGACCTGCTCTGTTTGTAGGAGAAAAAAAACCCCTCTATAATAAATTTATAAGTAACCTTTAACTATGGTCCCAGAAAATAATTATTACAGAACAATGTGATATTTATTATTATCTGTAAAAAATTGTAATGTTGCATAAATGACTTTCCGGACCTAAAACTGCCAAATTTATAAAAATTCATTTTCATATGTTGTTATTTTAAGTGGAAATATTTTAAAGGACTTTTTTAATTTTTAATTGTACAGTTACACTGTTATCCAGACTGATACCACAGTGCCTTATCAGTATCACTTTATCAAATTTTAGTGTATCAATAAATATTTTATTGGTTTAATTTTCTTGTAAAGTTTGCTTTTTTTTAAACAAATGTGCAAACTAACACTTCTTTAACTGTTGCTGTTCAGTTAGTTCTTCAGCTGAAGCTCAGTCAATAAAAATGAAATAAAATTTAATTGTGGAATATGCAAAAACGTCCTCTTTTCTCCTTGAACAAAATAACTGCTCCGGTATTATTTGAAGTGGTTAGTATCTTGTCCACTAGATGGCAGTGTCTTATAACCCCACCGGTGGTCTGTGTTGTTTTATCAGTAACCCGGACCAACAAGAAGCCGTTGCTCAGCAGTTTACAAACTATCCTAGGAATGTGAAGCCGCCGAGCTGCATCACGGGTCTCACCTTCTGGACTTCAGAGTCCTTCACCTCCTTCTGTCTTCTACAAACTGGACCCTGTTGGTTCACTAACACTGAAGAGCATCAGGTTTGAGCTTTACTTTAGGTCAAACCTCCACCAGATACACGGTGCAGAGGTTAATTTAGGTGATGTCGGCTTATTGCTCCGTCTATTAGCTCTTAGAAGATAGTGATTTCTCCAACCCAGTGGTCGGAGGGTTCTGGTTATGACCCAATAGTGGGTCATGCAAAGCTCTGGTGACCTGGTTTAAATGCCACACCAGAGCCCCTGATCCTGAGTCCAAGTTGCTGAAGTACCTTCACCCAGAAATCCCCCCAGATATGGACAAAAACTTATATCAAGTCAAAATGTGAAACAAACTCCTAAAGACTCAGGGTACAAGCAGCTAGATGACGTTCATCTGCAGGTAGAAAGGGTTCATCCTTAGGGACCGAGTAGGGAGAGGACCTTAACTAAAGAACCAGCAGCTACCCTGTTTTACTAAGGAAGACCACTAAGCAGACCCAGAATTGGCCGAGGAGATAAGATCTCATTATTAGTTTAGGAAACTAACCTCAGAAAAATCTATTGGAGGTCTAGAAATCTCTGATAAGCCTGTTGCTCATTGCTTATCAGGAATGCCAGACATTCATCACTCCGATTGGTTCTGGGAGCCCCAATGAGTGTGTGGACCCTCCAGTATACTCTGCAAGAGTTCTGATGAATATTAAAAAGAGAGATCACATTTCTCCTGTTTTGGCTTCTCTACACTGGCTCTCTGTTAAATCCAGAATAGAGTTTAAGATCCTCCTCCTTACATATAAAGCCCTTAATAATCAGCTCCATCGTACATCAGAGATCTGATTGTTCCATATGTTCCTAACAGAGCACTTTGTTCTCAGAGTGCAGGTCTACTGGTAGTTCCTAGGATCTCTAAAAGTAGAATGGGAGGCAGATCTTTTAGTTATCAGGCTCCTCTCCTGTGGAACCAGCTCCCAGTTTTAGTCCATGAGGCAGATACTCTGTTTTTAAGACTAGGCTTAAAACCTTCCTTTTTGATAAAGCTTACATTTAGAATGGCTTAGGTTATCCTGAGCTATTTTTATATTTATGCTGCTATAGGCTTAGACTGTTGGAGGACAGACCGACCACTTTTCTTCTCTCTTCTACTTTTCTCTTCTACCACTCTCCAGATATATTGTTTCTGCTGTTATTGTGATTGTTGACCCAGTTTTCTCTCAGTATTTATTTCCCTATAGAAGCTCCACCCGTTCTGGTATCCTGCTCAGCTACAGCGCCCCCTACTGGATGGGGAACATCGGTCCAGATGATGCTCAAAGTCACCGAGCATCCTCCATGTTGTCTCTTCTCTGTCTTCTCAGACCCCCAGACGGTCGTGGCAGATGACTGCTTGTACTGATCCAGGTTCTGCTGGAGGTTTCTTCCTGTTACAGGGGAGTTTTTCCTCTCCACTGACGCTACATGCTTGTTCAGTATGAGGGATTGCTGAGGAATTGCTGTGGTTGGAGTCAGGAGTCTGCTGGGATTCCTTAAATAGAAAACTTTTAACTGATTGGAATGTTTGTATTGAAATGACTTTTGTTGTAAATAGAATTGTTGTAAATAGAATCGGATACTTCCTCTGAGTCTTCTCCTAGTTGAATGTGTTCAGAAACCCATCAAAGGGAGGCGCCCCAGAACCGTCCCGATCAGATTCCTGAACCACCTCACCCAATCCCTTTCATTTGGCGGAACTTCAGGTTGATCGAATCTTTATCCGACGGGGTAAATCAGTCCGCCCGGTCCTCAGACGCCGTGTCTCCAAGCAAAACTGGCACTTTAAGGAATCTGCATATCACGACTCTCTCTGCAGTGAGTAACGTGGCGACCAAAAGCAGTGATGGTTCCTGTGCGTCCGGTTGCTACGTTGTAATAAACTCAGTTGCCAGCAACTCTTCCAGTTTTTAAAATCCGTTTTCTTGGCAACGTCTCCTGATATCCCTCAAAGTTATAACCAGTCGGCATGACTTAACCACAGCTACCACAAAAACAACTCTAGCGGGCAATCACAGAGTACTGACTGGTTGGTTCCTGAAACGGCCCCGGAAAAGGGTGCTGTCTTCCTGTTGTGGTTGAGATGCGCTCACACATCGTGAAGCTCTGGTGTAATTACCCTGAAGATCCGATAGAGGATACTCATGAGTTCCTGTAAGATAACAGACCTCAACACGGTATGTCAGTATCCGAGCCTGGCCACTCTGCGAACGAAGCTATTTTCAGATGCTCGTATCTGGAATCCGTGAAACTGGCGGCGTTTGGGGCCCCGTCCAAATGGGAACAGCGTTTTTAGGGGTTCCTGAGTGAACATTTCCCCCTTGTTTATTCACGACGAGAGTGAAAACACCTCTTTTGTGAAAACGCTAATCTATCATGTTGCGTTGTATTTATCTTGGAACTCGGAGCTGGGTTTGCCGTCACGCCCATGCAAAAAGCGTACCAGTCAGCGTAGTCGGATAAGTCGGAATTCCAATATGGCAAAGCCCAGGTAGCCGTATTTGTAATTCCTCTTACAAATAATGCTTTAAGCTGTACTTTTTATATGCAGTTAAACTTTAGCGTTGAAGACTTTATAAGGCTACGTCCACACTAAGCTGATAAGGTTATACGGGGAGTTAGACGCCTAATGTTATCCGCCCAACACGAGCATTTACGCCCC
Source organism: Apricaphanius iberus (assembly GCA_028564705.1). Taxonomy (NCBI): domain Eukaryota; kingdom Metazoa; phylum Chordata; class Actinopteri; order Cyprinodontiformes; family Aphaniidae; genus Apricaphanius; species Apricaphanius iberus. Next base: position 651,350 of record JAPXFQ010001843.1, read on the forward strand.
GTTTAATGTCTGTTTAAGGTCCCATGATTGCGCAATCCCATACCGACCTGTGCAAATACTGGGCATGCGCGAAAAGACGCACGAAAAATGCGTATAACCTACGTGACGCCAGCGCCTTCATAATATATACAAGAAGCTCTACAGCACAGTACATATCTGCTTGTCCCGTTAACCGAAGAGAACAATAGCTGCTCAGAAGAAGAGAGAGTTTTTGGTGTGGACAGACGACGAGATCCATTTATTACTCTTCGCTGTTGTCTTTGTCTGTAGTGGCGTATTGTTATTGACGCAGCATTCATTGACGCCACTTCCTTTCATTATCCGGGGAAGCTGTCCACACTAGCTGGCTTAGCCTTTGAATTAAGATTTACACGGCTCTCTTACCCGGCTAATAGTTATCCGGCCACAGACCTTAAACAACGCCGGGTTAGTGTGAACGATAGGGGGGTGTAGACTAAATAATTATACGTTTAAGGCATTAGCCGGCTTAGTGTGGACGTGGCCTAAGTAAGATGGATTTTAGACACATTCTTCCTAATGTGTCTCGTGAAATATGGTGCGTTCTGTTTATCTCGAAAGCCGTAACTCGGAGCTGGGTTTGACGTCACGCCTGAGTAAACAACTTTCCAGTTAACATTGTTGGATAAGTTGGGATTCCGATATGGGGACGCCAAAGTGGAGGGAGTTCCAGTTGTCTTTTGCCACTAGGAAGTCGGAATTTCCGAGTACAAATAGAACGCACCATTAGATGTTTCCACAACGGTTAATAATGCTGAACCAAAGCCGTTCTAGGAAAGCCTTCCTACTCTTTAGTCCCATTGTAACAAAACTTGGTTGCAGTTCCAACAGAGTTCCACTGGGGGGCGATCTCTATGAGTGCAAGATGAATGGGAGTCTATGGAGCTAGACGGCTAAATTTGTCTCTTTTACCCCATAACCGTTGAGACATCTAAGATTTGATTGTAGGTTTTACAAGTTCAACATGGGTTATAGGAGGAAAGTTGAATGAACGAGTATTTATGTCCTTTTGTTTTCTTACAGGTTGAGTTGTTGTTGCCCATAACTCGCTAACATTTTGCTAACGACCGCTGATTGGTCAGTGAAGGAAATAACAATCAGAGTTATTGTTGACGGCATCGAGACTTTTTCGCCCAAGGTTTTGGTTGCTAGCCCTGTTATCTGCCTGTGGTTATGTATGCAATGTGAAATTCAAAGGGCAAAACATGGATTGCCGTAAAGCAGTATCTCTGGTCGTACGATTTGTATGACATCATTGACAGTTTAAAGTAGTTTTCGAAGCAAACAAGTGACTCTAGAAAATCTAAAACCCAGCAACGTATAATTTCTTTGCATCTACTTTCGAAAAAAAAATGTTAAAATTACTGGACAAAAATAACATCCTGAAAAAAGACCATAGACCTCCATTCATTCTGCACTCGACATGAGAGCGCCCTCACATGGAACCAGAGTGGAACTGCAACCGGTTCAGAACCTAGAAGTACCATGAGAGTGGGAGTTCTCTCTTTATCAGAATTTCTCTGGCTGAAGTCAAATATGGAGCAAAAACAAACCACATACACTTTCAGAGTAGGATGTCCGACTTCAGAGGCGACTTTTCCCACTCAGAAAGTTGGAATTTTCGAGTTCTGAGTACAAATTGAAGGCACCATTAGCCACATTCGCTAACCTGACCTATGAACCCTCACATAACGTCAATCACAGAAGAAAACATTCGTTTGGAGTTTGTTAATTTTATAATTTAAGCTGACACTTAATCTTCACTCCACACAAACGACGCTCTGTCGTTCACCATTCCTGTTTTCTTGTTGTGTTTATCGCGATCTCCCTCTTTAGCGCCACCTACAGTCCGTGGGTCGTAAAAAGAAACAGGTTGTTGGTTGTTCTCTGTGGTTTTGTTTGACAGAGACAAAAACTTTCTGGAAACAAGCCGAAAAACCCGATTTAAAACAAACAAACAAAAAAGGTTCCTGCGTGGGCGGGGCCTAAATTAAAAAAAGAACCACCTGCATTAGTTCCAATGAGGGACTTTTGGTGTAAAAGTTCCTTTTGCTCAGCTGATTTCAGCTTAATTCTAAATCGCATAAAGTAAGGGATCCAGCAGACTAATGTGTTTTTTTGACAATCACAGGAAACCGTCCTTTCACTCCAACATTCTCCTTTTATTTCCAGTTTATCTGCATTTTTGTTCCACTTTTCTTTCCATGAACCTTGCTTGGCCTTTTTTTTTTTTTTTTTTTTTAAACCTCATACCTCTCCTTCTCTCCACCTCACTCCTCCTCTTTCTGTGTCTTTTCTCTTTGCTCAGTGAGTCGCAGTAAATCCCATTGTGATGCTAAACTGATTTCGGGTAGAGAGAGGCAGACGCGCAGAGAGAGACAGAGAGGGAAAAAAGGAAAGGAGAGACTTTGGATTACAGTTTCAGCAGATCTGCGCGCAGTTTTGATCTGTCTTCCGTTCTCCAAAAACAAAACAAAAACTTTCTTGACTCTTTCCAGGGCTGCTGTTGGACTCAAAGCGCCGCAGGATCGCCGCTCTCTCTGCGCCTCTAGGAATGCACTTTACAGGAAAGGCGCAAAACTCTGAGCACGAACGCCACCTGCTTCGTTTTCCCGCAAATCAGGATTTATAAATGAGCGGCGTCAGCAATGCACCTGTGAGCGAAACGGATTTAACTTCATTGTGGGTTCCGGCACCGCAGCCGGGCTGAGCGCCGTCCCCGCTGGCCGGGCATGGAGAGCCGCGGCCGGGCGGGGCTCCAGCCGGCGGGCGGAGGAGGAGGAGGAGAGGGAGGCGGCTGGGTGCTGGTGGAGGCCCGGCTGCAGGGTGGAGCTCCGTGGGGCTTCACCGTTCAGGGCGGCCTGGAGCACGGAGAGCCGCTCGTCATCTCCAAGGTCAGTACCGGGAGGAACTGCTGGGCTTTTCCCCCCACTTAAAACCTAAAGAGTCAAAACCCATCAGCCGGTCGAATCATAAGCAAACTAGGCTGTTTGTTAGGGACCCCAGGCCAGCAGGGGGCGCTTAAGTTTACAAGCGTAATTCAATAAAAAAATTACCCAAAATTCAGATTTTCTGAAATGTGTTATAATATTACAAAACATCTCTGCTAAAGAATATTACTGATCCTTGTGTCATATAAAGATTTTAGTAGAAAGTTTAGTGCAGGTGTGTCCAAACTTTTGTAACATGGGCAAATATAGTCACGTTTTTTTTAAATATACAATAATGAACTAAGTATGCAATACTTCATTTGTTGGAAAAGGATGTGTAAATTATTTTACACATGAAACTTAAAAAGAGAATCAATTTTGCACATTTTTTAGGTCTCAGTTCTTAAAAAAGAACAGACCTAGAACTGCTGTATTAAGGTGAGTTTCTTAAATTCATTTTAAGTACATTTTAGGCTACGTTCACACTGCAGGTGAAAGCGCATCAAATTCGACTTTTTTTGCCCCTATGCGACCCATATCTGATCTTTTTCTGGCGGTCTGAACGGCACAAATCCGTTTTTTTTTTTTAAAATCCGACCCAGGTCACTTCAGTATGTGGTACTGAATCCGATACATATCTGATGTTTTTGACAGCGGCTGAGGTCTGAACGGCGATGTCGCTTTAAATCCGTCTTTAACGTCGCTGACACGACACAGCGTGTCGGTGACGTCAATAATCAGCGCCGGAGAAAACAAACGAACAAGCATGGCGATTGTTCCTTAACCATTGTTAAAGCACGAGCTCTCCTTTTTCTTGTGGTTGTTCTTTCTCTAATTTTTTGTCAAAATTCCGTCAGTTTCGACTATGCAAGAATTTATAGACTGCTGAACAAACGCTTACATCTGTAGCCGCCATTTTTACTTCCGTAAACAGAGTGCGTTGTGTGTGACGTACCATGGTGATGTCTCATCTTCTTCTGCGCATGCGGGGCACTTTGGAGCCGTGAAACGTTCGCACTGGAACGCGTTTGCTGTCGCATTTTATCCGTAGTGTAAAACGACCATACGAAAAAAATCGGATTTGATCAAAAAAACAGAATTGAGCATTAAGACCTGCACTGTGAACGTAGCCTTTGGACGCAGCAAAGCCTGCTTTTAAGTAAAAATGATTCTACAGATCGTGGTCTTTGCAGTAGATATCAAAGAATTGTTTTTTATCACCATCATTTTCTATTGCAAGCAAATTTGAATTAGTCTGGATAATTTTGCACTAATTAGAAAGAAAGTCTATTTGGATCAGCCATGTGTGCTGGGGGCATATTTGTATAATCCTTGAATTGAAGTCAGGGACACTCAAATGGCCCCCAGGCCGCACTTTGGACAACCCTGGGTTAGTGGAAGCAAATGTTGTGGTAGATGAAGGCGCATAAGCTTCAGGGATAAGCACAATTTGGGACGTGTATTTGCAAGAATCTGGCGATGCGATATGTATCATGATACTAAGGGGGCAGTGCGATATACTGCGATACATCCCGATACAATGAGTAGACTATATATTGTGATTTTTACAGCTGAATTTAACCGTGTAAAATCGGTCACAGCATTCTAGAAACTCCAGCCTATTTCATCCATAACACATTCAGTTTTGTTACTGGACGTAGTTGATCCACTTGGACCAAGAAGGTTGAAAACAGACACCAACTAGCGGTCATACTTTTATATTTCAGACAAAATTAAATTTCAGTTATTCTCCAATATATAAACATTAAACAGTTTTACATTCCCACAACAAGGTAACACACATTCAACAGATTAGGGTTAGTTTAGCCTACTTTAGTTTATTTTAACCAACCTCACCTAGCTTAATTTAGTGAAGCTTGACCTAGTTTAGCTTATCTTATTTTAGCATAGTTTAGTTTGGCTTATTGAACCTAACCTCTACTTAAACCACTTTGAGGTTATATTAGCTTGGGGTTGTATTAACTAAGCTAATATAAACTATTATTAAAATGCTAATAGCTAGCTATGAACTACAGTTAAGTACGCTAGCAGCTAGCTATTAGCGTGCTTAATTTTAGCCTTACTGACCTAAGCTTAGCTTAGCAAATGTTATGCTTATCTTACCAGAGGTTTATGTGATATTAGCTTAGCACAAGCAGCATTATTAGCTCTGAGATTGCTTCACATTATTATCCATTTTAATCAACTTAATCAGCTAAAGTATTGCTATTAACAAGGAGTCGTTGTGATGCAGCCGTGGTCCTCTCATCTCTGTTTACCTCCGAGAAAAAGCTGCAGCCATCAGCGTTGTGCAAGAAAAACCTCAAATGCAGGAAACCAACTGCTGATCAATGTACTGGAATGTGTCAAACAGTCATGCTGCCACCAGTGCAGAGCTTGTAGCAAGATTTGAAGCAAAGAAGCCACTTTGGTCCAAGCAGACAATAGGCAGGAACCTGTGTCTCACATTAAAGGGGAAATCCGTCTGTTTCTGAATCTTTCGGCTTCCAACCAGTTCTTTCCTCGGCTCCACTCCAACCCACTCGCCAGAATCCAGTTTTTATCATGTAGCACATTATGGATGGGTGAGACAGTTGGTTCTCAGTCTGAGTCAATTTAGAGAGAACTTAAATTATTTTTTTTCTGTTTGCTAAGGATAATTAAATGACGTAACAGCTAGCAGTTAATGATGCCTCATCAGTCCATCCTGACCTCATTTTATTTAAATGCAAATCAGCAGCTGCTGTGAGGGGCTGGAGGATGCCGAATGGCTGTAAAATGGGACAGGAATGTGGTTCATGTGTTTTCCTGGCTGCTTTTGAACGCAGCGCTGGGTCTGTGTGCTCTTCACTGTTCAGACTTGTCCCAGATCGCTTAGGTTGATTGAATATCGCCGGTCCTTACTTTTACATCTGGAGTGAAGCTGCTTGGAGGCTTGGTTCATCGACAAGGAAGAAAACTAAAAACGCTGTCAGGAGCATTCATTCATTCATCAATCTTTTCATGCATCAATCCATCCATCTGTTCATCCATCTGTTCATTCGTCCATCTGTTTTTCTATCCATCCATCCGTTCTTCCAATAATCCATCTATTTGTTCATCCAATCATCCACCCATTCATCCATTCGTTCATCTATTTGTTCATTCGTTCGTTCATCCATCCAATCAACCATCCATCTGTTCTTCCATCAATCCATCCATCCATCCATCAATCTGGTGATCCAATCATTCATCCGTTCATCTCTTCTTCTATCTAGCCATCCGTTCATTCATTCATTCGTTCATCTATCTCTTCATTATTTCATCCATCCATCCATCAGCTTCCATAAGATATTTTCCTCAATCTAAGGATCAGCCTGAGCCTCTGTGTTCAGATTTCTCCATTTGCTGCATAATGAATTTCAGCTGAAATACCAAAGTTACTGACACAGAGTCTCTTAGTGTTTCTGAGGGCCTTATTTGGGTTTATTTATTCTTCTAACAGTCAAGCAGTGCAGGCATGTCCCCAGTCCTGCAGAGCTCAGAATGGGTTTTATGTCTGCTTTTGTTTCACAGGGTTTCACAGTCCAGTTTGTGAACCTTCATTTTTTTCATGTAGTATTTTTTTTGGAATGATGTGCATGTATTTGTTAAAAAAAAAAAGGTTGCGTTTGTTATGAATCCAGATCCTGCACAGAGCTGCAGTGTTTGAGCTCCAGCAGTTTTTCCCTCAGAACCAACACATGGACTCGGACACACCCAGACCAAAGAGTCGTGGAGGGGCGGGGCTTATTATCTCAGAGCAGACACCTGTGTCAGTCAAAACAGTTATCCAGCTGCATGATGTGGAATCCTGCAGGGACTTAATGATCTGAAGGCTTCACTGTGGCTTTCTGAGCCCGATTTCCCTAATAGATCATTGCAGTTACTAGTTACTGCAAGCTGGAAGAATTATTAAATATACCTTTATAAAAGGAGAACAATAACATAATCACAGGCTGAGACCTACACTGAGAACAGTGGGAAAGCTGTAGAAAGCAGACTCCTTTGGAGAGAAAAGGGGTACAACGAGGAAGGTGCTCAGTGCTCAGACTCTTTAAAGGGGACATATGATGCATATGCAGTGTTTCCACAGTTACTTCGACATAGTAATCTGATATATAACTACTGATTAATCCTTCCAACAATAACAGACAGGATTCAAAAGGCCTCCATTCGTGTGGCGCCCGCACTAACCACTACGCCACGCGACGCCCCGGAAGTGCATTTTAACAGTAAGGCTGGAAATATGCCTTCTTTTTGACCAGACGTTGACACCAGCAACAAGTAGGGATGGGTATCGTTTACGTTTTATCCGATACTGGTGCCAAACCGGTACTTTTGAAACGGTGCCGGTGCTTAAAGAATAGAAAGCATACAAACTTCGTCCAAAAACCCTCTTAATTATTTCAAGTAGGGTTGTCAAACAATGAAAATTTGTGATCTAATTAATTACAGGGTAGCTGTAAATTAACCATTCCTTTAACCATAATATGACCAAGAAAACTACAGTTTTCCATGTAAATAAAAGGAAAAATCTAGATGCAGTTGCTCTTTAAAAAAATTAATATAAGAGAAATCAATTAAGTTTTTGTTTTGAACTCCATAATCACACTCACAATGAAACATAATAGCAAATTGAGGTAGAACTAAGCAAAACATATGAATAAACATAACATTTGGATATCAGCCGACTGTATTAAATATCAGATTAATCAAATGTAATATAGACTAATCTAATGTCACAATTGACCATTTTCCAAAAGTAAACACCAGTTCATCACAACAGGAAATATTGTGAAGATGGACACAGCTACTTCTGCTAATAGTTAGCACTAATTTAAGTCCGAAAACATCACTTTAACTGAATAATTTAGTATTTTTAATGCAGCGGTATCTCAGTATGAAATGTACTGAAGCTATACGGTGAACCAACAGGCATAAATTAACTTAAATACGGAGCATTTATACTCAGCAGCGCACACCCTGCAAACTCTTCAACGCACACACTGGAGCTGCTATCTGAAGCGGACGGATAATTCTCACAATTTATGAACTTATATCACCACAAAGCCAAGTAGTAATACACTCACATGTCATGTGGGATCACAAACACAGCAATCCACAGTTTGGCTGGTTAGGAAGGAGAGCTGATGTGTTGCGGGCTGAATTATAAACAAGGGCGCTGTTCTGGGAATGCGTTTTTCATTATTGGGAAAAAAATTCTAGAAATGAATCGAATCCGCGTTTGTTCATTATTTTGACAGCCCTAACTTTTAGCAGTTTTTTTTTGCACAAAGATATCCATGTTTACCTTTTTTGTTGATATAGGGAATCGCTCCTGGCTGATGGCACGCCCAGAATCCACAGTGTTTGGCATCTCCGGTAAAAATATAACCGAAATAAAGCACCGAAATGTGCGCTGCTTTTCGGTCTGGTTACTACCGTTTATGTCATGGCACCGGACATCGGTATCCATCTCTAGCAACAAGCAGCTTCTTGGCAACGTACCTGCTTGCACATTGCAAGTACTACTGGAGAGTTTCACCAGGGGGCAGAGTACAGAACTGAGACTGGATAGAGTGCTGAATTTGTAGGGTAGAAACAAAAGAAAGATGGCGACCGTAGAGGAGATGATCAGAAGGTTAATTTCCAGATTAGGACAGAAAAAAACAGCATAAGTGTTGTTTAAGGCATGCAAGACAAGATTTATCGCTAATGCTAGCGATAAGTTATTTTCTGATCCTGTTTGAAATGCGTCGCGGATTGAACATATGATGTCCGTAAATGTCAAAGATGCTGACTTTAAACTTTAAAAAGTTACCTTAGGTTTTGTTTAAGAACACTTAGCAGACTACAACTGAAGAAAAAGAAGGGGGAAAATGGCTGTGATTCGCCTCCTTCCTCCAGGACGAAGAAATGAGAGTTAAACGCGGAGAAAACCTCTATAAATCTGACCTTGTGGAAAGCAGCAGCCATGGTGGGGGAGAAACAGTCGGGAAAGTACGAGCCAGCATGATGGAGAAGCTCTACAAGGTCTTGGTTCAAGTCCTGGCTAGTACAAGCTAACGTTAGCTCTGTGAGGTCATAAATGCGACTTCTGATTTCTAAGCATTTTAATTGCGAATTCTTACAGTCAAATAAATCCTAAATCACTTGGCAAACACAGCTGAAACACATTTGTATTTATTTAAATTTGAGGTACATCATAAATATGATTCAGCACGTAAGACAAAGTGGACCAGAAAATAACTTTTATCGCTCCATTGACTTCCAGTCATGTTTTGTTTTTAGGCCAGAGGACCCATATGGGCCGACAGAAAGGGGAGGAGACTTGGGCTCCTGATAACGCGTTACCGGCATCAGTGCATATGTTACTTTATTCTTCTGTGTTGCCATTTGGGTCTCTGTTGCCTTAATAAACACTCCAAACGTGAATAAAAAGACATCCATCCATCCATTTTTTTTGTTTTGTGGAAAATGTTGCCCTCATAGAATCTTGTGCTTCTTCAAGACGTTTGAAAAAGTGCCTGATTGTGATGTTAAGATAATAATTTGCATATAAGAGCTCCTTACCTGTCAAACCCAGCCCAACAATTACAGTTCCATTCTTAGGCGTGGCATCCTTCCATCCATCCATTCTCAGGTGTGGCATTTCAGTGCCTTTCATTCAGAAAGGGGATTAATATGGCCCAGGAGACCTGACAAATGGCCAAAACCATCCCTTAATAAAGCCCTACAATGGGGAGACTGTGTTTCCCCACAAACCCAGAAATATTAAATGAGCTACGTGCTGATTGGCTGGTTTAACTTAAAGGTAGTATGGGGATCGTAAGTCTTCTGGTCCGCTTTGCCTCATCTCCTGAATCGCAGACATATGTTGCACCTCAATTTAAATTATAATTAATGATATCCTTTTCAAATGTGTTTTTCATGTGATTCGGGATTTATTTGCTTGTAAATTCACAATTAGAATGACAAAAAATCAGAAGTTGCTCATATGACGTTAGTTATCACTCGCTAGCACTTGATATAGGCTACTCACCCATATCTTTTCTTCACTGAAAAGATTCTAGAAATTAGAAGATCAATCTGTAAAGCCGCAACCAACCCACCAACATTATCATTCCCACTTAAAAATAATGCAGATAAAATGTCTGATTTCAAAAAACTGAATCAATTACATCTTGATGAAATTATTAAACAACTGAACTCCTCCTCTTGCTGCCTCGATATCTTACCCACACCTTTTTTAACGAAAGTTCTCCCTGTCATTAAGTCCGATGTGATGCAAATAGTTACCGCATCGCTCCAGTCAGGTGTTTTCCCCCAGGCCCTCAAAAAAAGCAGTTATCAAACCCCTATTAAAGAAGAAACAACCTAGATAATACATTGATGTAGAATTATAGGCCAATATCAAATGTCCCATTCATCAGTAAGATTATTGAAAAAGCTGTATCTCAACAGTTGAACACATTCCTGACAACAAACAACTCCTTAGATCATTTTCAGTCTGGTTTCTGGTCTCAGCACAGCACTGAGACTGACCTAGTCAAAGTTTTCAATGACATCCGCATAAATACAGACAGCAGTAAAACTACAGTGTTGGTTCTGTTGGACCTCAGTGCAGCGTTTGACACCGTTGATCATACAATATTACTGGAACGATTAGAGAGCTGGGTCGGACTCACTGGTACAGCTCTTCAATGGTTCGAATCTTACCTCAAAAATAGGAATTTCTTTGTGTCCATCGGAAATTTCTCATCAGAACAAACAGAAATCACATGTGGGGTCCCCCAGGGCTCCATCCTGGGCCCCCTCCTGTTCAATATCTACATGCTCCCACTAACCAAGATTATAGCAGCCAATCAGATTAGCTACCATAACTATGCAGATGACACACAGCTATACATTACATTGTCACCAGGTGACTCTGACTCTATCCAGACCTTAAATGAATGCATTGAACAAATCAACGACTGGATGTCCCATAACTTTCTCCAGCTAAACAGAAACAAAACAGAAGTAATTATTTTTGGACCTAAGGAGGAACGATCGAGAGTCAGCACACAGCTTCAGCTAATAAAACTAAAAACGACTCATCAGGCTCGTAATCTAGGCGTAATAATGGACTCAGACATGAACCTCCAGGGTCACATAAAGGCAATAACAAGGTCAGCTTTCTATCAGCTGAGAAATCCCAGCTGGCGACGTTCATTTTGATACATTTATTCCTGCCAACATGTCGGCTACACTTTGAAAGTCGCGCTAACCAGTGAACCTGTGGAAACTCTGCAATTATTTCTCAGAAAATGTTTCTTTTTCACTTGAAATATTAGTTTTGTGGCCATTTTTATGATTTTAATTTTTTGATATGTTATTCAACATCATTTGATGTAACAAGTAGAGAAGAAAATAAAACCTGTCTTCCAATTCATTGTATTTGTTGTGTTGTAGAAGTATCGGCAAGTACTCGGATCCAAGTATTCGGTATCGTATCGGTTTGAAAAAAATTATATTGTAACATCTCTAAAATTACTGGAAGCCATCCGCAAAGAGGTCAGCATCTTCTGCGGCCAGATAGAGGGAAATATGCTGACCAAAAACCCATATTTTTATGCCACTTGCTCTGTTTTTAACGAAGAAAAATAAAGGAAAAATCATGAGCTACTGTATAATTTTACAATTGCTGCAGAGTGGATAGAGAATATGGTTACGTGATTTCTTTTTTTCATGGTTGATAGAACAGGACAGGAAACTGAAACCGATGGTGGAGATGCAGAAACCCCCCAGATACGTGGCGAACTTCACCAGGGTGCGAGCAGAAATCCGCCGCCTGCTGACCGATGCTGGCTAAGCTGCGGTGTGTTTGTGTTCACAGGTAGAAGAAGGCGGGAAGGCGGACAGCTTGGAGCATCCTCTGCTGGTCGGGGACGAGATCATCGTCATTAACGACGTGGAGCTCAGCGGCTACCGACAGGAGGCCATCGCTCTGATCAAAGGGTCGTTCAAGACTCTTAAGCTCACCGTCCGCAGGTAAAATCATCGGGAATGCGTTTTTAATTTTGGGATCAACTGGGAATGCCTTTTTTCTTTTTCATGTGCAGCCACAAAAGGGTGGTAAAGCAGTTCTAGTTTGTGCATTTTCTTTACATTTTTGAGCAAATTCTCATTTGTGTTTATACATATATCAGCGTACATGTTGTTGGCAGCTTCCAGAGATGTCAGCATTAATGATTAATGGGATTCGACCAGGAAATGTGGGAATTTCCCCTCAGAAACTCCTTTTCCTGGTCTCTCATGATTTTACGGGATATAATTCGGTCCCCTGAATGTGGATCAAGAAGGACAGGAAGAGATGGAGGGCTGAGGCCTGGAGACATTAAAAAGATCAGAAAGCATTCAGCAGCTTACTTTTCTCCAGTGAATAAATAAACTGGATTTGTACCAAATTACGATTTGTTTGATGAGTTTGAGAAATTCTGAATAGAATAGAAACATCCTTTACTGGCCCAAGAGGCTGTAAAGTACATCAAAGATATCAGAACATTAGAAAAGTACTTTGTAAGTACCTACGGCAGTCTTCTTGGATTAGGATGAACTGTGTAACTCAGCTAGGCATTTTTGGAGAGTCACGTGTCTCACTGCATGTGTGGCTTAAAAACAAATTACAGAATATTTATGGCGGATGACAACATGAATAAAGAAACTACGCATAAATATGAATGCAAATGAAAAAAAAAAAATCAAAGCAGCAGCAGGCATAGAAAACTGAATTTTTAAATGTTTTTATTTAACCATTATTTTACCAGGAAGTGCCTTGAGATAAAATCTCTTTTTCAAGGGAGGCCTGGCCAAGAGGCAAGCCGCTTTACAGTTTACTTAACAGATTAGTGTTCACACCTCAAATGTGCAGATTCTTTCTACTTTACACATGGAGTCCAGGTAAATAAGTCGGTTAAAGAAAAGATTCCCAGACACTGTGTTCAATGCGTCTCGTTAAGTTCCTGAAGCTTTGGAGCGCGGCTGTAGCCGGTGCGGCCGGTTAGACGCTCTCCGAAGGCGCTCTCCCGCTGAAGCCTAGTTTATGCGTCAAGAAACGGAGAATATTTTCGACTTCTGATCACTTCAGTTAGAGAAATGTTTCCTCATTTTAAAACTGTGGCTGAAGCAGCGCCCCAGTCCGGTCTCCATGTATTCTCGTGAGATTTGGAGTTTTCCAAACTCAGGAGAATACCTCTTTTACCTCTACAATCAAAACCATCCGACCTCCGACCCAATTGTTTGTCAGCATTGTGCTTTGAGGCGGGACTTCAGTCGTGACGATGGTATCAGCTGCCCAGTTTAGACAAACAAACAAGGCCGCGCCGGTTGACGCTCGCGTAGAAGCGGCTATTGAATCGGTCGTAGAGGAACTGGATGCGATTTCTTCGTCAAAAAGTGAGTCAAGGGAAGCACTTTGTGAAAAGTGAAACAAATATGGCCGCGCTGGTTGACGCTTGCCTAGAAGCCAGTGCCAGGCGGGCGCCTCCTTGCCCGTCCTCCAATCAGCTAAAAGCATTCTACCAGCTGAACCTCCTTATTTCAGACGGACTCAAGATTCCAGATCTGAGGGCACCAGGGCCCACTCTAGAAAAAATGACTTGCTTAAAAGAAATTAAGGCAAATTATATTTATAACTACATTTTATTTTAGAGGAGTGTCACTTAAAGTGACAGTGTGTAGTTTTTGTAGTACATCTTTGAAAATAGCCATTAAAATATTATGTAATAATAATTACGTAAAGCACATTAATTGCAAAATATTGGCGATATTGTAAAAAATGGCTTTAATAATCAGTTTTAAAACACATAGGCGCGGGTCCTCTTTACAGGGGAAAGCCGTATTAGATGACGTCTTCTACAAGAACCCGGACGGACAAAGCGCATGGAACAAGCCCGCTACTAAAACATTGATTTCCCCTCAAAATGCAAAAAAGTTTCTCCATAAATATATTTTTACCTCTTCGCTAGTTCCAAGCGATGAAAGACTGATGTGCTCGTCATGTTGCTGCAAACAGATCATTCTCAGGGAATTGAGCGTTTGGAAACAGCACTAGTTGGACCTCCGTTGTTGAGTTTCTTACTCGAAGACACAGATACCGCATGCTTGTGATAAGTTAGGTATGCACTGCCCCCTACTGGCCGAAAATTACACACTGTGCCTTTAAAGTCGTAAAACAAAATAAAATGTTTTATTTTGCCTGGATGCTTTGTTCTAATCAGTTTCCGATGTATACAGACAACATCTATTGAAGAAACTGTGGAAATTATTACATTTTTATGATATTTATCTGACCCACTCATTTTTTTTTTTTTTGCTTGACCCACATAAACACCTTTTTCTGGCTACGACGCTGTAAAGAGGCAACAGAAAGAACCTACACCGGCTCAGTACCTGGACCTGGAAGAACTGTTAAAGCTGTTTTTTCTTTTTTTTTTTCTTTTTACTGACTGTCAGACGCTGTGGGAACTGCCTGATTATGCACAAAATTACGTCCTAATTCTGATTTGGAGTCTAGTTTTTAAAATAATTTTGCTTTGAGTGTCAGACGGAATAATCTCGATGTTCAGGAGGGTTTTGGCTGACATTTTGGAGAGCTGACGTGCAACACGCCTGTTCTGCCAAAGCGAATGACTAGGCGCTGGGGGGGTGGGGGGGGTGGGGGGGGGGGTTGATCTCTAGATGCAGCCAGAAGGCGCAGCGTGTGGCAGAACATCTCCTACTGTTGGGGTTGATGCGTCGGCAGCTGCTCAGCCTGAGCTGTATTTGGGTTTGGGGTGTGACAGAGAGCACAGCTACTTTTGCTACAGACGCTTTAACTGGAAGACATGCAGGAGGCGAACCGGCAGCGCAGGACTTTAGACTTTAGACCCACACACACAGTAGGACAGGTGCATGAGCACACCTGGCAACTGTGGGAAGGCGTGGTGAACAGTGAAACCTTCCAGGCGAGCGGAGCGCGGTAGCGTTTTGGTCTGATCTGCTTCCTGCAGCCTTCTGATGGGGAATAGAGAACTTTCAGCCGGATACAGGTTTGTGGCTGGATCACTGGATCCGTTTTGATCTGACTACAGAAACCGAGTTTTTGTCAGCTTTGCAACAGGCTAAACTCTGCAGCACATTCACCTTCGGACTGGTCTGTCTGTATCAGCTCTGACAGCGGTGAAAATTTTTTCTTCATATCTGCTCCAGAATTTAAAGTTATATGTGCATAAGCTCACAGTCTTTTAAATATAAAAGTATTCAGGGTTCTGAAAAACATAATAATGGCAGCCTTATAACAGGATTGTTTAATATTTTATCGTGTCTTCCTGGTTCTCTTGGTCAGTCCTTCTGCAGGTCTCTCTGAAGGGCTTTTAAAGTCTTTATTCCTTCTTTGGCCGCTGTTTTGTTAATTGTTTTCTGCAGGACCTGCTGTTGGTCAGAGGAGCGGGTTGTTATCAGTTTGTTTTAGAGGAACAGCAGCAGCAAGCGATTAACTGATCATCCCCACCGTGACCATCTCTGTAAAGGGAGGGGTTCAGGATACTCTGCAGCACGCAGTTATGTTTTTGCAGAATACCAATCTGGAAAGGCATCATTTATTATTTTTGGTTAATTTCTTTTTCCAAGGATTAGAGATGCGTGTAGCCAAAAATCTAGGGATACGAAATTTATCACGATACGATGGGAACATACAAAATGTTACGATATTATTAGTAAGTAGGGATGTGTATTGACACGAACCTGCCGATATAATATGTATAATTATGCAAACATGACGGATATTGCAATATATCAAGATATGTTACGATACTATGAGTAAGATTTATACTGATTATAAGGTTTATACTGGATACTGGATTTTAAAACTGAATTTAAAGGTAGACAATCTCCTGCAACATTCTAAACACTCCAGCCTGTTTTATTACTGGATCTAGTTTAATCCACTTGAACTAAGAAGGTGAAAACAACCAGCAACTACTAGTAAGACTTTTAGTTTTATGACAAAAATGACTGTCAATTTTTTTATGGTTAAATTAAAATTATGTAAACTTCAATAAGGATGCAAGTGAAATCAAGATGAAACAGCAGCGCTGTGAAACTGCAAATGCTTTGCATCCTTATTGAAGTTTACAAGAGAGTCAGCAGGCAATTATATTAATCCCCAATTCATTCCGCATCTGTTTCTTAGACACCTAACCATTAATCACAATAAGACTGGTGGGTTTTTTAATCAGTAAGTACTGGTTAACTACCCATTAGTCCCTGGTTCATTAAATTGTTGCTTAGGAAGGAAGATAATTTTGTGTACCTTATTGTAAAGTGTTATCATCAAGCCTGCATGTTTTACCATTAAAAAAATATCTTTATTCTTTGCAACACATCCATTAACAATATCAGAACCAATATTTTCAGCTGCTACCTCTGTAATCAGTCTCTTAGTTGATTCTGCTCCCCCTTTAACACTTCCTCTAGTTTCCCTAAACGCATCTTCCACAATAAAAAACAAAAAATAATAAAATCCTGTAAAGCTTTAGTGCAATTGATACGGAAATTTAGATATGAAAGCATCCTCAAATAAATCCCCCTGATAGGGATGGGTACCGAAACCCGGTACTAAATTAGCCCCGGGGCTGATTCTGACGGTCCACCCGGACCGATAAGCTTCAGCCTTATCGGTCCTCTTAACGGTAAAATTAAGGTTGTGGTCATCTTTTGTGGGAGATATAAACCCAATCCAAACACAGTGTTGGAAGCCCGCTCCCTATTAAAAAACACACGCCGCGGGAACTGAAGGTGGGAGGAGCGACTGCTATGCAACGCTCTCACTGCAAGCTTCGCGCACCAGCAGTTACACAGACAAGATAGCAGGGCGAACGAAACGATCCAAACTCTGGCTTCGCTTTACAAAAATAGAAGCCGACAATGCACGCTGTCAAAAATCCAATTATAGCTTTGCTTGAAAAGGCCAGAACAGGAGTAATTCGACCAAACACTTTGCTAAAATACACCAAATACAAACAGAGAGATTTTTGACCGCCTGAGTGCTGCAGCATTAGGATGCAGCGGTACAGAAAATGGATGGGTGGATGTTATATTGTTGTTCACAATGTTCTCAGGGCTTTTTTTTGCATCATACACTTTAGCATTCAAAATCTTTAATTTTGGTTCTTATTTTATTGTTTTATAGAGAAGTTATGTTTGATATTTTTTGTTTGAATACCGTAAACATTTTAAAATAGACAACATAGTGTTTTTAGTTTTTGATATATAAAATAATTTGTTTATATAATGTTTTTAGTCTGTTATTCATTTCTTACTTTTCATTTCGTAGTTATTTATTTTCTGTGCTTTGCGGTTCAAATTATTAAAACATAAAACAATTATAGTTCATTATTTGTGTTTTTTTACCTTTTTGTTTTAGTCTTTTAAAAAAAAAGTACAGATAAGGATACCGATAAAGTACCGGATCGATGAGGAGTATCGTTAAGAGTAGTAGTATCGATAAGTCCTTAACGATACCCATCCCTTCTCACTGGTGAATTTGAATTGGACATTCAAAGTATACTGTTGTATCTTTAACATGCAAAGTTATTATTAGATGATTTTAATTAGGGATGCAACAATACCGCTTTTTTTCCAAACCACTACGATACCAATCCTTGGATCTGGGTGCTTGTCGATACCGAGTACCAATGCTGATACTTCTACCGCAAACAAGGGCTTCGCAATTAATCGAATTTTAATCAAAAAAGGTGAAATTGAAAAGCTCGATCACGATAATCGCGTGGTGTGTTTTAATCGTTATCTAACGGACCACTCCAGTCAAAGCACCGCCTTGTTGTCGGGCTAACTGGCCAATCAAGTTGCAGAAAAAAACATGCGATACTGAGTAGCAGTAGGACCCCTGCTGGTAGGTAAAACGAAAAGTGTTGTGTCTGGAGTGTTCAGCTGGTGAGGAATTTTAAATGAAAATGGACAACAGGGAAGACGATAAAGACATTAGCAGCTAGTGTTAGCACGTAGTTTAAAGTGATGCTATGTTGTGAGCAATACAACAACAGCAGTACGCACGATTTGAATGCAACATTAATAGTGTAGGCTATATTTAATTTGTTTTTGTTTTTCTTATTAGACAGAAAATTAATCGAAATCGAGATTGTTCAATGTAGTGAAAGTAATTGTGATTATTTTATTTTCATTACCCCCCAGCCCTACGTTGAGGCATGAAACTCCAGACTCCCCTCATTCACTCAAGACTTTATTCGCAGCCGAAGGTAAATTTGTTTTGCAGTAGATGAGTCATAAACATTGAAACATACAGACATTTCCACATAAATCATAAAAACAAATAAAAATATAGAAGCTGAGAGAGTTATTTTTATGCAGGAGGCTGATAGCAGTAGGGATAAAACAGTTTTTAAAAAATTAAACCAAAGAGCGTATGTGCTTGATTTAAAAACAGTGCATCAGTGTTCGGCGGCTGCTCTTATGAGCTCGCTGGACCATTTCACTATTTGGTTCAGATGGTTTTTGTTTTTAAAAGACACATTTCAAAACCAAGATATTAAGCAGAAGGATAAAACGGATTCAATAAAAGTTTGATCAAACAAGGTCAAAAGTGTTTTGTCTACAATAAACGATGAAAGTTCTTTAATGCAAAACAAACGCTGATTGTCCTTATACATCGCCTTTATAGAAAAATCGATTCCGAATCGATTATTATAAAAATTCGAAGAATCGAATCGATTCAAAAAAGTTCAAAAAGTGGTTTCATTGTTTAACATAGTTTGCGCCTTTTTTACAGCTAAAATACGAATTAAAAAATCTTGACATTTTAAGTTTTAAGGCTTAGTTCTTAAAGTGTTAATACAGGTAGGGCTGTGTGATATAACAAAATATATTGTCAGGACGATAGAAAATGTCTATCGTTTTAAATGAATCTCTATCGTTGAAGCCACAATAGGGTTTTTACGGCAGTAAATTACGTCAAGATGCACCTTATGGCGTTCCTGAAAAAACGGGGAGGAAGACGGTAACTAACACGTTTCAGACCAGGGATCTAAACAAGACTATCAAACTACTCAAAGTTTGTCTCCCTGCGTGTCTGCACTCCCCTCCCGACGTGCAGCTTGAACAGAAAAAAAAGCGTCTCAGACAGAACGACACCGGCTCTAAAAGCTGTTTCATTTGCTAGCAACACCTGAGTGGTTTGCTACAGCGTCTGTATCTGGAGTTTATCAGAGCTTACGCTTCGACTTGATGCTGGTTTTGCAGCTTTTGTTAAATGATTCTCTCTGTAATCGTTGTCGTGGTTTTAATAAAATAAATGTGTAGTGTTGGAGTCCGTTGGTCGGACTGGGAGCTGGTAACTTTACAAACAGCTGTTGTCTGATCTGCATAGGTCTTCTTATATCCAAATGGCATCGATAACCATCACTTGACTATTCTCCTAATCCTACTATTCGGGAACCAGTGCCTAAACCTAACGTGATCCATCTGTTTAACGTTTTAGAGCAGCAGCCGCCTCGCGTGTGGGTGACGTCGTAGCATTTGTCGAGGGGGGAACACATATCGACATAACACCCCTCTGTTACATAGCAGACATGAAGATAGTGAAACAAATAAAAACGAGAGTGTGCATGAAGAGAGAGGAAAAAAACGCTATTGCCAAAACGTGCTGTCAAGTGTAGAAAATGAGTGGCAGCAGGTATCGCGGCTAAATTTGGATGCCGTTCAAATAATATATTTGATTCAAAGGCAGAGTTTAGAGCTGAGCCGCTCTCCTAAAAGATCTCTGATATCCAAGGAGATCAGTGCATGATGAGTCTGGGTGGTGTTATTGTCATCTATCATTTAAAACTGCATTTACATGTTGTACATTTTTATAAACTATTCCTGAATGAACAGAAAAATTGCTATGCTGTGAAGTATATCGTTATCGGGATATAAACTAAGGTATATCAGGATATAAAAATTTGGCCATATCGCCCAGCCCTAATTTCAGGCATATAATTAAGATAAACGATTTAAAAAAAACGTTGTAATAGCACTGACCCATATCTGGATCGGATTGAATCGGATCGTGATAATCGCTTCTAACTCTTGGAAATCGGAATCGAATCGATTCTTGAAGCTTGAATCGATACCCAGCCCTACTCCTCTGTATCCCAAAGTACCCAGGAGTAAAAACAAACGTCAGAACGGCTGAAACAGAACAGAAGCAATGATCCTGGATCTTGCCTCCAGATTTAAACCCGTTTCATCCCGTTTCATGGGCAGCTTTATGGTCTAATAAGACGTTTAACTTTTCCTTAGCTCCACTTTCTCCTCGTCTGTAATCTGGGCGTTTCCCCATCAGCTGCAGAGCAACGACCTCCTCCTGGGGTCATAAAGCCGAGCTAAACCCAGCGTCCGGCTCCTACCTCAAAGAACCAAAGTCTGTTTATCCGCCGCCGTAAAGGTGTGCGTGTGTGATTTTTAGCAGGTGTTAGCTGCTTTTATTGTCAGCTTTGCACGTCCATTCACCTCCTCCATCCTCGCTGTCAGGAGGACAAAAGGAGTGTGCTTGACGTCGTCTCCAAAACGCACCTTCCACTCGCCTCACCTGTTCGTCTATCCGTCTGGCTCTCTGGCTGTTGCGCTCAGAGGTGATCCCCGATTGGCTGGGAAAAACGAAAAGCAGCGAGGAGACGCGCTCCGACGCTTTGGCATTCAAGCAGATAGAGAAAGCTGTGCTGGAGCCGAGGAAGCAGCAGGGAGCTGCCTGTCAGAGCCGTAAGTCTGCATTTCTCTGAGTCTTCTGCTTCTGTTTCACTTATTAAAGAATGGATCTCTGGGTCGTCAGAATGTATTTTATAACCATATTTCCTAAAATATAGTGAGATCTTAAGTTAGTTAATGAAAATTCAGACTAGTTGGGCTTGACTCGGGCGTGTAAACCTCTGCAGGGCTAAATGGAGGTTGTTTGGAGCACGGTATTATATTTGGCTGTTATAATTCACTGAAAAGACTATTTTGGCATTTAGTGCTTCTTTTCACCGCGGATAGTACGATAAATAACTGCCGCCTCACGATGAACGTTTTCACATTTTTTTTATGTTTCTGAAACAAACTTGAGTGCGTTTTGTTTGGTTTTTACGTGACAGATTAACGAAGAACCAGAGAGGAATACAAAGCCGGCGCAAAGACTTATGGGGCCTTAAGCAGTTTGGGACTCAGGGGGGCCCCTTTCTGATAAAACCAATACCCACAGTAACAGTGTTTCAATAAATATTTGGCCTAATCTGGGAAAGGAGGCAGAGTTTATTTGGCTGATCCTTAAATATCAATCAGAGGTAATTATTAATAATTATCAAAGAAGATCTGAAGCGCAAACAAAATAGAAAGGTTAAACTAAAGTATTCATTGTAATAGTGGTAACTATTAATTTATTTAATCTCAATTAAACATTTTATTCCTTTAATTATATCTGATTTAAATATCTTCGTAACTTTCTCAAAAGATTTATTAAAACAAAATTTTAATTTTAAATTAGTTACAAAGAAACTTGCCTATTTACCACACAAAAATGTAAACAGTTGACTTTTTTTTTCTAGTAATCTACACTGAAACAAAAATAAAATCAAATGGAGTAATATTCAGATTTTCAAAAATTGTACTATATGTAGTCTTTGTTCAATTTCAGCATGTACAAAGGGGGCCCGGATGGGTTTGGGGGGCTCTAAGCAACCGCTTAGTTTGCTTGGGCCTTGGGCCCGCACTGGAGGAATATGTTACATTTCCAAATAAAAATCTGATTTCTAGTCTGACACCCTGATCAATTGAACATCCCTTCAGAAGTCTCTTCAGTCAGGGATGGTTTAAAGCAGGGTTTGCTTCTACTCTGTTCAATCTGTCATCTGGACATGGAGAGAGAGAATGGACAACCCGCAGACCTACCAGGACGTCCACCTATCAGGGTTGACGGGTCCTATTTGCTGTTTGCTTGATGCCGTGTAGGAGATGAGAAGTACAGTAGCTCGGCTCAGATGTGACCGGGGTTAAACTTTTTGATCCACATGCAAAAAACTGGGTGGCAAGAAATGTAAACCCTGGAACACATACATCCCTGCTGTGGAGCATGGTGGTGGGAGTATCATGCTGCGGGAAAGCTGTTGTTCGGTCTAATCCAGACAATCCCGGAGGAAAACCTGTTAGAGGCAGCAGAAGATCTGAGATTGTGGTGGAGATAGGGCTGCAACTAACGATTATTTTCATAATCGATTAATCTGTCAATCGGTTTTATGATTAATCGCTTTTTTTCATGATTAAATTTGGCTATTACTTTCACCTATATAAATTATTACGAAAAGATTTTCATTAAGAACAATGAAAACACAAGAGAATTGTGCAGTTCACAGCAATCTATTTTATTGGACCTGAACATAATTAACAGTGTAAAATGAGCGTAACAGTGCAAGATATTTATCCAGAATAAGTTTTAGGCATTAAAAATACAAAATGAGGTAGAATTCTATACAAATTAATGTACAGCATATTGACAAAAATATATCAGCCCATGAAACGAAAATGACATTTTCATTTCGGGAGTGAAGGAGGCTGACTTAGTTGGGCAGTATTTTGGGAAAACATTGGGGTTCTCAAAATTAATTAACCTACCTTCACTAAACACAACATTTTCATGGTCTGTTGGGGTGTTGGAGTTAATGTGGCTTTTTAAATTAGGATCTTCTGCTTTCAATTAAATGAACTCAAATTAAATTTCAAAGATCAGATTTGTGAGAGACATCAGGCTGCAAAATGTGAGTTGTGCATAATTCTTCGTCTGGGAGGGAATGGGGGGGGGGTGACAAAGACAACTGCTGTGTTCACACTTATGATTGTGTCCTTTACTGGCATATGTGGTTGAAAAAAATCAAAACTATTAGCTTTCCAATGATATAAAACATATAAATTCATAGAAAGTATAAATCAAAATATCATGGCTTAAAAATGAAAAATGGTGGACGGGAACGCCGTCGGCCTTAAGGGTTTAAGCTAAAACGTGATTATTAAGCAACTAATCGTTGACTTAATTAGTTGTCAAAAATTTTAAAAATCTATTATTACCGATTAAATCGATTAGTTGTTTCAGCTTTAGGTGAAGAATCACCTTCCAGCAGGACGACCTCCCTACACATAGAGGCAGATTAAAATGTTAGAATGGCCTAGTCAAAGTCCACATCTTAATCCAACTCAGAATCCGTGGAAAGGCAAGAAAAATGGTGTTCACAGCAGAGGGCGTGCTAAGCTCTCTTATTGTACACCATTTTGACCAACGGGTTCAAAAACACCTATATTTTTACCCGTAATTTTTAAAACTATAACTTTAATTAGTATTAATTTTCTATTCAATTAAATTTTTTCAATTTTTTTATTCAATTAATTTTCTATTCGATTCAATTAAATTAATGCTCAAGCCGAACAGAGAACTACATATAAATCATAAAATAAATTGTACAGAGTGTAAAACTTTTTCTTAAACTCTTTAGCGCCACACAGTTCAGAGTAGGTATTGCGGCTCAGGTTCTCCTCATGCATCAAAAAGGCAATATATGTCCTAACGACTTCCAGGTTTCAATACAGCAATTACGTCCATTTTTTAAATCTGTATTCTTTTTCTATGTTACATCTTAATATGTGTAATAAAAACATTTTTTTCTATGTTAGCTATCTAAATTTTAATTATGTTCTATTGCATGGGTACACTGCAAAATATGTTAGTTTTTTTCTTACTTTTTAGACATATTCTTATTTCACAACATGTTTTCAAAAAAGTTTTCGCTTCTTCCATTGGCAGATTTTTTTTTAGCTCTTTATAATTTTTTCCAGTGTAACGGCAACTAGCAAATTTGTAATGATTCCAAGTTAATCTCACAAGCAAACTGTATTTTTTTGTTTATTCTGTTTCATATGTTTCTGTATAAATCTATTTATTTGATTATTGGCCATTTTGGATATATATACAAGACAGTAGAGTCTGTAGTATTTCCCCCCACTCCCCTGTCCAACGATTCATCGTTAGTTGAGACGGGAAGACGGCAAAGACGAGGTAAAGATCTGTCCGATGTGTCTGAAGCAGGGCAAGCTACCCAAGAGGAAGGAACACAAGGAGAGAGACGCTACTGGTTCTCGAAGCTCAGGGTTTTCTAGAGTTTTAAGAGAAAGTACTGATCAAAATTAAAAAGATAGATCACATTTTTCCTGTTTTGGCTTCTCTCCATTGGCTCCGAATAGAGTTTAAGACCCTCGTCCGTACGTATAAAGCCCTTAATAATAAAGCTAAATCAGAGATCTGATTGTTCAATATGTTCCTAACCCTTCGCTCTCAGAGTGCAGGTATACTGGTAGTTCCTAGGATTTTTAAAAGTAGAATGGGAATGCAGATAAAGTTGGTGATGACTATGGAACGTCAACCACAGTTCATGTATGTAAAATGTAAAATTTCACGTTAATATGAATACTTAGAAGAGTTGGTGAGAAATATTAATGAAAAGGACAGGTTGGTGAGCGTGAAACACAGAAGTTTAGAGGAAACAAGATATTACAGACTGTACCTTTTAAACGATTTTATTTAGAAAACGAATACTTCACCTGCTGTGGCCTGACCTTCAGTTTCACAACTTCCTCCTGCTCCACTTGGAACTGAAATGCTCACCTGCTTCTGCTTTTTTCGGACTAAAAGCCGCTACTTTTTCCCCATGCCTTGAACACACTCCGGCTTTTAAACCGGTGCGGTTTATGTATGGATTTTTTACAGCTCACGGCCACTAGAGGGACCCCTTCGATCTATGGATTGTACAAGTTACATCCTTCACCTTGAGGGATACTGTGCATTTAACAGACCGGAGGAGAGAGAGGAGGCAGTTCGTAAGAACAACGAAAGCAAATGTGGAACAGACGGACATTACGAGAGAGAGAGAGACAGTTTGCAAAACACAAGTTTTCATGCACAAACCCTCATGGAAAACAAAAGAAGAAATAGGCATGATGACGCTTTTACGTTTTAGGCAGTCGATCTGGGTTTTAAAAAATGGAAATGGAGTGGCTTCACGTACTGTTGGCAGCAATGAATCAATGGTGAGACCTTGGCGTCGTGAGTGTGTGCAATAAGACGAAAAAAGCTTTCAGAGTTAATAAAAGGAGATGGCCCGAACTTTAAGTCTTTCTTGAAGATTGGCTGAACACACAGAGACAGGATGGCCGAGGTGTTTCCATTGTGTTGAAATATTAATAGAATAGAAAACACAAGTAACTTTTCCGACAATCCCCACTGCACAAACCCTTACATATGGTAATTAAACGTTAAAAGAGCTGCGTCTTATAATCGTGTGTGACTTGTATTTGTACACCTTTGTGGTGTTTTCGCTAAAATAAGATGTTGCGGCTTATAAACAGGTGAGCTTTATAGTCCGGAAATTACAGTATTTAAATAGTGGGATCGCTGTAGAGGATTTTGTCATGTCTTCTCATCGCCGCTATCGCACTGCAGACTGGAATTAAGCACCGCTTCAGCCTTTTTCCAATAAGTGTACGATTGACATCCAAACTCACCTGATATTCAAGTTCAGACAACAAAAAATGTCCTCACACTTAACCCGACGCTGATGCTGCAGCCGTACCTGGAGCACGGGAGAAGCTGTTAGCCACCAGTGCTAGCTCTGACTGCTCATTTAAGACATGTCAATCAAAAGGACACACTCCTTAATTTTCATAATTTCAAATGTAACTTATATCTAAACAGATGAGTTATAAAAAAATTTACCCCTCCCCTGCTTCAGAGTTGTAATGTCAGTTGTTTTTAGTTTTTTTAACCAGGCTGTAAACATTTTTATTTCTGCTTTGAAGTTGGCATTTTTATTATATTACTTTGGTGTGGAGTGACTCGGATTAAGATCTTTATCTACTTATTCTGTCTCATGATATTTGACAGAAGGGAGGAATTACAAATATGAAAGTATTCTGAATTTGAAATGTTGTCTTCTGTCTAAAGTATGTCTTTTTTCATGTGTCAGACAGACTGTTTTCCTCTGACCACTTATTTTTGTATTTTATTCTAATTTCACTCTATTTTTTAATACATCATATATTTCTTACATCATAACCGTCTTGTCTCCCTTTTTATTTAACCAGAGTTTAGACTATATTCTCACTTGAGTACTATATATAATATAGTACTCAAGTACTATATTATATATAGTACTTGAGTACCACAAAGCCGATGCCTTATTGTACCAAGTAGCACCAAAACCAGTTAACCAAAGTCCTTCACAACAATTAAAAATAAAGCTGTAATAAAAAATAAATAAAAAACAGAAGAGTTAATACTTCTAAGACCTGTTTAACTTCTCGATCAAAGTTCAGGACTCAGAGATGAGTTTTTAACAGACTTTTAAATGATTCTACAGTCTTACCAATGCAGGCACGCGGAAAAATTATTTTACCCTTATTAACATTATTTATTTATGTAATCATTCATTCATGTTTTTATTAAAGATCTTAAAAAAACTTTATATAAAAGACAAAGATAACCTGAATAAAGACAAAAAGCAGTTTTCAAATTGTGCTTGTATCTATTCTGTGAAAAAAGCTATCCAAACGAAGCTTACCCAATGTGAACCTTTCCAGGAGAACATCGGCGACTCATCCAGGAGGTCCTTGAACAACATTTTAAGCTCTTAAGGTCAGAGGTCACAATTGAACAATAATAAAGAGAGTAAATAGCTTCCATGGGAGAACCACTGCTGACCCGAAAAAACACAAAGGCCTGTCTCACTTTCACAAATACCATTTTGATCCACAAGAACTTTTGGTAAATATTCTGTGGCCTGAAAAGAGATAAACTAGTTGTTTTGGAAGATATGTAGCCAAATACACAAAACTCTGGAACATTTTAACGAAGGACAAGCATGTTTGTGACAATGTGATGGTTTGGAGTTTGTTTGGAGCATCGGGATCTGGACGACGTTGCTGTAATTGATGGAGTCACGAATTATCCTTTGTACCAGAAAATCCTGAAGGGGGATAATCCAAAACATACCAACAGCTCATCTAAATGTTAAAAATAGAAGGTTCTGGGCTGGCCTAGTCAAAGTCTGGACTTACAGCTTAGTTGCTTTGGTAAGACCTTTAACAGGTCGTTCATCATCCTATTAAACCCTCCAATGTGGCTGGATAAAACGGTTCTGTAAAGAAAAGTGAGCTTTGTATGGTTCACGTAATCGTTGTTTGCTATTAAAATGTATTAGATTATCCAAACATTTAAGTGGGATGAAAATATAAAAACAAATTAAATATGTAAGGGGTACATATTTTTACATCACAAAAGCTTTCTGCTTCAACATATAATCACCTCAGCCAAGGAGGTTGTGTTTTTGCCAGAGTTTGTTCGTCTGTTAGTTCGTAACACAACTCAAAAGTTTATTGGTAGATTTTGATTTCCTTTTCAGAAAATATCTTCAATGGGACCAGTAAAAAAGAGATTAGATTTTGTTTGGGATCCTGATATTAACAAAGTTCAGCTGTTTGGAAGTTGGAATAAAAAGCTTCACAGAAATGTTCCTAGGTGAATATGTGCTAAGCTAGCTTTTTGTCAGTTAAGCTAGCTTGTTTTATGTGAATGGCTGTTTATTTTAATTTGTCACCAGTTAACTAACTACATTAGATGTATCTGATGTCAAAGAGTTAGAAAAAAATGATGTATTTTATCACTAACAACTTTTAGATGGGGTTTTTTGTCGCTGGAAAGAAGCTAGCAGATAGCAACGGTAGCCCTGTTAGCGCCTTTAGCTAGCAGGGTTTGCAGTGCTGCCATGAAATAGAATGATATCAAGAATGCTTACAGAGTTGTAAAAACATAAACCTAAAATTACTATCAGGAAAATATGAAAACAGCAACTCCAGTTCAAGAAAGATGTCCAATGATAATAAAATATTAGGGATAGTAAATTAGAAAAGTGAACCAACATATTTGTCATAAGAGTGATTAAACCATGTGCATGTTTATGTTGATTTCCTCAGGTTCAGTCCTCCATTCGAGTCGTGTACCGTTTATATGTTGTACTGAAAACGATACTCTTTTTATTACATCTTGCAGCTGTTTTTCCTTTAGCCATGTCCGCCCTAACCAAGCAGCCATTCTCCTCTTTCCCGGAGTAATGTTACATGTGGAGAATCTTATTTTACCATAAGCTAAAAGACAATGGAGAAACGTGAAACTCAAGAAACTGGAAACCTGCTGGTTTGTAGTTTTTAGTGTAGCTTATCAGACCTCAAAGCTGTAATCTGCTGCCTGGTTGCATTCCTGTTTGAAGCTGTAATTATTAGCCAGAAGTGGGGCTAAATAAAATGTAGTTGGTTCTCCATTCATGCAAATCGTACAAAGGTTAGTTAGAAGTTTTGTTTTTCTAACGTACATTGATGTTCGGAGGAGAGGTTTCTCTTAGGATTTCGAAAGTATGGGACTGAGATAACTAAACGTAATAATTACTTAATTTTTTTCAGAGAAATTTCCAGAAAATATCTTCTTTTTTCTTTTTTTTAGCTAAACTAGATGTTAGCTTTCAGTCATCTTGACTCATAGGAGACGGTTGGTGTACAAAAGTGGAACACTTTCAATTGACGTGACGAGTTAAAAGGAGCCATTAGATGCCATGCACTCCTTTTTCCCCTCAGGCCCACTGCATCATAGATACTCCACCATACCTCACACTGTCCAGAACTGGCTTTTTCATGCATTCATCCTTGATGCAATCTGCTGGGATTCCCATAAAAAGTAAACTTTCTAACTGGCAAATATGTATAACTGTATGTATAACTGTTTTAAAATGAATTTTCTTGTAAAGTGCTACATCTGTTGTAAATTGAAGCTATATAAAGAATTTAAATTGAACTGAACACACATCTCAGTTTAACGGCATGTCCTGATGTCTTTCCTATTTTTAAAAGATGACAAAAAATTCGATAAAAGAAACAAATTAAGACTGTGTTGCATGTTTTATAGCAATAACAGCAATAGAAAGTAAAAGTCGGCATGTTTAAGGGACGAGTCCGTGTCAGTTTCATGAACCTGCCTATTTCTGGATTTAGTCGGGCCGCTTTGGTTGTCGTTCCCCGTTTGCTTCTCTCTGGACTCTGTGATTTGGAAGGACTTTGTTCGGTGTTTTCCGAATGCAAAACAGGCCGTGAAGAAACACGTTCCCACTTTTACCTGCAGAGACCCCGAAGTTAAGGAAAAGACGAGACGGAGGCTGTTGAAGCGCATATTTTATTCATCATAATCGACCAGGAAAATAGAAGATCTGAAAGTGATCAGTACTGGACTGAATGAATGAGAAACATTGCTTAAAACAAATCACAGAGACACATTTAAAGTCTCCAGAAAGCCTGAAGAACCATTGATCAGGAGAATTTAGAAAGAAATCTGCAAGATTTCCTATTGAGAAATATTGTATGGGATTATAATTTAAAGTTGATCTCTCCTTGGTGTTCCACACAGTTGTGTTTTAGTAAGTGTCCCCCCTTTCATATCCGTCTCTTTGTCTCCTTGCATTCATCTCTGGTGACTCGGCGTCTTTGTGCTCTTTTGTTGCCGGTTGACGTAATCGAGCTCAATGAATGTTTGAGTTTCTCTGCCCAAAACAGAAGAGAAAGAAGTCATTGCGGGGACAAACCACGTCCATCCCCGGGGCAACCCTTCTGCCTATGTGTGTTTAACACAGTTTGGTGACTTCACGGATACCCAGGAGAATAAATCAGACCTCCATTAGGTCCACCGAAAGTATTTTGGGCAGAAATTCTGCTCAACATACTGAAGAGCAACAAGAAACCCACATATTCTGCCGCAGATTATGTGTTTCTTCGGGCTCTTCAGTTTCATTGTAGGCACCTTGTAAAAACTCTGTCAAGTCAATCAAAGCAAGATCACCATGAAAGCATCAGCGTTCCTTGTATTTCCAGTCTCCAATGTGGCAGCGGAGCGCGGATTCAGCGTCCAGGACAACATCCAAACCCCCAAGACAAATCGTCTGTCCATCACCTCCTGACAGCAGCCGACAATTGATTGTGTATGTACAGGTTGGTGTGCATTTTAAGCTTGTGCCGAGCAACGGATGTTGAGAGACCACAGCAATTTTTTTAAATAGGTTTGAGACAACATATCATCTGACAAAAAAAATAGTATTAATGCACATCAAATTAAACAGAAGACCACGCGCTACAAGGCTATCTAACCTATTTTTACCGACCACAAACACAACTCAGATGCCACGTCAATAAATATTTGTAAACAAAATCGTATTATCATAGTTTCGTCAACCCAGCCGCCACATTTCGGCCTCTACCGCAGCAAGCCTTTGTGCTAAACGCACAATCAACGACTCAAATGAACGCAGAGACTCTACCGATTCCAAAGATACATCTCCCAAAAGGCTACGTCAAAGCACAGCAGACATATAAGCCAAAGCATAACACAACAAAAAATTGCTTTTCAGAACCACAATTGAAAAAATAGCCTTACCTTTGCTGTTTGGCCGTGTAAAAAATATTTCTTTGGAAAATAAATGGTATTTTCTGATAAGTCCATCACTTGTGCATCATTTAAAACTGTCCAGGTGTTTCTATTACGGTTATTTGTTCCTAGGCAGACTTATTATTTCATCCTCGTAAAAGCCTGTTGTTTCCACGAGGCTCTGTTCTCGGCTCCCTGGTTGGCTGACTGTATTGTCAATCTTGTTTTCCAAGTTTTGACGTTATTCTATAGGCTTCTATGATTCCAACGAGGTGAACTCATGCAAATTGACCAATCACCTCCGAGTGCAAAGGCTTATGCGTAAAATAAGAGTGTCAGTCGGCAAGACCGTCTTATGACTCAAGATGGCGCAAGACGCACGGACATAACTTTGTTTTGCTGCTTTCACTGTTTATATCTCATTAATGTCACCAGAAAGATGCCCAAAAGTGTTTATTTTAGGTCTACTGAACACTATGTGATATTAAAATGAAAAATATAACTTTTACACAACAGAAATAGAAATGGCACTGTTTGTGCTATAATGTGCCGAACTGGACACCTCGCCTGATGTGCCTTTATTAAAACCTCTCTAGTTTTGTCCTGCTTCACATAATGACTTTCAACTTTTGCAGAGATAATGTCGACATGTTGTATTTACATTTTTTTTGAGTAATCACTGCCATTCAAGCAATATCCAAGTTTTTCAGTATAGGACTATGTTTTTTTTAGGCGGAGCAAAAAAGAAATACATTTCTGCTGTGTTCCAACTTCA
The DNA here is from genome assembly GCA_028564705.1 of Apricaphanius iberus. Classification (NCBI taxonomy): domain Eukaryota; kingdom Metazoa; phylum Chordata; class Actinopteri; order Cyprinodontiformes; family Aphaniidae; genus Apricaphanius; species Apricaphanius iberus. The sequence goes on from JAPXFQ010001843.1 coordinate 682,665, forward strand.
ATTTCACCTAACCAGTAACAGATAACATACATAATGACACATCTATCAATTCTACTCAATGTTACCTTTACAAATGGTTAAAATGGTTCAAATACTCTTTTTGGTTGCTGAAATACAACCATTTTTTGTTGGCTAAGCAATTTTCGAGAGCTAGGCTTCAATATAGGCCCAGGGCTTAAGGGGTCAATATAGATTACGACCAAAACATTTTGACCTCGTCAGTCAAAATGACCGACAAAAGCAAAAAAGTCTAAGACTATCTCTGGTCTACAGCCCCCTTGTTTTATCCACATTTATTAAATCTTCCTTCATGCTGGAAGAAGGCGAATCTCGCTCAACTCTTGGCCATTTTTTAATTCTTCTAGTCCAGTATGTGTCTTCACGCAAAACCTAAAGTAACTTTTGTCTCCTGTTAGGCCTGGGCAAAAATGGATTGAATGAATTAATTAGACTTTTGTTGTTGTTGTTGTGCGGAATAATAAAAAAGAAAAGTAAATCGAGTTTTTTCAGTAATGTCACATTTTTGGCTCCCTGGAGCTTCGGTAGTGCAGTTGGTATGGGTTTGCGCTGACAGACGTGGAGCAAGAGACCCCACGCCGTTGCTTTAGCCTTAAGCCCATCGCCGTCAAAGGAAGCAGCGCCATAAACCTTTTCTAACACCTGAAATGGAGGCATTCAGCCCAATATGAAAAATGCATGTCTCCCCGAGACGAACGAAACCGCAGTGACCGACAAACCTTAGCTTAAGAAAACAGCTAATTGTTGCTCAATCCTTTGCAAAAATTGTTCAAATTCAATATGAGATTTGAATTTTTTTATCCTCCAAGTTACATTAGGAGGTAATTGCGCCATAATGCAAACCTCCGTAGCGATGCAAATAAGGACTCTTAATTACCACAAATTAAGCGTCGGAAATCTATGCCGAGTTCAGGAACACAGGATATTTCAACCTAAAGCGAAAACACCTATGATGATACCGCAAATTACAAGCTTGGAACAATTTGGGCTTTCTAACACGTATTTACTCAAAAATATAGTAATGTAATGTGATTCCATGACAGTAGAGGGCAGCGTTGAGTACACCAGTGTGTATCCTGCCGGAAATACTTTTCTTTATAATACCGTACCAAGTATAAGTTGTCTGAAATATTCATCTAAAGCTGAAATATAATTCTGTGTAAGATTTTGATTTCATGGGACTTACAACAATAATTGTAATGCTTATTAATGCAATTAGTGTTATAAGAAAGTTATCTGGAATTACTTGCTAAAAATATATTTAGTTTTATAAAGTTCGACACTGAAGGCAAAATATCGGTGTTTTTGGCTCCCCGTACCTGATGGCAGGTGTTAACTCAAACTGAATAAAAAGCTTCAATGTAGTTTTAATCTAAGAATGTGGACATTTTTTATTCGTTTTTCTTTCACCATTTTTATTTTGTGTCTTTTCTTTTTAACGGCCGGGTCTAATTGTAACAATATATCTGGAAAATGTTATGACATTCAATATGAAAATCTCTTTTTAACCCCAAAACCCTGGCACTTAATCAGTGCTGTGTAGACTTTTTCTGCTGCATCTGTGCTGAGCTTAGCCAGTGAACTCTGGGGAACGTGAGTGAAATGCTTTAAAGGGAGCAGTGTGTTTGTGTGTAATGAGATGGAAAGTTTAATGCGACGCCCGGCCCCTCCTGTTCTGCTCATTTCAACGTGTTTGCGGCTGCCGAACATTCCTGGGACCAGCTCGACTGGTTTCACTTTAATGGCCTTTTATCTCTGCACCTGTCTGTGTGTTTGTGTGATGCAGTTTAGCGCTATGATGTCCGCTGGGTGAGCTCTGCAGCGGTGGAACGTCCTCTGTTAACGATATAATCCCGGGTGCAGAGAGGAGAAACTGTTCTGACTTTAATGAATGACTAAGATGTCGGTATTATTAATGGAAAAGTTCAAACTGAAAGCTCCGTTTTCATGTGAGGTTACGCTAACTAGTTTTAATGGTTAGTCTGAATTTTTACCCATTGCTAATTATCCTTGAATCTTTGTTTCAGTTTTTATCTCCAATCTAGAAAACAAAACTGCTATCCAAGAATCAACCATAAATTAATGTATCTCCTATTTATCACATTGCTCTTATCATCAAATATATCTTAGCTAATTTATGTCATTTTAAACTGCTCCTCTATCTTTATTGTACTGCACATAAATCAGGGCTGTACGTTTTTTTTGTTTTTTTTAATCACTGGTGTAACAGAGGTTGCTGGTTTTGTAGCACTGACACAAAATGTCTTTCACATTCTCTTAAAAAACAACTGTTGTATTCTATTATATGCTACATATTGCTACATATAACAGAATACAAATTCAGTTGTTTCACATTGGGGAATTTCAGGCATAAAAGCAGTAAAGACACAGATTCACACAAAGATAAAATTAAAAATAAAAATTAATTAAATATAAAAAAACAGATTAGGAATAACAGTATACAGTAGGGCTGCCACAAATGATTATTTTGATAATCGACTAATCACTAATTTTGCAGATTAGTCGACTAGTTGCTAATTATTTAGACGATTAGTCGAATAATGGATAATTATTTTGCAGATTAGTCGACTTATCGCTAATTATTTTGACATTTAGTTGACTAGTTGCTAATTATTTTGACGATTAGTCGAATAATCGCTAATTATTTTGACAACTAGTCGACTAATTGGATCACGTGTAAAATGCATGTTATTGCAGGAGCAGCTGCTCTAGTATTTGCGCTCATTTAACATTTATGAACTATATAGAAAATAAAACATTAGTGATATAGCAGACACATGACGTGTGTTAAGGATAATGAGCACCATTAGCACTGTTGATGTTGCAGCTATCAAGCACTACAATAGCCTCTTTAGTCAGGCACTTCATCAAAACTACTGAATGATCCTTCTAGAAAGATCCTTCCTGCCCACAGCCATTTAACAACTAAAGTCAGAGTAAACATTAGATTCTGACAAAATATGTATTTTATTGCGAAAAATATGAATAAGCAGCAGTTTTTTGTTGCGACACCTGCACAGTGATGTCCCCCCAGCTGCCGATCTGTGCATAAACGAACTCGCTCTACTGTTGATGCTAATGTTAGCAGGTAACAAGCTAACTAGCTAACAGAGGCTACTGTCCGTGTTTGACGAAAGCCACAGCGGGGTTCCCTTTTAAGAAGCTCAAACAACACTGCTGTACTGCCATAAGCAGCTTCTACTTTCTGTATTTTACATTACAGCATTACACATGCTTCCCTTTTTACTTAATAAAACTTGAGAATTACGTTGTTAGCTCACTGCTCATGCTGCTGTTAAAGCTAAGCAGGGACAGAAAGGGAGGAGATAAAGGAATAGCGACCGTTTTAGGAGAAAAACAAAGCTCTAGAAAAGAAACGATAATGTCCATTGCTGAATTTTTTTGTCTACAGTTTTACTTGTTGAGGTTGTCTTGACGAATAGATTAATCGTGGAAGCCCTAGTCTACAGTGAGGACTAAATACGTCATAATATTTGGGTAGTCTGGTTCAAGAAATGTGACGCCGAGCAGGATCATTTAAAAGCAATTACAAACTACACGTGTGTATCTGTGCATTACAGAACAGGTTCTTTACTAAAGGTTGCAAATAAAACACTGCTAGAAACAGAAATGTGTAATATAGGAACACAGACTCTCTGTAGTCAGAGGAATCTTTGGTTTTGCTTTAACACGGACTGCTACAGCAGATCCTTCCTGCCCACGGCTATCAGTGTTTACAACTTCATGAAGACATTGAAGTAAGTCTACTAGAATTAATATTTATTTGGGATCCAAAAAAGTATTTTTGAATTAATTGAATAACAGCAGAAATGTTTATTTGAAATGTGACGAAAATGGAAATAAGCTGAGCGATATATATATATATATATATATATATATATATATATATATATATAAAAATGCGTTTTTGCTGTATCTTCTTAGACCGTTAATGGCTGTTTAGTTGGGGGTTACATTTTTAAGTTTTGCCTTTAAAATATGCCTTAGAGTAGTTCTGTTTTTTATATCACAAATTTTGGTTTAAAACCAGCCTTACAATACAGCTGTAGGTTTCTTTAAAATCTCTAAGAAACGGCTTCAACCAGCCTTTTAATTCAGGGCTCGATTCCCACTCTTTTGAAAGCCCAGTTTAGACGGAGACGTGAGACTGTTAACATCTGTCACAGAGAGCCGATAACACAAAGTCACTGTGGCTGTGAGTGAAATCAGTGATTTATTCAGCGTGCAGACGTTTATTTTAGACAGAAACTTTTTTGCATTCACATCTAGCTTCAAGCACACGCAATTTATCATCATTCTGGACTCAGCGGGGTAAATTTCTACTCTGACTGATCAGATGCTGGACCTGCAGGTGCGGGAGATTGCATGCTTTTAGCGTTCTGGGTCCACTGCAGCACCGCTGCTCGGCGAGAATGGTACACTGCAAAAACTTTCCATCTCACCAAGGCAAAAAATCTCGTTTCCAGCTTTTCTTGAGACTTATTTACTAAGCAAGAGCAGAAGGTGTTAGATTATTTATCTTATTTTGAGAATTCTTACCAAGTTTAAATTGTCTTACTTCAACCTAACCCTTAAAATACTTTGTTTTAGTCTAATGCTGCATTCAGACCGCAGGCTTTGTCAGCGTCAGCAGCGTCTAGATTACTTGTTAAGTCTACGGAGGAGGCCTTTGGAGGAGCGTTTTGTGAGCTTTGGCTCCGTCAACTTTTCAAGCTTTTCCTGTGTTTCAAGCTTCGAAGCTCATACCGCTAGCAACGCAGAAGTTTAACTAGTTGAAGTTTTGACGGTCTTAACGCTGTTGACGCAGCACGGCAACCAATCAGAGCGACTCACTGTAGTGACGTTGCCCGACGTCGACGCTGCCTAGCCAACCACGATCCACGAGTGTTTAAAACATCCAGCAGATAAAGGCCCGCTTTGCTAGCTTCATCTTAAAAATGTATCTTCTGTGTATATGCATCGAACTAGTCGCTTTATGAGCGTTGCCTGACGCTGACAAATCCTGCGGTCTGAATGCACCGTTAAGCTTCTTAAATTAAGTTAAATTAATCTGCCAATAAAATAAGTCAATTAGTTCTTGGTAAGAATTCTCAAGATAAGACATATATACTCAAAATAAGATTGGCGCTATATAGAAATACTTTATTAATCCGATAAGGGAAATGTGCTTGTTACAGCAGCAGTCCAAGCAATTAAACAAAATAATAAAAAGATCAATATACAAAAATATATATACAGTGGGGCAAAAAAGTATTTAGTCAGCCACCGATTGTGCAAGTTCTCCCACTTAAAATAATGATAGAGGTCAGTAATTTTCATCATAGTTACACTTCAACTATGTGAGACAGAATGTGGAAAAAAACCCAGGAATTCACATTGTAGGATTTTAAAAGAATTTATTTGTAAATTATGGTGGAAAATAAGTATTTGGTCACTTCAAACAAGGAAGATCTCTGGCTCTCACAGACCTGTAACTTCTTCTTTAAGAAGCTCTTCTGTCCTCCACTCGTTACCTGTATTAATGGCACCTGTTTGAACTCGTTATCTGTATAAAAGACACCTGTCCACAGTCTCAAACAGTCAGACTCCAAACACCACTATGGCCAAGACCAAAGAGCTTTGGATGGACACCAGGAAAAGAGTTGTAGACCTGCACCTGACTGGGAAGAGTGAATCTACAATAGGCAAGCAGCTTGGTGTGAAAAAAATCAACTGTGGGAGCAATTATCAGAAAATGGAAGACATACAAGACCACTGATAATCTCCCTCAATCTGGGGCTCCACGCAAGATCTCATCCCGTGGGGTCAAAATGATCATGAGAACGGTGAGCAAAAATCCCAGAACCACACGGGGGGACCTGGTGAATGACCTACAGAGAGCTGGGACCAAAGTAACAAAGGTTACCATCAGTAACACACTACAACGACAGGGAATCAAATCATCCAGGGCCAGACATGTCCCCCTGCTTAAGCCAGTGCATGTCCAGGCCCGTCTGAAGTTTGCCAGAGAGTACATGGATGATACAGCAGAGGATTGGGAGAATGTCATGTGGTCAGATGAAACCAAAGTAGAACTTTTTGGTATAAACTCAACTCGTCGTGTTTGGAGGAAGAAGAATACTGAGTTGCATCCCAAGAACACCATACCTACTGTGAAGCATGGGGGTGGAAACATCATGCTTTGGGGCTGTTTTTCTGCTAAGGGGACAGGACGACTGATCCGTGTTAAGGAAAGAATGAATGGGGCCATGTATCGTGAGATTTTGAGCCAAAACCTCCTTCTATCAATGAGAGCTTTGAAGATGAAACGTGGCTGGGTCTTCCAACATGACAATGATCCCAAACACATCGCCCGGGCAACGAAGGAGTGGCTCCGTAAGAAGCATTTGAAAGTCCTGGAGTGGCCTAGCCAGTCTCCAGACCTCAACCCCATAGAAAATCTGTGGAGTTGAAAGTCCGTGTTGCTCGGCGACAGCCCCAAAACATCACTGCTCTCGAGAAGATCTGCATGGAGGAATGGGCCAAAATACCAGCTACTGTATGTGCAAACCTGGTAAAGACCTATAGTAATCGTTTGACCTCTGTTATTGCCAACAAAGGTTATATTACAAAGTATTGAGTTGAATTTTTGTTATTGACCAAATACTTATTTTCCACCATAATTTACAAATAAATTCTTTAAAAATCCTACAATGTGAATTCCTGGATTTTTTTTCACATTCTGTCTCACATAGTTGAAGTGTACCTATGATGAAAATTACTGACCTCTGTCATCATTTTAAGTGGGAGAACTTGAACAATCGGTGGCTGACCAAATACTTTTTTGCCCCACTGTATATATAGGACCAACACACAACGGTAAAAAATTAAATGGCAGGATATACAACAAGTATAATTATTAAAGTTGATTAAAAAAAAAAAATGCTAATGGTCCTGTTAATCACCCCCCACCCAGTAAGGAGTTGTTGTGAAGTGTTATGGCAAATGGGAGGAATGATTTCCGGAACCTCGGAGCTGTCGCAGTCTGGCAGAAAACGAGCTTCTAACTGCATTATCTTGGTATGCTAGCTCATTTAAGAGTAGGCCGGTTCATTTGGAATTCAGCCAGACTCTGGTGCAGAGCCGGCTTAAGTGAACTAAGCGGTTCTTGAGGGACGCCCCAAACCCATCCAGGGCCCCCTTATTAATACTGAAATTAAACAGAAAAATGTTAAATATGTTAAAAATTATGAAAATTTGAATATTACTCAATTTGATTTAGTTTCGTTTCACTGCACTGCAAAAACTGTCCATCTAACCAAGTTAAAAAATCTTGTTTCCAGCTAAAACATATTTTTGATCTTGTTTTGATATTTATGCACTAACCAAGAGCAGGATTTGTTAGATTATTAATCTTATTTTGAGTATATATGTCTTGATTTGAGAATTCTTACCGAGTGCAAATTGTCATATATCATTGGCAGATTATTTCACTTAATTTTAGAATGTTTAGACTATAATTAAGTATTTTGTGGGTTTGTGTAGTCTAAACCTTCTTAAATTAAGTGAAATAATCTGCCAATGAAATACGACAATTTGTTCTTGGTGAGAATTCTGTAAATAAGACGTATATAATCAAAATAAGATTAATAATCTAAGACATTCTGCTCTTGCTTAGTATAAAAGTCTGAAAACAAGCTTTAAAATACCTTTTAGCTGGAAACTAGATTTTTTAACTTGGTTAGATGGACAGTTTTTGCAGTGTGTAGATTTTTATTTATTTTTTTATTATTTTTTATTTAATTAAATTTTTTTTGATTAAAATTCTATATTTTTTATATAAAAAATGCTAAAATATTTAAATCAAATACATTTAAATGAATGAAAATGTATACACTGTACCTTTTTAAATAGAAAAATTCATAAAACATTTGAATTAAAGTACAATTTAAAATCACTTTTTAATATTAATTTAATTGTTGTTTTACCGTTGCTACACTCTGATGCTTTAGTTTAACATTTTTATCTTTTCTATATATTTTGTCTGAGCTTCAGATTGTCTCAGGTATTATTAACAATTACCACTGATTGAGTTTAAGAATCAGCCAAATAAACTCTGCCTACTTTCCAAGATTAGACCGCATCTTGATTGAAACGCTGTTATTGTGGGTAGTGGTTTTAACAGAAAGGGGGCGCCCCGAGTCAAAATCTGCTTCAGGCCCCAAGCAGAGGCGTGTTTAGTTCCTCATACAAATACTGCGTTTAGTGAATAACAATGTCGTGTAATCTCATGTTTTTTGGTACACTTGAGGTAAGATTTTAATTATTTTAGAGGTTTTAACTGTAGCAGCGACATTAATCCCCGTAATTCTGCTGGTGTGTGGTGTGATTTAGCCAAATTTTGCATTTTACTATTAAATCATCTCTCTACGCTGATGATACTCTGATTTATTTCATCTTTTGATTATAATTACTTCTCTGAGGTCATTTCTGGAGTCATTTCAGTTTGAACAGCTGTTAACGCACAGTCAGACCTGTGTGATAGTTTGAACCACCAAAGTAAACCCAGATTAGTTGTATCAGCCTGAAAAAGTGCCGAAGGAAACTAGTATGGGTGGGTTTTTTTGTGTGCAGTTAAAGCGTGTCTACATGCTGCAGTTTTTTTGTTGTTGTTCTTTTTGTTTTTCCAAAGTAACCATTAACGCCAATTTCTCTGGAATGTAAAAATTGTTTCTGAAGAATGCAGTTCAGTGCAGCAGAGAGGATTCAAGAACAATAAGGCGGTTTTCAGACCAAAAACAGTCTTGTGTGAGCTAAAGAAGAGGCATTTGGCGTCTGTTACTCTGATCAGATACTGACTTACACACAGTTATTTTAACTTTACTGCAACAATTAAGGAGAACAACAAACAGCTTTCAGTTTAGAATAAACAACTAAATAGGCTTAAATGTTTGGATTTGTTATATAAACCAATCAGAGTTGAGCTTCTCTCAGTCTGTTTGTGGTGTCTGGTTGGTGATTTACTCGCACATTTGGTTAAACTGACTCATTTTCTTTGTTCAACTCACAAAAGGAACAGACCGCTAAATGAGCTTCTAGGTCATACTGGACATTGAACCCTGACCCCCTTCCCTGCTGTCAACACCACAGCTGACCTTTCGCCTCTAAAGGGCATCGTGATGAATGCTGCTGAGCCTGACCGACCAGAACGAAGCAGACATTTGTGTTGGCAGTTAACGTGGTTGTAGATTGGCCACATGATCCACTGAGAGCAAGAAAATCAGGGCAGAACAACCAAATACAAAGATTCAGAGGTCAGATTGGAAAACTTTATCAAAGTTCTTGCTGTAAGTAAAAATTTAAAATCTCATCTTCTCACAACTCCAACTTGAAATCATGTTAGATTCGCCTTAGGTCAGAATTTGGAAGTCATAGTACATAGAACATATTTTACGTGGTTCCGTTTGACAGCATTTCTTTAAGGAATAGGCTTTAAATGCTTTGTCTTTTATGTCCCAAACATAAAATCCAATCAGAGTTGGAGAAAATTCAACTAGAATCATTTAAATGAATTCCTGCTAATAATTGGAAATTCTGTTTTTTTTTTTCTTATTCACATTTAAATCAATCAAAATATCTGACATTACAATAATAAACTTTGAAGAGAATTTGAAACAGACACTATAACCAACAATCTAGGTTTTTAAGGAGTCGGTATTTTACAATGGATTAAAGTTCCAGCAGCAAGCGACAGATGGAAGCATGCATATTCTCACAAAGTTTGAAAAAAATATAGAAAAACAGAAAATGCAGAAGATGGTTTATAGTTATATACCAGTTTATCTAACATGGGCTTTTGATGATTTTGAACCAAACCAGTTGTTGAGAACAACGAAACAGAATGCTGTGTTTATTTAAATGTGCTTTTAGAGTATTCTATGAGCTGAAATTCTAGTAAAAAGGTTTCCAGCTCAATCAAAACTTACTTTCTGCAACCATTTTTCTTCTTCAGGGGGAATATTAATGCGTTGACAACCTTGAAAAAAATTCTTTAATTGTGACTAGTAGAAAACTCTGTTGGCTACATATCCTGTGTACATTTTCACATGTCTGAAGTGTTTAAGAAAGCCTTCAGTCCAAGTTTGGAAACTGGAGCTGAATGTGAGAGTTCACACTCCCATTCACATCGATTGCTGGTGAGGAGGAGCCATGATATCCGAGAGGGAAGATGTTTCTCTGCTGGAAATGCCTCTGGATTCTCCCCAAAGGAGCTGGACAGAAGGAAGCATGGACGTCTCTCCGGTTAGGATGCTGCCTCCATGACCTGATGATGGATGGATGGATGGTTGGATTGATTTAAACAATGGATTTAAAAATGGATGGATGATTGGATGGATCTCAAGATGAACGGATCAATGGACAGATTTAAAGATGGATTTAAGGATGGATGGACGGACGGACGGATGGATGGATGAATGGATGGATAGATGGAAAGTTTGATTGATGGATGTAAAGATGATTTGATGAACAGACGGTTGGATGGATGGATGGATGGTTGATTGCATAGATGTAAAGTTGGATGTATAGATGGACAGATGGATGGATGGATGCAAAGTTTGATGGATGGATGTAAGGATGATTTGATATACGGACGGTTGGTTGGTTGGATGGATGGATGGATGGATGGATGGTTTGTTGGTTGCATGGATGCAAATTTGGATGGATGGATGGATGTAAAGTTGATGGATCAAAAGATGAATGGATTGAAAGTTTGATTGATGGATGTAAAGATGATCTGATAAACGGATGGATGGATGCAAAGTTTGATGGATGGATGTATAGATGATTTGATGAACAGACGGTTTGGATGGATGGATGGTTGGTTGCATGGATGCAAATTTGGATTGATGGATGTAAGGATGATTTGATATACGGACGGTTGGTTGGTTGGATGGATGGATGGATGGATGGATGGTTTGTTGGTTGCATGGATGCAAATTTGGATTGATGGATGGATGTAAAGTTGATGGATCAAAAGATGAATTGATTGAAAGTTTGATGGATGGATGTAAAGATGATCTGATAAACAGATGGATGGATGCATGCAAAGTTTGATGGATGGATGTAAAGATGATTTGATGAACAGACGGTTGGATGGATGGATGGTTGATTGCATAGATGTAAAGTTGGATGTATAGATGGATGGACCTAAAGATGGACAGACAGATGGATGGATGGATGCAAAGTTTGATGGATGGATGTAAGGATGATTTGATATACGGATGGTTGGTTGGATGGATGGATGGTTTGTTGGTTGCATGGATGCAAATTTGGATTGATGGATGGATGGATGTAAAGTTGATGGATCAAAAGATGAATGGATTGAAAGTTTGATTGATGGATGTAAAGATGATCTGATAAACGGATGGATGGATGGATGGATGCAAAGTTTGATGGATGGATGTATAGATGATTTGATGAACAGACGGTTTGGATGGATGGATGGTTGGTTGCATTGATGTAAAGTTGGATCGATGTAAATATGGATGGATGTAAAGTTTGATAAATGGATGTGAAGATGATTTGATGGATGAACGGACAGTTGGATGGATGGATGCATGGATGGTTGGTTGCATTGATGTAAAGGTTGATGGAAGTTTCTATAAGGCATCTCTAACTTGGTGCAATGCGTGTTTTAGGGGTACAGCACCACCAACACCACCACCTTGTGCTTACTTTCTCCCTGATTAACGTGAATCAAGGCCTGTCACGTCTCAACAGCTTAAAAACGACAATCCTAGAAACAACTTATAATTTATGGAGCACCAAAGACGAATGAAAGTTTGTCCCTGATCCACCAAAGATCGTATTATAGTCTATTAGTGGTTTTCCTTGCTACAGCATTAAAGTGTGCTTATATTGAACCATTTTTGTTTGAGTTCTTTTAAGTTAAATAGAAGGGGAGCAATAAACTGGATAAGCACTTCACCATAAATCAGAACTGAATGTTCCTGCATTTATGTAAGTATGATTGAATTAAATGACTTTTAAAGTGCCTCAAGAGGACACGTGTTGTGAATTGGTGCTATATAAATATATTTTTTTAATCGAATATCCTTGTCAATCGAAGGCAGAAAGGAAGTAAAACTCATTTGTCGAATGATCGTCGCCTTGCTCGCTAACCTACACAGTTATTCTGTATTATTTTACCCACAGCATGTTGAAGAAAGAAATATAGGTCATATGTTCACATCATCCTCTAGATGTTAACTGGAGCTGTCTCCTGACTCCATGGGTCACTGGTTTTATGGGGCAACTTGGCAGCAAAGAATTCCCTGTTGGCAATAATTTAACACAAAGTTCCTGTTTCTGGTCTTTCTGCCTGCAGGGAGTTCGATCCCGGATACATCGAGGAGTTCACCTCACCAAGCTCCGTGGCCGCTCTGCGTCCTCCCTCCCCTCCTCCTGCTCTCTGTTTCCAATCACAGTCGCCACCGCCACAACAGGAAACCCCATCGTCCAATCACAGCCGGCGATGTTCTGCGGTCCAACTACGCATCAGAAACCGGTAGGAGATGGCTTTGATCCTCAATCGGCTGCTCCTTTTGTCCCTCTACCTTGGACAGCAGTAGTCTGGGTTCGGACTGGGACACATTATCAGCCCTGGAGTTTCATGCCTCAGACCGACACACTTTATATCACAATATTTTATTATTAAAATCATGTTAAAGCCACAACAGGACACTTTTCTGTAAAGCCTCGTCATCCAGACTAAATTTCTAAAACAAAACCTCAAGTTTGTTGTAAAAAAGGTTTAATTGCTTCACTACGTAGATTGATTTCAGCATGTGTTCAGATTTTTTTTAACACTTCCATTAACAATATCAGAATCTATATCTTGAGCTGCTTTCTCTGTAATCAGTCTCTTGGTAGACTCTGCTCTCCCTTTCACACTCCCTCCAGTTTCCCCAAACTCACCTGCTGCACCTGTGTCACGATAAAAATAATTATATTCTGTAAAGCTTTACTGCATCTGAGACGGAAAACACATTTCGCTTAACCAATTAATATATTCTAAATAAAACACGCAGGCTTATTTTATATTAATTTAATCCTATTCCGTTTTTCAAATGTGGGCTTTGTGTATTTCTTGCCTTACTTTTAAAGAAAATCCATATAACAGTGGTTTTATTGACTGCTGCTTCTGACACTAAATCATTTTTAAAAAATTGTCATAATTCACAGCACTATTCACTTAATTAATTCAAATCAGTGTTATTATTATAGGGCTGAATCAGCTAGTAGGTCAAGTTTCTTGTACACTATGCTCTTTACGTAATCCTGCCCGCTCTGGATATATACTCTCATATTGATTGATGCTGGATTTTCTTTCTAACTCTGGGAAGCTACAGGACAGTTTCCTAGTTATGTGACATTACATCATATTATTATTAAAGGGATTTGTTATGCTAGTTGCCACAACATCACACAATTCATTGGTTTGATAATGAAGTTCAGCGTGTTGTCTTACCCGTTTCATCATCCTCCTTTGTTGTCACAAACCACAGGCTTGTTTTAGTGAACAAGTTGCCCATTTTTGCACATTTCACCTGGCGTCTTTGTCCAGGAACTTTCCACTTTCTCACTGTGAGGCACCGTAATTACTCTGCCCTGTTACTTTAAACAAATATATGGCTAGCCGTTTCGGTAAAAACTCATTATCCTGTTATGTATGCCAACAAGTATGCGACTCCACGTTACTAATCAAACATTTTCCCCTAATACTTTTGCCCGACTAGATCAGAAATACTGTTGCTAGTAACTCATTTTTGCCTAGTTGCACATTTGGTACTCTGTTTTTTTTTTTCTAGTGGTGGTGCTGGTTGACATGGGTGGGGGTGCAGGTTGATTTGTGATGCAAAATTAAATTCAGTTGCAATTAAATAAATTTAAATAGAATTTCAGTTAGATAAAAAAATAAAACTGCTTTTAAGTCACAAAAACAAATAAATAATAAAGATGCACCAATAAATACTGGCATTGTTACAGCCAAATACTAGGGCTGGGCGATAATTCGATAGCAATATATATCGACGATAGACGTGTGGTGCGATAGAAAAAAAAAAGGTCCCCCTTCATTTCTTCATTATATCCCATCAGGCAGCTTAATACAACAATCATTAATTACTCCAAACGAATCATTAACAATGACCCACACAGCTCTGTCAGCCACCCTCTCTCCTTACAAACCACAAAAAGGATGAAACGATTTGAGCTGAAACAGAATTTAACCGTAACTTCGGCGCGCTCAGACGTAACAACAAAGAAGCAGCAGAGGACGTTGTTCCGGATAAATGTTTCAGTGGCTCCGGTAAAAGTTACGTCCCGTTTTGAACCGATCCTCCACGCACTAAAACACTAAACGTAGCAATAATGAACGAGATATAAAACTAAGATCAGCTGTTTTAAGCAGGACTCACCTCTCCCAGCTCGCTACAAAGAGACACAGGAAACGTACCCAGGTCGCGTCGCGTTGCTAACATCTGTGGCTTTTAAAATCTCCCCTCGGTTCTGTTCCCGGTCCTCAGAAGCTAAAAAACGCTTAAAAAAAACCAACAGGGGTTGGATAGATCTGCTGGCTTCAGCTCTCAGTGACTGAGCTGCAGTGATGGAGCCCATTAACACTGGTGAGTAGCTAGTTAGCTTTAGCTTTAGCCTACAGCTGAAGAGCTGAATTTGAATAAACTTTATTGACAAACTACTTTAAAGGGTTCATCCATTAATATTATAAAGTGTCATACATGTTTAAAAGATTAAAAACATTAAAAATAAGCCTTTAATTTAAATTACTAACATGATTTAAAAAAAATATATATATATATATAAAATGGTTAATAATATTACTTTTCTTTGTATTTACTGATGTTACTTAAAAAGAAGTGTTTGAAAATGTAATGAATTTATTTTTTAGTTAAAATTAGTTCAATGAAGAATAACAAAGTGACTGGGCACTTGAAATATAGTTTTTACATTATGTGATTTTTTTTTTTTTTTAATCAATAATTATCAATATCGATCAAAATGACTGTTTCTTTTATTGATAAGCTTTTTTTCTATATCGCCCAGCCATATCAAAAACTTAAATATACATTGAAGAGCACAGCTCATTTATACCTTAATGCCTTTGAAACATGTAAATCAAACTGCAGTTTATCCGCTGCTACCTTTTCTTCTATGAACTCAACACTTTGCGTTGCTCTAACTTCACCTTGCCTTTGAGCTAAACGGCTAACGAGGATTAATTATGACCCATCTCCTCCCCCTTGTTGCATTCAAAAACAGAGTGGCTTCCTCAGCGCAGGTTCAATGTAAGTACCCGTAAAAAAAACTAATAATTCTCGGCTCTTTCTGACATGCCAACCTTGTCAAAATATTTTGATTACCACTTGTGTTGTGCGGCTTTTTCCCCCAAAGACTTTTGTAACTCCATTATTTTGCATGCAGTATTTTCCTCATTCACTGGCTGGAAATTGGTTATACATTTTTTTATGATTACAGTACTTTTAATGAAGAAAATATAGACATTTTGTATTTTACTGACCCTGATATTTAAATGTTTTTTGCCCTCCACATGGCGTCGACAGTCTGCAAAACACATATACATTCATAGTTCTTATTTTGTCTAGTTCAGCGATAGACATTTTTTTTAAATTGACCTGATTCTAAAATATCTGCACTGGAGATTTTAATGTTCTACAGTCAAACAAAAAAGACAGCTAACGTTAGCCAAATTAGCTTGTGAGTTAGCTTACCAATCCAGGAGGAAAGTCACCATTTCCCCGTGTGTGTGATGCCATAGAAATGTTTTTTATGTGGGTCCATCTAGTGTAGACTTCACCTAAATTTACTCTAGTTTCTGTTCTTCTGCGGTCACTCCTCTCCTGAGACGGATAAAAATATCTCTGGGGCTCTGAAGCAGGTACTGGACTAGCTGACTCCACCATTCCTCCCAGTACCATCCGAGCCGTGCCGACCATATAGTTAGACTATAGAGACTGTATCTGTCAACCCACAAACTGCGGCTGCTACTGGCTGGTAGATGTAAACATAACATAATTGCCGTAGCTGATTTTACATGTACATTTTTTCATATTTTAATTCAAATATAATTTGTTATGGAAATGTACTATCATTCTGCATCCCTCTAAAAGCTCCTTGTATGTATTATTTTTTTAATGTAGCTTTTTATGAAAAAACCTTTTACTCTTTCAAATGGTTTCATACTTATTTAATCAAAATTAATCGAAAAAATATTTTAATATGTATAAAATATTAAAATAATTAAAATGGTAACTTATTTTGTATATTGCAATATGTGTTTTTCTTTTTAAGAATTCAATTATTACATTTGCTTACAGCTTACAGCTCACAGCTCCTCGTCACTGAGGCTAATTCATGAATTCCCTGCAGCTCCCTGGTTGCCGGTGTCTACGTCACAATTGCACTCTGTCCAAAATGCATGATGAGAAAATTTAGATGGTCGCAAGCATATTTATTCAAGATAACAGTAGATGCTACCATGTTGAGTGTCGAGGCTTTGGTGGATTTCTGGCATCATTTATCGTATCATAAACAGGAATGAGGAGACGTGAATGCAGCTGGCTGGGATTTCGCGGCCGGGTTTCTTTGGCTCTTCCTTCCAGTGTTGATATATCTGCTTCTTTCTCTCTCAGAGATCCAGAAGGTTAAAATAGGAAGCGCGGCCAACGGTTGTTGGGTCTTCACCCATGTTGCTGGGATTTCCTGGCTATGTTTCCTTTCTCTGTGCGATTTGTTGTCCCTCCATCTGTTTGTAACTGAGAGGTCAGAATGGGATGAACAGGAAAACAACTTTTTCCCTGCAGGAAATATTCACATTAACACTGAGTTGGTGTCTGAGCTCAGACCCATAGCAAGAATTTCATAAACAAGGAGCTAATGTACGGTTTTAAGGACTTTCAAATTAAATTTCCTTCCAGCTTCCAAACCAATCTAGACCTATGTAAAAATGTAAATACAAACTAAACCCTATAACTGGTTGTTCCACCCTTGGTAGAACCAAACATGTATAATAACTTGTTGGACACACCTTGTCATTCAGTGCGTTTTTCTTTATTTTCATGACTATTTACATTGTAGATTCTCCCTGAAGGCATCAAAACTATGAATGAACACATATGGAATTATGTCGTACTTTTAGAAAAAAAGTGTGAAATAACCTGGCCTCCAAAGTCAGCCAACCTGAACCCAATGGAGATGAAATGGGGTGAGCTGAACCGCAGAGTGAAGGCAAAAAGGGCCAAAAAGTACTAAGCATCTCTGGGAACTCCTTCAAGACTGTTGGAAAACCATTTCTGGTGACTAGAAGCTCAAGAGAATGCAAAGCAGTAATCAGAGCAAAGGGTGGCTACTTTGAGGAATCTAAAATATAACATGTATTCAGTTATTTCACCCTTTTTGTTTAAGTACATACAGTAATTCCATGCATTTTATGTTCATTCATAGTTTTGATGTCCTTAATTGAGAATCTATAATGTAGTAAAATAAAGAAAATGCACTGAATGAAAAGGTGTGTCCAAACTTTTGGTCTGCACTGTACTTCCTGGTCTAATCTGCCTTTTTTTTATGACACACTTTCTATGTATGTACATAATATAGAAAAAACAAACATTATTTGGCAGCCACTGATTGGTAAACAAATAAAACAGGAATTCACATGGGTTGATTTTTGTGAAATGGTCCAGAAAATAAGTATTTGCTAACAAAAGTTCCCCTCAGTATTTTATAATGTAATTCTGCTTGGCGATGACAGAGGTCAAATATTTCATGTAAGTCTTCAACGGTTTTTCACACACTGCAGCTTGTATTTTGGCCCATAAAAGTCTGATTTATGAAATGTGCTGTGGCCATTCGTACGCACGCTCCTCCTTTGTTGATAAATCCCCCTTGTGCATACCCAGGTCCTCGTGCTCGTTCACAGTTATTTGCATACAGAAACGCCCTCAATTAACCATATTTGGTAATACCAAATCATCTGTAAAATGTAAAAATTTATTTATGGTGAAACTTTTTTGCATTGTGATGGGAAATGAATGTTTCGTGCGCTTTTTCCTTCCGAGCTCTTGTAGAAGTAAAGACGTCTAATATGGCTTTCCCCTGAAAAGAGGACCCGCGCCTATGTATTTTAAAACTGATTTTTAAAGTCATATTTTACAATATCACCAATATTTTGCAATTAGTGTGCTTTAATAATTTTATTATTGCATCATATTTTAATAGCTATTTTCAAAGATGTACTGCAAAGACTACACACTGTCACTTTAAGTCCTTGCGTTCTTCCTTAAAATAATGGCCAAGAGAGCGAAAAATATTTATTTAAGTGACACAGAGATCGAGGTGTGAAACTTAAGTGGGGCAATAAAAAAGTATTCATGATTTACAGACATTAAAATATGTAATTTTACCTCCAATAATTTTTGCCATCAGCGGTTTCGCTGCTTAATTCCCCCCAGCATGCAGTCATTTGTGCTGCAGAGCAGACATAAAAAATATGACGTAGAGATTCATTTGCTGATATTAACTTCTGTGGAAATCCTTAACTAACTTCTATGAACAAATTAAATATGTTAAATTAGTCCTGAAAATTGCTGTTTGGTTCTATCAGCTCAGGGGGAACAAATAAAATTTGAAAATGGTCCAATATCAAATTGAATTCAATAAAACGTCCCTCAGCTGTACCAGATCTAATACAAAGGGTGCTCCGATCATCATATTTGACACTTTTGTGGTCATGCGTAATCGGAGACGCGGCTTGTGCTGCCATCAGTACGCAAGGAAATCTACTTCACTGATAAGCGAGTCGCGGTGCAGTTTGCAAACAATTTAATCAAAGGTGCAACAGCATCCCATTTAGCTGAAGAGTTTGGTTTAACAAATAAACGGGATGGGTATTTTGCGCACAGCGAGCACAGATAGACAGTGATGGGAATAACGCCGTTATAAGTAATGCCGTTACTAACGGCGTTGCTTTTCTCTGTAACGAGTAATCTAATTGATTACTATTCGCATCTTAATAACGCCGTTACCGTTACTGCCAAAAATTGCGGCGCGGTACTTATATAAAGTTGTTTTTTCATCACCAACTGGATGTTTGAGCTGAGAGGGAAATACTTTGTTATTCATTCCTTGTTTAGTGCAGTGCGCGATACAAGCGGTGAAATATTGACGATTGGTTGAGGTTGAGTAAAATTTCATGTTAAGCCAATCAGAAGTAGAGTTGGGCGGGTGTTCGAAAGCATGCTTAGTCAAACACAAAACAAACACAAGCGAGTCAGTTAAAGAGACATCAGGTAACGTTTTCATGTTAATTAATCATCCAGGCGAATGAAGACTCTTCCCCCCGCTGCCTGTAAGAAGAATATCCCACTTGCAAGGTGTCCTTTAGTCTTGCTCAGACATTGCGTGAAGCAGGATCAGTTTACGGCAAGCCTCCCAGCATTATATAAACAGTCAACGAGGCAGGCTAACGAAACCCGGCTAGCGATGCCACACGTAAGTAAGAAACTTACTTTACTTACCTCTGTAGACATAACTGATAGCTGGTAGTTTTGATTGCCGGTTCCTTTGCTCCGATGGGTTGGCAACTGATCAGCTGGGTTGCTCATATCAAGGGGGGAGTACGTTTTTACGACAGTGTGTTTGAAAGCATTTACGACGTTGGCTGAGCATCGTAGAGAGAAAGAGATTTAATTTTTGTTTTATGTATTACCTGTTTATATTTGGATTCCTTAGTTTTGCTATACATGGCACTTTTCAGTTACACTGATAGCACCTCATATCTACTTTTTCGAGGAAGAACATACTTGAAGTATATCTACCAATTTTCTGAAGTTTTTTTTTGTTTTATTTGCACTACAAATAGTGTATTTATGTTTGTTATTTATTGTTGGTATAGTACTTAACAAGCATAATTTAATTTTGCCCAGTTGGCCGATTGAGGGGCAGTAAATATCAAAAGTTTCAAAACATCTGTTGTGTTATTTGTATCGATCCACAAAATAAACATAATATCTACATACGTTATATGGCATTTGATTGGAAACTAGACTCACTGTCCAACAGCAAAATTAAAATAGTTTAAATTGGCTTACATTGTTTGTTAATAATGTATTGTATTAAGTGTCCATTTCATTATACTATTCAGATTTAACATAAATAATTCAATATGCACACATATTTTAAGTTCCGTTAAAGAGGGATGGAAGTGGGGTCACATTTAAAAAATAAAAAATTTTCTTGAAAGTAACTCAATAGTTACTTTCTGAAGTAACTAGTTGTTTTTATAATTTGTAACTAAGTAACTAACTTAGTTACTTTTTGTAAGAAGAAACTAGTAACTATAACTAGTTACTTTATAAAAGTAACTTGCCCAACACTGCAGATAGAGAGTGACAGGATCTTCATGCATGATCACCCCCAGCATTAAATTATGTATTTCTTGGCAAATGTCAAACATTTCCTGAGAGTTTATTGCTAATCCGTACATACATTTTTGAGTTATTTTTGCTAAAAGACAGACGCCAACATGAGCTCCTTAAAGGAGATATATCATGCTTTTAAATCCTTCCTTTTCACGTGTAAATCATTCACTTATGGTGTATGTAAAGTAGAACCACAGTGGTTTGGTCTGAATTCCATGTTATTGTAGCCCCACAGACCCTCCTTATACCGTTCTGAGGAGCATCTTTAGAGCAACTCATTTTGGTGCCGTCCCTTTAAGTGTAAGCGAAACATTTCATGCCCCGCCCCCTCCAGGTTACAGAGCGTTTCGCTCCACCCCGTTTGTACATTTTTGTAGTCTGATAGCAGCGATACGATTACTACCGGCAGATAGACTTTTTATTGCGAAGCGATCGTCGCTAAATTCCTTTACATCATGTGTACCCCACGACAAAAACCGTCAAAAAAAAGCCCAATCATTTTATTCAAAGCATGCAGTACAGTTATATCCTTAGCTAAAAGCTAGCACACATCGCTAACAGAAGCAGAACGTACAATGCTACAACTATCAATACAATCGCCCATACGACATATCAACACACAACATTCATGTCTAAAATAAAGTTTACTGTCATTTTAGTGTTATTTGAAGCTTACCGCTTTGCTTTGTACATCGTTTCCGTGGAGAGAAGGAACTGACCCCTCAATCAGACGAAGTCTTTTTGGAAAATCCCTCCTGATACAGACCGAGGTTGCTGAAGCACTCGTCCTCGAAGTGCTTCACGCAAACGAGGAGAACTTTCCCCACGGATGTCGGTATATTTCCACTAAAAATAAAATGTAACCAGGCACTTCTCAGAGGCTCTGATGCTGGGGGGTCGATGTAGGGATTTGTGTGGCTTAATACACCCAATAACTGAACATTTTGACTTGCTTTCTTGTAATTTCGACATGACTGACCTTGGACTACAAAATCGCTGTGGGGGAGAAAAAATGGCGGCTTCACGAAATCAGTTACCCGGAAGTTCATTACCTTATTTGGCAGTTCAACAACAAATGCTGTGACGTAATAGACAAGAAAACGTAACAGCGAATAGAGAAAACTAAACAGACTGAAAAATATGACCAAAAAAGAATGTAAAGATATAAACACAGCACCAGAAGAGAATAAATTTACGTTGTCTGCACTCCTAAACACCCAAAATACACATTGACATTTAAGGGCTAATAAAGTGGATTTTCCAAGATATGTCTCCTTTTAACGGAGGCTATAAATTGCTGAGAGAAATATTCTGTGTTGCAGCTCCTCCTTTCCAACAGTAGATGCTGTGCGTACGAACAATCAGAAATGTACCGATAATTAGCAACATTTCTATGTACAAGTACAAATTGATGAAGCAGGTTTTTGTCCAAAATCTCACAATACATGGCCCCATTCATCTCTTCTTTAGCATGGATCAGTTGTCCTGTCTGCTTTGCAGAAAAACATCCCCAAAGCATGACGTTTCCACCCCAATTCTTCACAGTAGGTATGGTGTTCCTCATGGAAGTAAATCTCTGCCATCGGATTGTGAATTCGAATTTTTAACACCGGATGTGTATACATCCAATATTTAACACTGAATTGTATTGCTTCTAAATCAGAATTTGAATTTTAAAAGCCATCGAATTTCTAGCACAGAATTTTTTTCAATGTCTAAAAAATTCCGTGTAAAAAAAATTCGACACCTCAAAAAATTCCTACTTGAGCGGCAGACGTGAATGCACAAAATGCACCACATAAAATGCAGCGTCTGTTTTCGGGTTCACTTCGAACGCATCAATCGCGCTATTTGTCGCGCAAATCGGGCAGAAAAAGCTTTTGTTGCGACGCAAATCCGCTTCTCATTTGTCACGGGATCCCCTCTGTTGACTTAACATGTAAACCTGATTTTCTGGTCGCGTTGGGTGTGTAAAGCTTGGTTTATGCTTGCCGTGTCCGCGAGGTCTGCACGGCTCCAAACGGCCAAATTACGTCATTTCAGCAACCGCGCCTCTCCGTGCGGCCTCCTCCCGCCCCAAAATTTCCGCACCGTGCACCTAGAAAAATTTGTAACTACGCGAACGGTGCCGCGCGGAAAAACATGGCGGACTGGCAAGGGCTCATATTGCCGGAGGTTCCTAAAAAGGCATCTTTATGATTCGGCCGATAGAGATCACTGTGATCAACTATGTTTTAATGGACGAGTGGACGGTGTCCTTTTTCGTCTTTTTTCCTGAGTAAACAGCATAAAAGTTCTCCTTTGTTTAAGCTGACGGGTATCACCATCTTGTAAACAACAGTGATTACTACTTCTACTATGGTGTAGTGTTGTATGCATGCCGTAGAGCCCTACGCCGCCCCCTACAGTCGTCAAGAATATTGGCTCTCAGCAGGGACAAGCCGCAAAAAGTATAAACGCTGCAAGAAGGCGTCTCGGCTGGTTCCGCACGTCTCATTCCCGCGTGGAATGTTCATGCGGCAAGCATAAACCAAGCTTAAGCACCCTTAGAAATGGTTCTATAACCTTTACCACAATTTCTTGTTGCTTTTTTTAGATGTCGTTATTCTACGTCGTGTTTTTTATAAGGTTCTGTTTGAGTGGTTACTTGTTTCTACTAGTCTGCCAGTCTGATTTGGTCCAGGTTCTTTTGGATAGCTTATTTCCTTTCAACAAATAAAATCAGTAATCTATCGAGGGGGAAATCTTTGGAGAGTGAGACGATTTTTAGACACACATCCTCTGCCACAGATCTTGTTCTGTGTGTGAAAAAGAAGTGGGAGTCCAAAGAAAAACTCTGTGACATCTTTAGAACGCCTCAGGAAATCGACTGAAGAAGAAAGTAAGTCTGACGGCTCCTAAACCCTTCTGCCACAGCCCCATCTGGTCACTCTGTACCCAGGAACAGTCTATAAATACAAACACTTTACTCCAGCTCGTTTCAGCCTAATATGGAGCTCATCCTCTGGACTCTGTGTGTGTGTAGTAGGGCTCGCCACCTCAGTGAGGCGCTGTTGTTTGTGCTTACATCCCGGCTATACGGCGTGTTGTTGAAGTAGGAGGCTCCAGTTTTTGTTTTTTTTAAGCTACAGTGTGTTTGTGGACATCCCAGGCCCCAAACGGCCGGAGCAGCTCCGTTCTGCCACTCTTCCCCAGCCAGCCCCCCCCCCATCACTGTTATCAGATACGGCTCGGTCCAGGAGCGCTGGAACGCCAGCCTCCCATTGGCTATCCTAAAACAGGAAGAGGGCCATCAGAGCCCCCTGAGGCTGGGTGTTAATCGGGAAAGGACAGATGGACTGATTTATAAACACAGGCTCCCTCTTTTATCCATGTTTTCCTTTCCTTGACCTGCTCCTTCCCTCACTTTTTTCCTGCATGGTTTCCTATTCTCCTTCCCTCCTTTATCTTGTGGACCTCTGCGTCCCGTTCCTCCTACATGTTTCATTGGCTGAATCACCACATTCCTGTAAAACAGCATCATCTCATGCTTATGTAAAAAAGAAAGAAAAAAAGAAATACCGTCTCTCTCTCTCTCACATACACACACACACCTACAAGTTTTTATTCCTATCCTTGTTAGGATTTTTGTATTTACTTCCATTTATTTAAGTAACACTAACAATAACCCTTACCATTAGCAAAGCCAAAGCTTAATTCAAACCCATAATCTGTATATAGCAGGACGGAGCCTCGAGGACATCACCCGTAGGTTTCGGAAGATGTGAAGCTAGAGCTAACCGAAGCTAACAGAGGTTAGCCGGCGCTTTTAGCCAGAAATCTGAGGTTGAGCAACTTTGGTACCCCTTTTCCTTCTAGGCAGATTAAATTGTTTTGTCAAATACAAGCGTGAAGCCTTTTTCGGTCTTTAACGTTCACGAAAATTACATGAATTTTAATTTTAAAAGTTATCTTAAATGCAAAGCAGAAATCATTTTACTTACTGAAACAATGGAGTAGATACTACTTGGACGGTCTGTTAGCGCAATCGATACTACAGCAGCCCTCTTTGTCCAATAAGTGCAATAAGTTAACATGTTCACTGAAGCTAGCTGCTAGCCGCTAGCACTGACGGCTCATCTGAGACCTGTCAATCACAAGGACACACGCCTAAGTATTCATAATTTCGAGATTAAATTACTGATTAAATAACTACTAAACTGATGATTTATAAAAAAAAAAAAAAATCAGGATGTACCAGGATGTAAACATGTTTATTTCTGCTGGGAAGTTGGCCTTTTAACATGTGAGTCAATGGAGCGATAAAAGTTATTTTCTGATCCAGTTTAAAATGCGCCATGGATAAAACATATGATGTCTTTGAATTTTAAAAACTAATTTTGATGCAGAGAAAACGCTGATTTTCATCTCGAGGTAAAAGTTACTTTAGGTTTTGTTTGAAAACGTTTAGCGGACTACAACTGCAGAAGAAAAAGGAGAGCGATGGTTGTAGCCTTTGAGAAGAAAGGAGCATTAAACACGGAGAAAAACTCTATAAATGTGACCATGTGGAAAGTAGCAGCTATGTCGGGGATAAAGCAGTCGGTGGAGTGAGAGCCAGCATGGAGGAGAAGCTCTACAAGCTCTATGTGAGTGTTTTACGTGCCATAGCTAGTGCTAGCTCCTGTTAGCCAAATGGCATCATAAATGCGAGTTTTTACAATAAAATAAATCCCAAATCACTGGACAAACACAGTCGAAATTTACATCATTAGTTATGATTTAAATAAACAACCAGCTTTCTTTTACTGAAGCTAAGAATCTGTCTGATCTGCTCAGCGATAAAGTTGCACCTGAACCGGATCTGAAGGAGGATCTCACCCGTGTCCATCTGCCAGACGTAGACCGAGCCATCGGAGCATCCCACCACCAGGTAGTCGTCGGCTGGGCGCCACTTGATGACCTGGATGGGGAACAGGTGCCGGGACGCTAGCATGATGCACTTCCTCTCCCGGAGGCTGAGCAGCCCGACGGAGTGGTCGCTGGCCACGGAGCAGACGCAGTGCTGCACTCGAGTCTGCGGACAGGAAGCGGCAGGAAACTGAGTGCCGACAGACAAAGCTGCCAGTGAACGAACATCAAGGTTTCTAGAAGTACCGTATTGTCCCGAATATAGGACGGCCCCAATTATAAGACGACGCCCCCCGTTTACTTATATACTATCCTTTTTCAAAAAATACTTAAAGGAACACCAATGTTTCATTTTTACAGATTCTAGGGGTGCAGAACAGACTTGTATTAAACTTAATTAGTTTAATTTGTGTGGTTCTGCTCCAAAGCAGCAAATTGACCAGACTGGACGAGTCAAACTCCAAATGATTCACTATGAAACCGTTGAAATGAGGCTTTTCTAAAATCAGAGTAGATTCTGCTGCTTTTGGTCAGTTTCGGCTCGGGCCAAGAAGCTCAACGATCGTCGTTTCAGATATTGCGGGTCAGAGATTTATCTGATTATTATGGGCTGCAGCAGTTTCCCACGGCAACAGATCAGCTCCACGATCAGATGACACACCCTGCAGTCGTACAAACATGGCGGCCCTTACAGTTTGTGGTTTCAAACAGACGAGGGGAAATATTTACAGCAGGGTTCTCCGAGTAGCGCCCTTCAGAAACAAGCAGGAAGAGTATCTGTTTGCCCTACATGACTCCTTATAATTGTTTGTGAGTTAACTTTGAAAATAGTTCAGGGTTGTTTTGGGAGTTACGTCGTTTTGTAGGAGGCAGTCCTGACTCCAGCTGGACGCCCATCCTGAAACCGTCTTCGCTGCTGCTTTTCTTTGGTTACCTCTGCAGACGCCAGACCTTTATCTGTAGCTTTTCTGCAGCTTTTTGTTTTTTGGAGACTTGCTCCTCTGGAGTGTTTTCATGCAGTGTTGAGAAGAAAAGACGACAACGGTGACCTCAGAGAGACATGTGTGAAGGGTCTTCAGACCATTTCCAAAGCGTCTGAGGTTCATCACCCTGCAGAGAGGAAGATATCTCAGGCAGCCGCCGACCTTCCCCGCAGATTCAGCCCAAGGTCCGAGTGTGAAACCAAAGAGCGCCGTCAGTTTTTGGATGGTTGGAGGACAAAGCCTCTTCTCTGTGAAAACAAGATGCTGGAAGGACCAGGGTGGGAATTATGTAGTTTTAGGGGCAAGGCCAGTTGGCCTCCACCTTTTCTTTTTTTTTTTTTATGGGCACCGAGGCCATATGACAAGGCACAAAGGCCATTGAGTAAAATTCTATGGTTTTCCCGTTCAAATTGATATCACAACATCCTGATTTGGAATAAGACATGGATTGTGACTTCTTAAATAATAATAAAGCAATAGAAACAACAAATGCAAATAAAAGCATTTAGAAACGCCACAAATGCTTGTGAAAACCTTAAAGGTATTAGAGAGCATCTTTACGGTGACTCAGAAACCAGAGACCGTCCATTTTTGGTCTCTACGCTCCTCTAGCAGCCGTCTCCTTATCATCCCTAAAGTCAGGACACAGACTCATGATGAGGCGTCCTTCCATTATTACGGCCCTCACCTCTGGAACAGGCTGATAGAGGATCTCAGGACCGCAGGGAACGTTCATGTTTTTAAGCGCAGGATCAAGACTCACCTTTTTAGCTTAGCCTTTAACTAATTATTATTTATTAATATATTTTTAACTGCTCAGCATGTTTTACCTGATTTAATTTTTAGTTCAGCTTTTAACTGTTTATTAATCTGCTTTGCATTTTTTATCTTGATTCTACCTTATCGTTGTTTTACACTTATTGTTTTATACCTTATACACTTTATATTTTATTAACTTTATATTTTAACTTATTTTAATCTTTCTTGCCAGTGTTTCCTC
The DNA here is from genome assembly GCA_028564705.1 of Apricaphanius iberus. Lineage (NCBI taxonomy): Eukaryota > Metazoa > Chordata > Actinopteri > Cyprinodontiformes > Aphaniidae > Apricaphanius > Apricaphanius iberus. Next base: position 710,096 of record JAPXFQ010001843.1, read on the forward strand.
TCTGGGGGGGTGATCGGGGGCGGTGGTCGGCTGTGGCTGCCTGGGTGCCCCCCAGGTAGCGCTTGGGTGGAGGTGGGGGTACCACCCCTCCCTCCTCTGGGCGCCCTGGGTCGGAGCCTTGGCTGCTGCTGTTGATCTGCTGCTGCCGATGCAGATGGCTCCATGATGGCATTTCCTGGCTCATCTGTACTCAGCCCGCTTTTTGTAGCTTTTAAGTGTGTGTGTGTGTGTGTGTGTGTGTGTGTGTGTGAGTATGGCTGATGGGTTGGGAGGGGGGTGTATATGCGTTGATAATTTTATTTTTGAAGGGGGGGTTGTGGGGTTATTTAAAATCTGTGAAGCACTTTGAGAAACTTTGTTTGAAAAGCGCTTTATAAATAAAGTTTGATTTGATTATTGTTATTATTGACTGTTTATTTAAGGAAACTCCTACTCCACTCCAATGCACTCATGGAATTTTCTAGTTGTGTTTACATCAAAATATCAAATTACAATAGTGAGAAAAGGTTCAATATTTTGGGCTCAAAGTGTCACGTTCTTATCAACTAACACCAGTAAACACCAGCATCCTGGTCTTCCATAACACCTCAGCAGAGCCACAGGTTGATGGCGTCCATGACACGCAGCATTGTGGCAGGAAGTGATGCAAAAGGGACCCTCACCAACTATATACATGCATGATTAGACTTATCAAAGTTCCAAAATTTCTCTATTTTAAGTCCTTGTTCTATTGATTTCATGTAATATTTAAATTTTCTGAGATTTTGAATTTGGAATTTTCATAAGCTATAAACCATAATTATCTAAATTATAAACAAACGCTTGAAATACATTGTTTTGCATGTAGTCTATATCATATTTTAGTTTCATCTTTTATGTTAGCAACTTTAGCACAATATTCAGTTAAAGTTTGACTTGTGCATCAATTCTGTGTCATCTAATAAAATACAGACAAAAACATATTTTGGAGTGTGACTGAGTAATTCTGAAATATCAGTTATAACTCTGTCCTGATACATGCCTGGTTTCTATCAGCACTTTATCTGTTTCTCTCCTTACCTGAAGATCCTGCATCATTCTCTCAGCTGCAGCTGCTAGCCTCATGTCTCCTCCCTGACTCTGATCTTTCTAATGAGGCAATAACGATTTATCTCAAATATGTGGATCGCAATTGTGAGTATAAGGTCTGCACAGAAATGTAGAACTAAAAATATATCTGCATGTATTATGTATTGCTATTATTTAGCTAATATTACCTTCATGCAAGAGCAAAAATAAACTTACAGCTTGTTTGGAAAAATCTCTGAAACGTTTGTTGCATTTTGCTGCGTCTGGCTGGTTAGCCGAACAAGCTGCTTTCCTGCACCTGTCTGTGATCCACCCGATGCCTGCGTTAGCGTGTGTGCACTTACGGTGCGTTTAAAGACGGCTCGTAAAAAAATGTTGTTATTTTCATGGGGTGTGAATGCACTTCTCCTTAGGAAGGGGGGGGGACACAGAAATTGTCTGTCCGCTTGCATTTTAGTTTTATTTTGTAAAACTATCGAATCTTCCCAGAAGGTAGCAGAGTGGCTCAACCAAGGTTTTCTGGCTAAATATCGCCCGCTAACCTCTGTTAGCTTTGGCTAGCTCGGTTAGCTCAGTTAGCTCGTAGCGACATCGGTTCAGAGTGTGAATCATTAACTCTGCTCTGTTTGTAGGCGATTTTCGAGGCCTTCACCTGCTTCTTCTGGACGTTCCAACCACAAAAAAAAAATCTCAACAGAGCAACAAACAGCAGCAGAACAGCAGAAAAGGAAATTAACGGACGTGTTGCGATGGTCCTGTTAAAGTCCAGACACTCAACCTGATTGAAACGCAGCTGTGGGACCTTCATGGAGCTTCAATAAACCGATGCAGTCTGGAGAGGGGTTGAAGGAGGTTCTGATGGACTTGGCCACTTTGTGTCTTTATAACAACTTTTATATGATGACCACTGAACTTCTGTTCTCTCCTGGTGTTTGGGAAACTTTTCCAGCTCTCATCAGTGATCCTGTTTCGCAGACGGCGATAATCGTTAATAATCAGGTCATTGTTCACAGCGGCGAACCACGTTCTGCATCATGAGACTGTCCCTCTGGCTTTTAGACCAAATCCTCCCCCTGTTTGCGTTCCTTTATCGTCCATCCTCCTCCTCGCCTCTGCTTTTAGCTCCTACTCCGCTTATTCCAGGTTGCTTCTCTTCCTTTTTTTTTAATCCTCCCTCTCCTTTATCTGTTTCCTCGCTATCAGTCCAATCACTCCCTCATTCCTCCACGTCTCCACCCAAACAATCTAACCGCCGTTATCTCCCTCCCTGTCCAGCGTCTCATTATGTCTCCCTCTTCCTCTCCCTTCCTCCCATCTTTCCTCCTCTCCCTCGCCCGACTTCTGACGTCTCCTTGCTCGCAGATCGAGAGTCGAGCCGAGGATGTTTACTTCACGCTCTAATCATACGGAGGCCTAATGACACTTGATTGCTCGATTTCGCTTAACAAGCCGGTGCCTGGAGGAGGGTGCAACGGCTCAGGGTCGGACTCAAACGAGGACAAAGAGCCGCATGTGAGGAGGAGAGGATGAGAGTTTTCGCTGAGAGGGAAAAGAGGATCTGATAAGTGTTGAACTTTGATGCAAACCGCACAGATCTGGTGACCTGCTACAGAAGAAACGCAGACGACGTTCATCAGAAGAAGACGGCTGAAGTTCATCAGATTCCTGGAGTGTAGATTTTGGTAAAGAAAAGCTGCTTTTCGGAGTTTGGAAACCAGAGAAGTTGGTGGACATTTCCAAATAGGATTTCTTCATTTAACAAAAAAAAAACAAAAGAATTAAAGGTCCCATCGGGGGGGTGGGGGGAGCAAATGGTACGTTCTGAGACCCGATAGAGGAGAAGTAGGTGAGGGGAAAAAAAGAACACTGTGACTGGAAGGTGGCAGAGGAGAAACCGGAGCGGAGATCTGCATCGATGGAGCTGTTGGAGGCTTTTTACCGCCGAAAGCTCAGGAAGAAGCAGAAGAAGCTGGAGCTGGGGCGGTCGGACGGGGCGCTGTGTCGGTCACCGTCGGAAACCAGCGTCAACAGGCTGGCGACCGGCCTCATCTCCAAGGTGCTCAGGTTCACGTCCAGGTAAACGAGCTCAAAGAAGTCGCAGGTCGGGATCCTGCACCGCTAATTAGAAGTCGCGCTTCGATTTCCTCACCTTAAAAATGTGTCTGCTGTTCTATTCCCCAGAGTTGGATAGGTGAGGGGGAAAAAAGCATGTTGTAACTAGCCCAGTGTAACATCTGTGTGTGCGAGTTGCGTGAAGAAGAGGCAGGAGGCGAAATCCGATCACTGGGCTCGTTAATGTCGCTGCACCAAAATCTGCGATGCACACGGAAACACATGAGCTGCGTGTGATTTGCTTCTTACGCTTAGCTTCCTCCGGCCACATTAAACATAATATATGCAAAATAATTTATAAAAAATATGTATAAATACATGGAGAAAACAAAAAAAATCTATTAATTTACATCCAGGATCTGGAATTTTGCTTTCCTAAAACGTATCTTTTAGCCTTGAACTAAATTCAAATAAATTGTCCTTACCAATTCTGTAGCACATAAACATTAACTGAATGCTGCAATTCCTGAACAAAACGAGTTTTTATCTGTGTCTCCATACCTGCAACGCACGCAGAAATGCCTGAGCTGTTTAAGATTTGCTTGTCAGGCTCAGCTTCCTGATTAAACACAAAGAATAGCCACCATTAGCCCCGCACAACAGAAACGTCTCAGCTAGTGTTAGTGAGAACGCTAAAATAGCAAGCTAACTTAGCCTGTTAGCGCTAGCTGCAGCTTCAAGCTAAGACTCAGTGAAACTTATAAAAAAAATGCGTATTACCGACTACAATATTCACAGCGACCAAATCGGATGTTAATCAATGCAGAGCAGTTTAGGCAGTTTTAAAACTCATTTTATAACACGAAAAAATACAAAATAATCAAGAGCCCCGCAGAGCTAACTTACCTCCATCATCACGCACTGGCCAGAGACACAAACACACACACATCACTGGCTAATTTATTAGGTACAACTTGCTAATTATGGGTTGGACCCTCTTTTGTCTTCAGAACTGCCTTGATCCTTTGTTGCATAGATCCAAAAAGGTAGTGGAACTGCCTTGTTCCACTGCACATCCATTATGCGAATCTCCCATTCCACCACATCCCAAAGGTTCTCCATTGGACTGAGATCTGGTGACTGTGGAGGCCATTTGAGTACAGTGAACTTATTTTTATGTTCTAGAAACCAGTCTGAAATGATTGGAGCTTAATGACATGGTTCATTATCCTGCTGGAAGTAGCCATCAGAAGATGGGTACATGGTGGTCATAAAGGGATGGAAATGGTCAGCAACAATGTTCAGGTAGGCTGTGGCGTTTCAACGATGATCAATTGGTACTAAAAGGCCCAAAGCGTGCCAAGAAAATGTCCCCCACACCATTACACCACCACCACCAGCCTGAACCGTTGATACAGGGCAGGATGGATCCATGCTTTCATGTTGTTGACGCCAAAATTCTGACCCTACCATCAAAATGTCGCAGAAGAAATCGAGACTCGTCAGACCAGCCAACATGTTGACTCTGAGCCTGTGTGAGTTGTAGCCTCAGTTTCTTGTTCTTAGCTAATAAGAGCGGCACCCGGTGTGGTCTTCTGCTGCTGTAGCCCATCTGCCTCAAAGTTAGACATGTTGTGTGCTCAGATGCTCTTCTGCATTACTTGGTTGCAACTAGTGGTTTCATTTCAGTTACTGTTGCCTTTCTATCAGAACCAGTCTGGCTATTCTACTCTGACCTCTGGCATCAACATGTCGTTTTCGCCCACAGAACTGCCGCACTCTGGATATTTTCCCTTCTTCTGACCGTTCTCTGTAAACCTTAGAGATGGTTGTGGGTTAAAATCCCAGTAGATCAGCAGTTTCTGAAATACTCAGACCAACCAGTCTGGCACCAACAACAATACCGCATTCAAAGTCACTTAAATCACCTTTCTTCCCCATTCTGATGCTCGGTTTGAACTGCAGCAGATCGTCTGGACCATGTCTACATGTCTACATGCATTGAGTTGCCTTCATGTGATTGGCTGATTAGAAATTTGCATTAACGAGCAGTTGGACAGGTGTGCCTAATAAAGTGGCCAGTGAGTGTATACGAAGTGGAAAAGAAACAGACCTCAACACACTGGCCGGAGATATATTCATGTGTTTGAGTGGCCTAGTCAAAGTCCAGACGTAAATCTAACCGAGAAGCCACCCCACCCACCCATGCGTGCCTTTCAGAATTTATTAAATAAAGAAAACGTGAATCATTTTCCTTTTGCTTCATAATTATCCTGTGTTTTGGTCCATCCCAATCAGAGTTGAGTGGTAACTACTTCCATTTCCTGTGCAACCTTTTGGACTAAATGTAGTTCTAGGTATAGTATTGCTGTGCCATACATTTCACTTTTACTTTAGTAATATTGCTATGAAGTATCACTCCTGTTACTTTAGTAAAATGTCTGGATGCTCTACCCACTGTGAGTAACTTCCCAAAAATAAACCAAAAAAAACCCAGACACAAACCTAATGATTATTAAAGTAGACTTCCTGTTTATACACAAGCTTTGCTTTTCTAACTTTCTGTCTGGTGAGCTTGTTGTTGCATTTTGAGGTCAAGGAAATGTATAGTCAACACTAGGCGTGTCACGATCTCAAATTTTTATCGAAATCAATCGAAATTACGTCACGACCTTGCGCATCGAAATCTAAAAGAGGATCGCGATCACTTCCTCCCATGTTTACATAATGTAGCGTCACTAGTGTCCGACCTGGGACTCCGTATCAACGGTTAGCAAGCAACCGTCTATTTACTCAGATTTCCTCATCACAATGAACCAAACATTGCATTTTCCCTAATAAGTAACTCTTACCAGTTCTCATACAATTCACACCACCTGGCAATATTATTAACCGCTATATCACAATAAGAACATCCCCGTGAACAGAGCACACCTCTACAGAGCATATTAGCTGATGCTAGCAAGTAGCTATTAGCTAAGCTAGAGTTAAACCATGGCTAGGACAGATGAAGAAAGAAGCTAAAGCCGCTCCTTTTATTCTCAAATCACCAGAGGAAATGTTGAGTTCCCTGTGAGTTAAGTCGACATTCTCATTGGAAGCAAGAGGACAACAGTTAGCTGCACATTAGCTTGTTTTTCTCTGAGGCAGTAGGAGCTGAGTTGTTGCGCTGCAGTAACTAAAAAGAGCCACTAGATGGCAGCCACCTTCTGTTACAAATCATTTGTTATTTAAACAAGATTTTTACACTTATAAGTGTAACAATTTATTGTAAGTACAGTAATGTAAATAAATTATTTCAATTTGACCATTAATGCCTAATTTTATATATTATAAACTATAACGGAAATCGCATAACTTATATGTATAATGAAATAGGATTTACTGTACAAAGTTGAATAAATAAGACCAATGATCATAGATTAATCTAAAAACGGCATAGGGCTTTGTACTGTAACGAAAATTTTTTTGACCCTAAAATCAAATCAAATCTAAGATTTGGAGAATTGTGACAGGCCTAGTCGACACTATAAATTGTTACTGGAAGTACTTTTTACCTTGTTCTAACAAACTGTTCTTCATTACCTTCATTACATTATTGATATAGGAAAAAGATGACTTAGAAAAAACTTTCTTCTACTTGAAATTTTGTATGTTAGTATATATTTTGATTTTTTTTTTCTTTTTTTTCTTTAGTCTTTAAAGGTATATTCCACCTCTAAGTAAGAATGTGTCTGTTGCCATATTCCCCAGAGTTGGAAAAGTGAGAAAATAGAATTTTGTAACCAGCCCAGTCATCAGATCTGACATCAGTCAGCTTGCATTAGCTTAGCATTAATCAATGTAAGTGAATGGGAACAACTAGCATGCTAGTTCCAATTCACTTACATTGGTTTTTGTTGTTGCCAGGTCAGTGGAATGACTGGGCTGATTACAGAAAGCTATTTTCTCACTTCCATCCAACTCTTGGGATTTTAATTTAAATAGTAGAATATCCCTGTAAAATACCAGAATTTGCCCATAACATAAATATTTTTGTCTGTCTGATTACATCATTTTTAAAATATTAGATCAGCTGTTAATCTCAAGGATCCTTTTTTACCAGATATTTTGTTACCGACAGCTATTTTTTACTTGAGTACAAATATGTAGAGGTAGTGCTACTCTTACAAGAGTGCAATTTTTTGGGTACTCTACCCACATCTGGTCCAAATAAAAAGTCATTAAAATGTATTCCGAATGTGAAAAAGTTTCTCTACTTTTGCAGAATGCAACCAGGACGAACTTTGTGCCTAGTCGTGATTTGCGACAGAAATCAGAGAGCCGTCTTCTGGGACTTTTGGACCCGGCTTTGGATCCGAGCCGCTCCTTCCTGCAGAATGGCGCGAGGACGACCGTCTGATTAGACGTTTTGAGGCATTCCAGTCACGTCCCGTCATCCCCCGGGTGCCCCGCCCGCGGTTCAGAGACACGCTGGCTTTCATGTCCTGCGTCTCCAGCGCGGTCAGATAAAACCGCATCCTGTTTATCTCTGTGAATAGATAACCGAGGTGCGGGATTGGTGGAATGTGACGATGGCCCTGGGGTGAGATTATTGCAGCCGCTATCGCGCCCCGCTCAGATCCGCTGTTTTAAAACACAACAGCGGTGATGTCAAATTTTATTACAACTAAAACAAACCATCCTGCGTGTAAAGTTAAAGCCAGCAGTTTACATACACCCATTCAAAGGACATCCAGCCTGTTCCCCCTGATAATCTAAAATTAAATCAGATCAAACTGCTCCAGTTTTAGGTCAGAATTACGTAAATTATTCCTCTGCTAAATATCACAATAATGAGAGAAATATGTCATACTCCCAATGATACTGAAGATGACAGCCCTGGTATAAGCCCAGCACTTGGACTCCAGATGGACAAACATCCCAGGATGAAACCTGATGACTGATTTTCTTTTTATCGCTATTCTTTTTCTAATCATCTTAACCTTTAACCTGCTAACTAAGGCCTGTAGATTCAGGAGTTGGACTTCTTGGTCTTTTGGTCATTTCTCTGAGTTTCATGCGCAGATGTAGGGCTGAATCTGCTGGGAAAATAGGAACCAGCGTTGTGTCTGCAGAAACATGAAACGGCCTCATAGATGGTGTGCTGTTTGTAAAGTTACACAGTCAGAACTGACAGGAACAGTTTAAGTTATTTAGCTTCTCATAAAGTAAGAAAAATGGGAGTTCATTTTTCTAAGCTTTCCCAATATTATTCATTGTTTTATAAATGTCAGTTTTACCTAAATATTTAATTAGCAAACTAACATTTAGTCTGTATATTAAATATTTAGCTTCTTAACTAAATATTTTGTTGAGTTAAACTAAATATTTAGTTCAAGCTAAATATTTAAGTTAACTATATATTAGGTAACTAAATATTTTGTTACAAAGCTAAGTACTTAGTTAACGTAAATATTTAGTACAAGCTAATTATTTAGGTTAACTAAATGTTTGGTAACTAAATATTTTTAAGAAGTTTAGCTCATAGAATACTCTAGAAACACATGGAAACAAAGACAGCAGCCATTTTTTTTTTGTTTCTCTACACCTCCTTGTGTTCAAAATCGCCAAAAGAACAGATTAGATAATTTACCCTTTCAATATAAAGTATATAGCGGCCAAACGCTGCATTAGCTACTGATTACAGCGACTATAGAGCCCCGTTCTGGTGAAGCGATCTCTGTCTGTTGCTGAAACTGACCGATCAGATGCGAACGCTCTCCGTTGACGGAGACGGATAGTTAGAAAATGGAGCTCTACTCCGTCCATCCTTGCGTAGGTGACGGAGAGCCCTCGTGTCGACGGATAATTGCGTTGCGTCAATCAGTCTCCGTCAAAACGGCGAAGCATAAACTAGGCATTATGCGTTTACAGCGTTTTTACAAAAGAGGACGACAAATAGTGCAATCATGTCTGCTGTGTTCTTCAGACCCCACACAGGATGTGTGGGGTCTTCAGAGATGTTAGCTGACCTCAGTAGATCGGAAGAGTTTCTTTACTAGAAATGTAATTTGTTCTAGGAGGAATGTATTGAGGATCTATGTGTAAGTAATAGTCTTTAGTTTGTTGAATAAAAGCTTAAGGTGTTTGTTCTATAGGTAACCTTACATGACCTTTAGGATTAACCAGTAAACAGCCACGTTTTATAGCTTTTTCAGTCTGAACTAATTTAAGAACCACATTCTTTTTATTATCTCCTGCCCGACTGTGTACCGAGGGTGGTTTTCTTTTTGCGACTGTTTGCCGGAATCAGGGTGGAAAGCAATCCCTCCGTGGTTCATTATTTGGCAGATTTATCCACTTTTCCTTTTTGTAAATCCGTGGATTTAGATTCCTTCATGTATCAGCAGCTTCATGTTTTTTTACGCACATCCACGCTCGCGCTAACACACACGCTGGCCTCCTGGTCGTTTTAATGTCTTTGTGGTGCTTTGTTATGTCCCTGTTGTTGTTTTTTGTGTGTCTTTTGTGTGCGTTGAGATGATTCAGATGTTGGATGTGTGTAAAAAACGCTGACATTTAACCGTGAAAACGTAATTTTTCTGCTTTCAGCGCCGATAATAAACCTCTCTCAGTGGCTGATTCCCTGCAGCACTTTAAAACATCTGGTTCTGTGAATGGGAATGTGTTCAAGGTGCAAAACGGACAAACGCATTTCAGAAACAGAAAGCATGACTGGGGTGTGAGTGCTGCGGATACCACAGGAACAACGACTGCATTGATTCCGTCGGGATGTGACTGCAGTCTGCAGTTAATCAAGCAAGTTTTGGTTCCTTCAAGCAGGGTTCTGTGCGGCGTTTTGCATCTGTTGGGATTGGACGGATGACGGCGGGTTCAGATGCAGACCTTCGGGGTGCGATCAATGTTTAACTGAAGACGGCAGCTGGGTTTGGTCACAAGATCAGTCAAAAATTTCCCAATAAGGGTGGAAAAACAGACGAGGAAAAATCCAGCAGTTACTGTGAACTCAGTCAGCCTTCTTATTTAGTTAGTAGTTTAACCAAATGTCAAATTATTCCTGCTAAAAATAAAATAAATAAAAAGAAAATAAATCGTAACTGATATTAAAATCTAAAATCTATTGTGTCTAGTAGACTAACACTGCTCAAATCGGGGGGGGGGATCTACTACTAAAATGTTTATAGCTAAATAACTAAACTAAAATCGATCAAAAATATAAACATTTTCAGGAAGAAAAAGAAACAAAAATACATAATAATTATGTCATTAAAAAGTTTTTAGGTTGTAAGACAAAGTCAAATGTATGACTAATGATTTTTTAATGTATATGTATGTATAAAAATGGTAACCGTAGAAGCATATACATCCATTAAAAAAAATAATAATACAAATGTAAAAGAAGCTGAGTAAATGTTAAATATGGAGCATTTAAAAAAAAAATACATCCACAGGGTGTTTAGATTGGTGTAGAAAATAGTACATGTTTTTCTTAAAAAGTTATATCTGAATTAAAATATAAAGTAAATTTTAACCGGGGCACGATAAAGCCGTTATTTTTCCATCTATCAGCCAGTAGTGGGCGCCACCGGGTTTGACAGATATGGTCTCTATGATACAACTATATGCTCGGCTGCTACTGGTAAAAATGATGCAGTCAGCAAGTCCAGCAGCCGCTTCAGAGCCCCGTAGATATTGTTATCCGTCTCAGTAGAGGAGTGACCGCAGAAGAACAGAAACTAGATGGACCCACATAAAACATTTCTACACCATCAAACACACGCAGAAACGCCAACTTTCCTCCTGGATCGGTAAGCTAACTCACTAGCTAACTTTGCTAACGTTAGCTGTTAGCTAAACTCCTCTAGGATGCATTCCTCACTGGACACAGTTCATGTTGGTAACAGGGCGTATCGGCAGCAAACCTGGCAACCCAACAGCTGGGATGATGTTTTTGTTGTTGTAGCTACAATCTAGATAAACTAGATGTCGCTATCGCGCTCATGTTCCACATCCAACCTCTAACTGGTAAGCTAAAAAATTAAATAGAAATATGAACAGCAATAATAATAAAGGTTAATAAACATAAAATATCAACAAAACATAATTTTTAGCATATTTAATTTAATGTTTAATTTGTTAGCCATGTGAAGTTTCTTTCCTGAGCGAATTGTATTTTATCAAATTTTGGCTATAAAAGAGCTTGAAATCCACATTTAAATTTATTTTATTTATTTATTTTGGCTACTATTTTGTTATTTTTTAAAATTATACATCCTATTTAATGTCAATGATTTCACCCTGTTAAAAAAAAAGTGTCACTCCTTGTCAACTGTTGTGTTCTGCAACGACACAGAGAAACCAGACAGAAGCTTGATCTAATATTATTAGTGAGTATGGAGGACTAAGACTGCCAAAATCCATGGGAGATTGAACATACAATATCTTAATGATATAGAAACAATTTCAACGTGAGTAAAAGATGCTGAAATGTGCAGTGGTACAAAAAAATGGCACATATAAAAATGAGAATAAAGTAGCTGAGGTAAATATCAGACAGTAAAATTAAATATCTATAAATAATGAAATAGTTAGTTGGTAAAAATGATAAAAGTACCAAATTAATAAATTTATATTTTATAAAATATACACGAGTCGTATAATATGTTAGTATTATAATACATATTGAAGGGAAAATTACATTAAAATCAAACTACTTGATCATTTTTATGATCCTTTTTTAGCACAGTAATTTGCTATATTGAGGTTTTTATAAATTTCAGCATTTTTTTCTAATTTAAGCAGCAGAGATCCTCCATACTTTGAGCTTATCTAGAAAATAGGAAAAAATCGAATAATTCATAGCAGTTTTAGAGCTTTCTGAAGTATTTCCTAAATCATTCCTTTCAGACTGTCTGTTATTTTATTTTTTTCATTTGCAGGATTTTTCTGATTTTAACTAACTTCCATTTTTTTCATAAATTCTTCCTCCATGTTAAGCCAATATGCGGCAATGTTACCACAACTTCCAGGTGTTCTTCAACAGACACTTTACCCGAGAACAGGACGTCTAACCATCTAATTCATATATGTTGTTCTTTCCTGAACATTGTTTGACACGATACATAAATAACAGAAATCTGACGCCTCTTGTCTAATTATGAATGCATAAAATCCAGAGCTGAACACACTCTCAACCCAACAACGCGTTTTACGTCCACAGAGGCAGTGAGCAGACGTCTCGTCCTCATTCCTGGCACTCGACGAAGCTCGGCGAAGGTCACCCCGAGCTTGACCAAGGGATGATGGACTCCATGAGCACCTCCTGGCACCAGAGTTACCCGACCAGGTCAGCGGACGCAGATCCGATTCATTTCAGACGTTTTGATCAACAGCAGACAGTGAATTATGGCGATCCTGGTCTGTTCAACCAGTGGCAGTCAGACTATCATCTAACGGATCATCGTGACTGAAATAAGATCGTACGACAAGCTTAACCTCTTCAGCAGGGAGCTGTTCAGACACAAAACTGTCCATCTAAACAAGTCAAAAAATCATTTCTCCAGCTAAAAAGTATATTTTTATCTTGTTTTGAGACATATATACTAATCAAGGGTAGAATGTATTAGGTTATTAATCTAATTTTGAGTATTTTTGTCTTATTTTGAGAATTTTTACCAAGTGCAATTCATCTTGTTTCATTGACAGATTGTTTCACTTAATTTAAAAAGCTTTAAATTAAATGAAACTTTATTTATAAAGCACTTTTCATACAAACACTGCAGTGTTACTAAAATAGCCTTTAAAATATTTGATTTTAGTAGAAAACTTGAAAGAGAACTAGAAAGAAACTAGTAGAAAAATAAAGTTTCATTTAATTCAAAGCTTTTTAAATTAAGTGAAATAACCTTTCAGTGAAACAAGACAAATTGCACTTGGTAAGAATGCTCAAAATAAGACAAAAATACTCAAAATAAGATTAATAATCGAATAAGTTCTGCTCATGCTTAGTAGATATATCTCCAAAACAAGATTAGACATATTTTTTAGGTGGAAAAAATATTTTTTGACTTGGTTAGATGAACAGTTTTAAGAGGTATTAGAATGTAACAGCAGTGTCGGGAGTAATGCATTACAAAAGTAATGAGTTACAGGAATGGATTACTTTTTTCAGCAACTGAATCATGTAATGCATTACTAAAATGTAAACTGATAAGTTACGGAGGTTAGAAGTCCTGTTAGATATTTATGATTTTTTGCCAAAAGTAACATAAAGTAGTGTACATTTTTAATACAGTAATATGTAATGCAAACATATTACAATTTTGACATTGTAACTAGTAATGTGAAATATATCACAACTTCTTTGTAATTGCCCAACACTGTCTAACAAAAGGTTATGGTTGGTATAGGTGAAAGAAACAATTCCCTCTTTAGTTTTAATATGTCTAGTTGAAACAATCTGACTTAAATGTCGCAGTTTTTCAGGAGCATCTATGTTTTATCTTTGCCCCAAAACGAACTATTCTAGTTTTAAAGGAGCTACAGGTACTTTGTGGTTTTGTTGCTAGTAGTTCCTATGGAGAATTTGCTTGTGGTACCTGAGTAGCTGGTTCCACCATCCCAACTCATCGCTGTCTGGTTCAGGTTTTTAACACCGATTCTATTGCTTGAGTTTCGATTTGTTTTGTTATCTGAACCAAAATGGGCACAAACCTGAATAATTTCTCCTCATTAAGCCCAGTTTATCCTTCTCCGTTGTGTTGTTGCAGATCACAACAGTTGACAAGGAGTGACATCAATGAATCATTGACATTAAATAAGTCAACTTTATAAAAGTGCAAAAAAGCTATTTTCTAAAAAAAACAAAAAATTAATGTGGATTTCAAGCTGGTTTATGGAGGAATGTTATGGCCAAAATTTGATAAAATAAAATTTGCTCAGAAAAAAAAAACATATCATGGCTTACAAATGAAACATTACATTAAATATGTAACAATTAATGTTTTATGTTTCATTAATCAGTCAACGCTTCATTTTTTCTGTCTCCAGCAACACCCAGAGATCGTTTCACCAGAACGGTGCTCTGTAGTCGCTGTAATTCAATTCAATTCACTTTTATTTATATGGCGCCAATTCACAACAAAAATCATCTCAATACAATTATATACAAACATTCCAGTCAGTTAAAAGTTTTCTATGTAAGGAATCCCAGCAGATTGCGATGAGTCATCGATGTGAGGTTGTGCCCGGATCATGCAGACTCAAACCACAGCAATTCCTCAGCAATCCTTCATACTGAGCAAGCATGTAGTGACAGTGGAGAGGAAAAACTCCCCTTTAACAGGAAGAAACCTCCGGCAGAACCTGGCTAAGTACAAGTGGTCATCTGCCACGACCGTCTGGGGGTCTGAGAAGACAGAGAAGAGACAGCATGGAGCATGCTCGGTGACTTTGAGCATCATCTGGACCGATGTTCCCCATCCAGCAGGGGGCGTTATAATCGAGCAGGGTACCGGACTATGTGGAGCTTCTATGGGGAGAAAAGACTGAGAGAAAAGTGGGTTAACAATCACAATAAGAGCAGAAATAATATATCTGTAGAGTAGTAGGAGAGAAAAGTAGTCAGTAGTTAATGCAGCGTTTAGCCACAAAATGAATTGAAAGTAGGGCTGGGTATCGATTCAAATTTCAAGAATCAATTCGATTCCGATTCTCAAGATTTGGAATCGATTCGATTCAATCTGATCCAATTCAATATTGATATCGGTCAGTTTTTTTTTTTTACTGTTATCTTAATTATATGCCAGAAATTCAACGACTTAAGACTTGGTGAGTAACAGTTCACCATGGAAAAATGTATTAACCCTGTCAGATACAAAACTTAAAATGGCCGTCTGGACTGTACCTTCCCATTTCCTCTTTAAAAAGGGGCAAACTATTCTAAAAAATAAAATCGATTTTTGAACGTATGAATCGATTCGATTTCTATAAGAATCAATTCAGAATCGATTTTTTGATTATTTCAACACAGCTCTAATTGAAATGATAATTTATCTAATCTGTTCTTTTGGCGATTTTGAACACAAGGCGGTGCAGGAAAACGACAAAAAAGGCTGCTGTGTTTGTTTCCATGTGTTTTTCAGAGTATTCTGTGAGCTGCACTTCTAGTAAAAATCTTTACAGCTCAATCAAAACGTACTTTCTGTCGTCCATCGCTCCTTGAGGGGGAAAATACGTTCAAAGGCTGAAGAAAAAACTGAAACGGCGCCATGAAAAGTTAGCGCCCCCTGCTGTGCTGGTCAAAATTTGCTTTGCAACACTGAAGAATCAATGCCGAACGGAGAGAAAGAAACGGAGAATCCGTCAACATTTCTGCGTCTGAGTGCAAATTCGCCGTCAGAGTAGAATAAACTAGGCTTCAGCAGAGGTACACAATGCAGTTGGCCTAACCCATCTCTAGTCTATTCTTTTCTACTCTATTCTAAAAACCAAGATTAGACGAAAATCTAGCAGTTTGGAGGAATGATATAAAGCAATGAGCGCTGGACCGAGACGTTTGAACAGCACCTGATTACAGGCAGTTTTAGAAGCAAGAGGAGACATTAAAGAATCCAGTTTTATTCCTGCTTACAGGATTCACGTAGTTCTGTTTTTTCCAGAAAATAACATCTAAAAGCATCTGAGTTGGTTTGAAGACTCTTAAACCGCTGATCTTCCTGGAATGTGGAGAAGCCGCTTCTCATTGTGCTATTTAATAAATGAAAGGCGCCGTGTGAGAGGAGGGAAAACCCTGATGCCAACAGAGAGGCTCATTCCTGCTGCAGGAGTAGACGGCCACACTGTCCGTCATTTACAAACCACATGTTGCATCCCAAACGAGGACGGTGAGAGAGAGAGAGAGAGAAAAGAAAAAAACGCCGTCCAGAGACCGAGACGAGAGCTGGACAGAAAAGAGAAGCGGGTACAAACGCTGCCCCCTTTCTCTGTAATCACATTGTGTCCGGCCGAAGGAATTGCTGGGTCAAACTGTGACGTCAGCGCTTTCAACATGCAGGAATCCATCGTTACGACAGGCAGTTGTAACTAAATGCAGTACACACTAGTCACTTAGTCCAATCCTTTTTATTAATTTCTGTCGCATATTTTCAGCTGCAAGGCAATTCAAGGAGCTTTGGGTGATTTGGGGAAAAAAAATAAAAGCAGCAATAAAAGAATAAAAGCATAAAAACGCAACATTAGAAACATAGATAACATACTACATTTATGACTATCCAGCTATTATTGATCATTTAACAGGGTTCCTACAAGGTCTTGAAAAGTATTTAAAGCATCGAATTTATGAATTTGGGAATGATACCTTAAAAAGCCTTAAGATTTGTTCTGTATTTAACTTCGACGGACTGAATATTTAGAACATGACCTCTTCAGTAAATGAGGATTAACATAAAAAAAAAAAAAATAGCTTTACATTGTTAGACGGACTTTGTTGTCGCCTGCAATTCTGCTTTTCTTATTGTCGTCTATTTCACATTCCACATTTCTATGAGGAATAATTAAACACAAGTTTTTTTTTTTCTCTCTTCTGGTAAGGCTGTGAAATAAGCCATAATATAAAACGGATATTCCTTTTTTTTTTAATAAATGGTCCGCAAAGGTCTTAAAAAGACTTAAATTTAACTTAAAGAAACCTGTAGGAACCCTGATTATCCAAAGGCAGCTCTACACAGATGAGTTTTACCTTTAATCTAAAGCAGCTCAGTGTTTCAGCAGCTTTGCAGTCATCAGGAAGGGGAGCATAGAAACTGGAAGCTGCTTCTCTATGTTTGGTTCTGATTCCCGGTGATTATGATTCAGTGGCGGGCTGTGCATTTTTTACCAGGGCCTTCAGTTTTACCAACTTAACTATGTTGTTACAAATATAAAAGCAGTGGTGTAGCCAGAAATAGCTTTTTGGACGGGCCCAGCAAAAAATGTGATGGGAGGGCCAGGATAAAAAAATGATTGAAATTAAGTCGGTTAATTCAACATATTTGTGTCTGTATCCATCAAAAACTTTTTATAACAAAGCATCCAGGCTAAATAAAACCTACTAAAGCTGTAGCATGACACATGTAGCTCATATCTCTGATATAAACAACAGTTATTTTTACGTGGTAGTTCATCTTTATTGGACTTCGCTCACTGTTGAGACAATGTGCTGGTTTCTGTATGTCGCATCTGATCAGCGGCAGACAAATGTTGATGGAGAGACTCTATAAAATATAAATATAACCACTGTTGGATAACCAATGCTTTAAATAATTATTTGAGTCTGTTAAGGACTAATATTAGCTGTAGACAACGACAGATTTACAAGATATTAGCATTTTTGTTGTTGTTAAGTAGTCGTTATACAGGGCGGGATCATCTGGGCTTTGTGTGATCATTGGTTGGTCAGCTTTTCCCAAGGGATTATGGGAAATGTAGTAGCAACAACAAAAACTTCCTAAACCACATGTAATTTATTTCATTTATTGTGAGATTCAATTCTTTCTAATGCATGGGACTATACTTTAATGGATTAATCTGGAATATTGAACTAGGGGATGTAATATTTTTCATCAAAGTGTAAAATTATATTCTTACAAAGCATCTCTAGCTAGCCTGGGGAGTTCACGGCTTTTTATTCAAACAGCCAATGACAGAAAGTCTTGAAAAGACTCCCTCCAGTTTTATCTTATTTTATGATGACTTTTAGTGGTAATCCTAAAAAATAAAACCTAATTATAAATATATTTTAATTTCTTTAAACAAGGTGATCTTTTTGGTTGGGTGTAAGCCCCCCCGGGCCCACCCATATCCACCCCCCTTGCACAAACGCCATCAATGCTACACAACAACGCAAAATGACGCGGGCTGGTATTACAATGGTCCTGTTTAAACCTGGCATTAATAGCTGCATGGGCTGACTTTCTTCTGTAGCTTTCACTGGGATTTTATGTCATTTTTAACATATATTCATCATCATGCTGCTGCAGCATGTTTATGGGCGATGCTGAAAGAGGAAGGAGGGTGAGGGAGTTAGAGACATCAGTGCATCTCTGTTGTCTCGCCAATTAGCAAATTAATATTTAGTAATTATTGAGAAGAATTTCATGTCTTGAGTGATTGTGACTGTTTTTATTAGAACAACCCCAGGAACCTCTGAGCCTGCCGTATGTGCTACAGAAGTTCATAATTAGTTTGGATGTGTATCGCTTAGAATCTCGCAGTAGTTTATGATACACATAAAATATATTCAGTAACTTCAGTTTAAACCCTCAGACAGATTGAAGAAAGATGTTTGGTCTGCCGTTAGCTTTTCCTTGTTTCTTTAGAGTTAGATAATTCTGCTGCTGTGAAAGAGGAAATGATTTTTAATAAATCGGGTTGTAATTTACTCATTAATGCTCTAAGCTCTCATTGGTCATGTGCCGTTTCCTCTTTGCCTCCCAGTGCTTCCACCACTGACCTGTCGGGCGGGTTTGACACCAGCGGGGGTTACCTGAGGAAGAGTCCGGACCAGTACAGCTCCAGGGGCAGCATGGAGAGCCTGGACCCAACCCAGTCCCCCCATCACCTCCCTACAGCTCAGCAGCAGCAGCAGCACCACCCACTGGGCCCCTGTAGCCACTCCGGGTCCTACTCCTCCTGCCAGCAGCTGTCCTCTGCCAGGTCCACAAACATTAACATTATTTTACTTTGGTTAAACTTCTGCCTAGCCTCCTGTTGTTGCATTTTTTTAATATTTAAAAGTAAAAAAAAAAAAAAAAAAAAGAGTTCCTATTTTGGCTCAAGTTCATGAAGCACGAAGAAACAAATGATTGATGACTCAGTACTTCATTAATCATTAATTGGAGGCGTAATAATTCAGCACCAGGCAGATTTACACAGCAGCAAACAGGGAAATGTGATTTCTCTAAAGCTTTGATCAGTTATTAGCTCTTAAATAAATCAGTTTATCACTAATCGCAAGTGAATTTCATCAGTTTGATAAGATCCGAACGCTTCTGTGGTATATTTACAGCGGTAAACGACTTAATCCAAAAAATAAAGCAGATTTCCAGCAGCATGGTAGCACATCCGAAGGTCTTCATATCAGATCTAACTTTTGTGTCTCTCCGTCTTGAATGGAAGGGAAATCTCTGATGTTCTTTTGTTGATAAAACTCTGACGCGTTTCAGAGTTTAAAATGCAAACGGTTGAACCAATATATAATATTTCCCTCTAAGGTTTTAGTTCATAATCATGGCTACTGATTGGTAAATGTTTTATTTATCTGCTCAAGGTTCGAAAAGAGCTGGAAAGAGTGCAAAATATTCCACTCAAGTAAAAGTACTACTACTGTGATTACATTTTACTCAAGTACAAGTAAACTTACTAGTCTAAAAATGAACTCAAGTAAAAGTAAGAAGTAGCTTACTTATAATTTATTCAGATTAAAAGTTACTTTCCTTTTTTTTTTATTTCACAGCAGTCACTCCCTAATGGTGCAAAAAGACAATGGGACATAAATCTCAGTTTCTTTTCCATAAAAATATATATTTTTTAAGTTTAGTTGCTGGTTAACTACAAAATCAATAAGAGTAACACTAACAGTCACACGTAATGTGACGTTCCCCAAAGAAGACAAAAACGTCAGGTTAAAATAAAAAGGTAAGACATTTAAGACAAAAAGGTTTCATTTTTTATGAGTCTGGGTTCAACCTATCAGATATTAGAAGATGTTAAATAAACCTAAAACTTGTTAAATAAATATAACATCGCCCTGCCCTAATGCACCTATAGATTACTGTTTCTTTGTGTCCATCTATCTGAACCTCTGGTTAACTTAGCAGCCATGAATCTTTAAAGTTAGCAGAGTTTATCCTTGCTCGCTTTGCATTAAACAATTTTTTCTGTGACAGTAGTTTAGTTCAACTTACCTTCCATCTGTATTCCTGTTAGTGCATTATTTCTGGGCGCAATATTTTTAATCATATTTATTAGTTGTTGTATTCCTACTCGGTAACGGACATAATAAAAATGTTGGGAAGTACAATGCACCACAAAACCCCACCTCCTTAATACTAGATGAATAAAATTTTATAGAAATTATCTGTCCATACAATAAGTAAGTTTTTCCCATTAAGATCTCTTGAAATAAGAATCATTATTAGACCTAAATAAAGCTGAAAATATGTGAGTATTTTGTCTTTTTTTGTTTTAAACGGCATCTAAAAACTATTTTTGCTTGAAATAAATGTGAAATAGTTACACTTTAGTTATACAGACTAAATAGGAGGAAAAAAAGTAACATTTACTTGAAACAAGTGTAATCATCCAAAACTTGAAACTGAAAGCTAGCTTGTGATGCTCAAAACAAGATGGAGATGATAATTTGGCTACATTTAAGACAATACATTTTTCAAAGACACAAAGAATTTGTGATGTACTTTAAAAAGAAACACACTTAAGTAAAATAAAAATTTTAAAGATTTATAAAACATTAATACATAAAGATATTCTCTGGACTGCAGCTTTAAAAGACTAAAATATGTGGTTTTTTAAACCCAACAATTATGAAACGTCTTTTTTTCCGCTCCAGGTCCTCAAACAGCATCGACCACCTGCACAGCAAGCGAGACTCCGCCTACTCCTCCTTCTCCACCAGCTCCAGTATTCCGGAGTACCTCGCCTATACGCCTTCCTTCAGTCCGGAGCGCTCCTATTCGCTGGAGACCGTCCCCCAGAGAGGAGGGGGGAGCGCGGAGATGCTGCCGACCGACATGCGATACGTCCGCAGCGTCTATGACGCCCAGCAGGGTCTGTCCCAGGAGCTAAGCTCCTCCTCCAGAGGCGGGGCCAGACCTGGACTGGGACGAGATCACCAAGGTATACTTCCTGTTTCTTAAAAAATGCTTTCTAAAATCACCTTTTTCTCTTTTTTTTTTTTTTTCGAACATGTAATAACCAATAAATAATCATTGTCGGGTCATTCATCAATTGAAATTGATAAAGAGTTTTAGTCTTTCTGGTTATGTTAAGAATATTAACTCATAATTCTAAATTAGTAGTTTAATTATTCTTTAAATCATTTAATCGGGGCACCACTAGCCTCTGGATCTTATATCCATTCAAAGAAGATTATCAACCAATAATTTCCCTTATAATTATTAATTATTGGTGATTACCAGAAAGAACTTATCTGAAGGAAATGAATTCTTGCAGTAATTCACACACACACTCAGATTAAAAGAAACCAGAGATTTGATTCAATTTAACTAATTTATTCTAAGAACACAACTAAAATAAAAACACTACTTATTGCAGAACGGTTCTGTCAAGGCTAACGGTATACCTGAGCAATATGGCGACTAGTGGTGACGTCACTTAGGCGCGTCACGGAGCGCTTCCTGCTGACGTTCGTGCGCGGGCCCTCGCGTGCACGCGTAGAGGCGGCGTACAGACGTGAACGCGCAGCTTGCCAAACGTGGGGGGAGCAGTAGGGATGTTTGATATTGACTTTTTTACCGATATCCAATATACCGATATAGCCTAACTCATAATTTCCGATACCGATATAAACCGATATGTGGGGACCCTCCTTCATAAAAATCAAAAACCACTAAACCCTTTTAGGTAACCACAATGAAATATCTTGTATCATGCATACAGTACTTAAGTTTAAAAAATGTATAAAATGTAATAAGTACTAAAATTTTAGTTAGGCGATTGAAAAAAGGTGCCATTTTTATTTTGTCTTCAAAAGTATCTGGAACATTTTATCACACAGTGAATACTGACGAAGGCCCACCACTCAGGACAAATTTCTACTTTTAGAAAATCTAAACAACATTATACCTTTATAGCAGTGAGGTAAAGTGGAAACAACTGAAACAAGAAAAAAAAATAAAACACCAGAAAACGTTTAAGCAGGGCCAATAATTAACCTACTTTGGGTATTACAATCTTAAAAATAAAGTGAGTTTAAACACTGCATTAATTTAGCTCTACATGTAACTGGACAGTGGCCATAATTTAATAGAATCAAACAACATTTACTTAATTAGCCATCTTTCAAGTAACCAAATGTGCAAATTAAAACAGTGTCACAAAGAGGAAACAGTGACAGATTAGAGCGCAGTAAACAAAATTCAGTCCTTTGTTGAAGTTAACTTAAATTGAAGAACAAATAATATCTCAAAAACTAAACTTTAAATATGTCATATTTTTACATTCTGAGAGAGAAAAAAAGTAGCTGAAGAGTTTGATATATAATATGTTTATGGTGTGAAAAACTCATCTTATTGAAAAAATAAAAACCGATACCGATAATTTCCGATATTACATTTTAATGCCAATATCGGCCGATAATGACTTTAGGCCGATAATATCGGACATCCCTAGGGAGAAGTAATTGTTTTATTGCAGGCAAGGCGCCGCGCGGCTTCCTCTAACAAAGAAATACCTCGTGGTCCTTAAAAGTGTGGCAACTTCTGTTAGCAAAGGCTCTGGTTCAGAAGCACGGGACAAATAAGGATTTTTGGTTTACCCTCGGCACCGCGCGTTTCTGGGGGTGCTCCGTGTGTGCGCAACAGAACGCCTTAAAGTGTGGTTAAACACTCACTATGTTACATGAAATGAAACCAAGGGATTTCCTACGATCAGATAACTTTGCTTATTACTTAAGGACGAAAGATACTACAGACACGACACTTACACAACAATTAAGCTCACAGTTTACCCGTAAATACGAACAAAACACAGTACAGAAACTTCAAGAGCGCTCGTTAGAAATGAGGACATGAATGCATCAAAATACAGGATTCCTGAATACCCAGGTGAAGAAATAAAATGGAACAGTGTTACTTCATAGAAGTCCCAGATGCAGGAGAAGGGCACAGCGTTCTCGATTACGACGGAAAAACGCGAGAGAAAAAGGGGAAACGTCCAACTCATCCGCCGTGCGGAAGAGAGAAAAAGTTGAATGAACGAAAAGGTAAAAACTTTGAAGGCCAGCCTCAAAGTCAGGAGAAGTTGTTTGCGCAAGGGAAATGGGTCAGAACACGTTTTGAGAATGGAGTCTCTTCTTTGTAGTTTTGGGGCAAAACCACCGCTCGTAGGGATGAAAGCGTGAAGAAGTCTCCTTTTAGTCTGGGATTTGAACCAGAGAGAGCGCGACGTTCTGTTATTCAGAGCTTTAAACAAGGCGCCCGTGCTGTTCCCTCCTTCTTTGTGCGGATGGTCCACTCACACCGCACGGAACAGAAGCGAGTCTGATGGATTGGCGCTCCTGCCAATCCGCGTCATATTTCTTTTCCTTTGGTATCGCATACATGGCTCAGACCCAAACAGTCATACATACAAAACTGACACAAATAATGAGAGAAAAGGAAAAAAATGAAATAAATCAAGACTGAAGAAAAGTAAACCGAGAGCACAATCGTTTTTATGTGTTTCGTTGTCGCTGCAGCAGGTTCAGTCGGCGGAGTCTGCTACCGCGGCGCAAACGGCAGCAACGGCGGCGCCGTGCCGGCGTCCAACAGACACAGCGTGGGACCAATATGGGGGCAGGCGGCCAGCCGCAACTCCTACGAGAGCCTGAAGGGGGCGCCAGCTCCGCCAAGGCGCAGCGACAGCTATGCCGCCATCAGGAACCACGAGAGGCCAAACTCCTGGTCCAGTTTGGACCACGCCCGGTCGCTACGGTGAGAGAAACTAAAACGATGTTGGAGTTAAAATAATGCTTAAAGGCATCTGAGGTTTCCTATTTGGTTCCATGGACGAAGCAGGGATGGATGTTCAAACTTTGTCTGTGTCATTGTTTCACACAGGTCTCTGCAGAAAGGCTCCTGGCATCACTCCAGCGGTCCGGTTGCCACAGGTAAATGACGAGCCCAGTGTAAAAAAAATGCTTTCTTATATATGGCTTCCAAACAGACGAGAAGTTTTTGCGGTCTTTAAAACCGATCGCGGTGATTCCAGCCCTTTTTTTGTTGCGGTACGGCACACAGGTCAGTGCAGTTCGGTTTGCTACTTTATGCGCTTTCACTGGAGCGTTTCCATTGATTCCATCCATTAAACACAAGCGGCTAATATGGCGTCATGCTGCTGTAACTTTGTTTGAAAGGCGCTTTATAAATAAAGTTTGATTGATTGATTGATTGATTGAGATGACAAACTTGACATCTTTCTGACGCCCAGGGTTATAATAATTCCAACATTTTCATTAGCTTTAGTTTTGATTCAAGATTTTAAATTCTATTTTGGTTCTAATTAGTTTTTAGTAGGGATGTCCGATATTATCGGCCTAAAGTCATTATCGGCCGATATTGGCATTAAAATGTAATATCGGAAATTATCGGCATCGGTTTTTATTTTTTCAATAAGATGAGTTTTTCACACCATAAACATATTATATATCAAACTCTTCAGCTACTTCTTTTCTCTCTCAGAATGTAAAAATATGACATATTTGAAGTTTAGTTTTTGAGATATTATTTGTTTGAGACAACTTTGTATTTAAATTAACTTCAACAAAGGACTGAATTTTGTTTACTGCGCTCTAATCTCACTGTTTCCTCTTTGTGACACTGTTTAAATTTGCACATTTGGTTACTTGAAAGATGGCTAATTAAGTAAATGTTGTTGTTTGATTCTATTAAATTATGGCCACTGTCCAGTTACATGTAGAGCTAAATTAATGCAGTGTTTAAGCCCAGTTTATTTTTAAGATTGTAATACCCAAAGTAGGTTAATTATTGGCTCTGCTTAAACGTTTTCTGGTGTTTTATTTTTTATTCTTGTTTCAGTTGTTTCCACTTTACCTCACTGCTATAAAGGTATAATGTTGTTTAGATTTTCTAAAAGTAGAAATTTGTCCTGAGTGGTGGGCCTTTGTCACTATTCTCTGTGTGAGAAAATGTTCCAGCTACTTTTGAAGACAAAATAAAAATGGCACCTTTTTCAATTGCCTAACTAAAA
Organism: Apricaphanius iberus; assembly: GCA_028564705.1. Classification (NCBI taxonomy): domain Eukaryota; kingdom Metazoa; phylum Chordata; class Actinopteri; order Cyprinodontiformes; family Aphaniidae; genus Apricaphanius; species Apricaphanius iberus. The sequence continues at coordinate 735,203 of JAPXFQ010001843.1, forward strand.
TTCTAGTACTTATTACATTTTCTACATTTTTTAAACTCAAGTATGCATGATACAAGATATTTCATTGTGGTTTCCTAAAAGGGTTTAGTAGTTTTTGTTTTTTATGAGGGAGGGTCCCCACATATCGGTATCGGTTTATATCGGTATCGGAAATATGAGTTAGGCTATATCGGTATATCGGATATCAGTATAAAAGCCAATACAGAACATCCCTAGTTTTTACCATTTGTTAGGTAGTTAAGTTTTAGTTTGTTGTAAATGTTTTGTTTCAGTTGAGTTTTTATTAGTTTCAGTTAAACAAATTTGTGTACAAGACAACAAAAAAAGAAATGTATAATATCTCAGAAAATGATGATGCTCCTGTAAAACCGTATGAGCCAGATTAACAACCGTACAAATCAGGCAAGAATAAAAGATGAATGGTAGAGTAACGTTCAAAGTTCTCTAAACACAATAACAGCCCAATTAATGCAGGTGCTACAGTTCTATAAAAACAGTGACTCTATTCATAAGACTACATCTAGACTATTATAGCTTCCTGCCAAATTCCTCCCATCATGCTCAGCCTTTTTGAATTTCTTTACGTGCGAATGTTGTAGCATTCTTTCCCGAGATTGATACGTCCAATAAATACTTCCATCCAAAGTGAGTACTGTATCAACAAGTAACTGGTTAACTCATATATTTTTAATGCAAGGTGTTTATGCTCAGATAGAGCTGGTTGGTGCCTGTATTGCAGGGGGCAAGGTTGGCAAACACTTTGTGATTTATTTCTAGGCCGTTTTTCAGCCATGCAACACAAATATTGCATTTTTTGTGTATAGACCAGGAGTCATAGGTGGCTACAAAACTGTTACTTACAAATATGACACCTACGTTTATAGCCTACTTTCCCGCAGGAACCACAAAAAAATTGGTGTGTGGCAAGTTGCAAAACAATGTCATAAGCAGGAATTGAACCAAACACCCTTATGGTGGTAATCCTACACATTAACCACACATTAGCAAAGGGTACATTATGAAGCGGGGTACAACCTAACACGGTCGCATGGTTTAATAAACCGCTGGAATGGATTTTTACCCCACAGAAATGATTTCTGTGCCTGTAACCCCTGCCTGGCTCTGTAGCTTCGTGCTTCTGTTTGCGTGAGAACGGCTTTATTGGTTGTTGGTTGTTTTAACGTCACTACGACTACACTAGGAATTACGATAATATCAAACATTGTCTGATTCAAAAGACTAGAGAAAGACGGGCATAAATCGGGTCGCCAACTGCAGATTATCACCTTACGTTTAATGATCAAGACGACGGGAGCGCGCCGAGACTCCAGCAAGACTTCTAAAGTCTGCTAGTCTTTAATCCGAGAAAATCCTTTGGTGTACGCCCAGCATAAATTGAACCTGTTGCCTATGGAGGACCAACACTGACATAATTAAAAATAAAAGCTAAAAATATATATATATTTTGGTTCTCTTTTCCACATTAAATGCATTCTCCGGGACAAATGTTGTCTGAGACTTAAATGTGAGCTGATAATGTTCTGGAGTCTTTTCTAAATCTTTTCAAAGTCTCTAGGTGTACAAAAAGCGTTCGTCATCAGTCTTGCCAAACAATACGTCTAGAAAGTCAAGGTTTTGGCCTGTTTCTGTACTAAAAAAAAGCAAACCCAGCTATTGCGTTATGGATACAAAAACAAACTGCACTGCAAAAACTGTCCATCTAACCAAGTTAAAAAATCTTGTTTCCAGCGACAACGTATTTTTGATCTTGTTTTGAGACTTATGCACTAACTAAGAGCAGGATTTGTTAGATTAATAATCTTATTTTGAGTATATATGTCTTATTTAGAGAATTCTCACCAAGAACAAATTGTCTTATTTCATTGTCATATTATTTCACATAATTTTAGAATGTTTAGACTATAATTAAGTATTTTGAGGGTTTGGTGGATCTAAAGCTTCTTAAATTAAGTGAAATAATATGACAATGAAATAAGACAATTTGTTCTTGGTGAGAATTCTCTAAATAAGACGTATATGCTCAAAATAAGATTAATAATCTTACACATTCTGCTCTTGCTTAGTATAAAAGTCTCAAAACAAGATTTAAAATACCTTTTAGCTGGAAACTAGATTTTTTAACTTAGTTAGATGGTTTTTGCAGTGTGTAGCTGTGACCTGCAATCCCTACAGAGGGTTCTGGTTAGAAGCTGTTACCACCAAGCACCAGTCATCCGAAAATCTCAAAACTCAGCTGCCGGTATCCAAATTTGACCTTTTAACAGATCATATTAAAGCCTGGGGAACGACTTATTGGTCAGCGCTAACTTCTTCTCTTGGTTTTAGCTAAAGGATCACATGGTGTCGAGGGTCAGCTCCATACTGTGATGGAGAAGAGTCCAGAGAGCAGTCCCACCACAAAGCCCAGGCAGGGTGGGGGGTTCTCCCTGCCCCCGTCCCCTACTGGACCCTCCTCAGGCGCTGCAGCAACCGCCTCTACGCCCAGCCGCCCTATTCTTCCCGCCAGCGTGTACCCGGTTCCCCAGCCCGAGCCGCAGTACGCGCAGACGCCGAGCTCCGGTCCTGGTCCCGGTCCCTCTGGAGTCTACGTAGCCCTGACCAAGGAGAGCAGCCGGCAGCAGGGGGTCCGGAATGAGGCTGCGAGGGATGAAAGGATGTCTGCTGCAGAAAACGGCCACCAAAGCTTCGGTTCTTCCCCGCATTCCCGCTCCCACTATCCAGGATCCGGATCTTCACAGCTCAGGTCTCGAGTGCCTGAAGAAGACAGGTGATGTTTGGCTTAATTTACCGTCTTAAAGCTGCTAAGCTATATCTGCTAAAAAGGCTAGCTGAAAACATAAACAGACAGAACTCTCAGCACTCTACGCCACGCCCCACTGATGTAGGAACGCTAATCGCCACAGCAGACAAGAAAGCACCAAACACCAGCCACAGTTCATTCGCCCGTCTTTTGTTTTCCGTGACTTGAAATGGCGTTTTTCTTTCTGGGAGTGTGGTAGTTCTTCCAGCAGTTGAAGTGTTTCTTCTTTTCTGACATTATTGAGTGGAGAACCTCTCTCACCAGTGAGTGGAGGAGCCAGGTAAATGCAAAACTGTGTGACAGTCAGACAACCAGATGGTCCGATCGTTGGCAGAGGTGTCAAAAGTATTTACATTCAATACTCAAGTAAAGTAAAAGTATAAATATTAGGCTTTAAAAAGTCAAGATTTTTACTCAAGTAAAAGTAAAAAAGTATTGAATTAAAAACTAATTAAATTTTATAAGTTATTGTATGTTTTAAAAGAAAGTTTTAGTAAGTTTAAAAAAAAACTTAATTTTAGTATGTTTTTAAGTTTTCGTGAGTACGTTTTGTAAGTTTAAGTAATTTTATTTTTTAGTAAGTTTATGTTTTAGTAAGTTTGAGTAATTTTTACGTTTTAGTAAGTTTAAGTCAGTTTTACTAAGTTTAAGTATTAATAAGTTTAAGTAGGTTTTAGTAATTTTTCATTTTAGTAAGTTTTTGTAAGTTTTTAGTTAGTAAGTTTAAGTAAGTTTTAGTATTTAGGTTTTAGCATGTAATGAAGGTTAAGTAAGTTTTAGTAACTACGTTTTAGTAAGTTTAAGTATTAGTAAGTTTGAGTAATTTTATGTTTTAGTAACTTTAAGTACGTTTTAGTACGTTTGAGAAATTTTTTACGTTTTAGTAAATTTAAGTAAGTATTAGTACGTTTTTTAGTAAGTATGTATGTTTTTAGTAAGATTAAGTTTTAGGAAGTTTAAGTGTTAGTAAGTTTAAGTAAGTTTTAGTAATTATTTTTTTAGCAAGTTTAAGTTTTAGTAAGTAAGTAAGTTAAGTAAGTAACTTTTTAGTAAGTTCGTAAGTTTTATAATAATACAAATAAAAAATAAAATCTAAAAAGCTGAAAGTTTAGAAATAGCTAGAAATGTGATTGGATTTCTTTATATAAATGATATAGTACCAGCAGACATAGCCAGAGTGGAAAAATTTAAGCCCTTGAAAACAGTCAGTGTTAATGTTTAGAAGTGTTTCAAATAATGCTTTGCCCATATTTTAGGGTAAAACACCGTTAAATCACCTAATATTTCGGGAAGCTGTTAAAAAAAAATCCCTTCTTGTCAACACAATTCCTCTTACTTGCGTTTTTCCTAAATTCCTTCCTTTCAAATACTAAAATTTATTTGATTTTATTATGTTCTATAACTTTAAAAAGTTTGAAGTAGAAAACTAACTGGACATTTGATTTGACATTTCTTTTAAATAAATAAAATGGCACAAGCTAACACATCCAGCGTAGAAAACAATACAACCACCTGAAAACAGTCCTCGAACCTATCCTCCCGTTCTGCGCCAGGTGTAAATTAGGGGTTAACCGCCTTCTCCAGCGGTGAAGCTCCAGCAGCCCTTTTTCCTCACTTCTTCTGACAGTGTTTTCTTTGGTTTCATTGGTGGATCCGCTATGGCTCAAAACTGTGGGTCTGTTCATATAATTTGGCTACGTACTGCTGTAAATGGAAATTGAGGTAGTACGCCAGTAGTGTGCCTTTAATGTTCTCCAACAGTAGAGTTTAGTAATAGCTGGGGGTCCTTTCTGACGTCTTTTTTTAAAGTCGCCCTGAATTTTTCAAATTAACATTCTGCATGTTTTCTGGTTAAAAAAACCCCAACAAAAAACAGCTGTATTCATACCGAACCGACAGGGTCGTACTGAAAAATACCAATCTGTGTGCCTTTACATCCCTGGTAATAATTATGTTTTCCTGTTGTTTTTAGTTGGGACCCAAAACCAGAGTCTAACACTGAAACCCATCAGCCACATGTAAAACCTACTGGAGGTGGATCGACTGAAGCCCAAAGACCTTACAGAAACTACAGCCCTTATAGTCAGAACTTCGATGAATCCCTCTTAAGCCAAGGACCGCAGCAAGAACAGAACCATGAATTCAGGATTAGCCCGGTCCACTCGGTCCCAGATCTTAGAACCTTGTCCCCACAGGGGAGGAGCGACACCAGAGACAAGAGCCGGTACATCGCAGGATCATCTCACTGCTGGATTTGTCGCGTCTTTTTCTGTAAGGCGTTCATTTTGATCTTGTACCTCTCTTCGTTCAGACAAAGAGACCAGCCCGGCGAGGATTCAGAACCACCCGGATCCTCCAGGGTGGCGCAGGGCCAGGCGCCGCCCCCCGCAGATCCCGCCCCGACGCTGCACTCATCCCCCCGCCACCTCAGCGACTTCGCAGCTCCTCAGCTCCCGCCCTGGAACCACAGAGACTCGGACAGGGACAGCGAGAACCCTCTGACGCGCCTGGAGATCGCCCTGGCGGAGGTGCAACGCTGTGCCGTCCCCGACGGCAACGGTACCCATGGTCCGGCCCGCTGTCTCTCCGTTCTGGAGAAAGTCAGTCACTTCGAGCGTCGCAAAGATGGAGGAAAACCACGAAGCTACAGCACCAGCTCTTACGGCAAAACCTCTCATCTAGGGGTAAACCCCATCCCACCATCTCTTCATTTAATTCTTCCACAACTTTGTTCCCAGATTGGACCCACTAATATGTGAAGTTTTTTTTTCTTTAACAAATTCCCTCCTTTATATTTTTTGATTCAGGTGACTGAGAAAGGTCGCAGTTCCCCATGTGGAACGGAGGACCTGAGAAATATGCTAGAGAGGAGCACAAAAGGGACCAAAGCCCACAGGACGATGAGTTACAGAGGCGGCAGCAACGAATACATGAAACACAGGTAAGAAGAAAGGTTATCTCCTGGGATTTAAACCTCTCCTTCACTGAAACTTATGAAAAAACGTTGTTTTTGGTTCTTTACAATTAGCCACTCGACGTTGTATAAGCATGTTGTGTAGATAAGTACTGTGTTAAAATGCACCATGAGAATGAAATGTACCATGTCGGCTAACACACTAATATCGGTGACGAGATCCATCCAGAGATGTAGCTTGTTTAACTATCCTCAAACCTAACCTTAGCTTGAAACCACAAAGTGTAATATTAGCAGCTAAATCCCTCTGGCTATGTCCGCTTGTACTGTTTTATTTATAAAAATTTAAAAACTCCTAACAAAACCACAAAGTGTAATATTAGCAGCTAAATCCCTCTGGCTATGTCCGCTTGTACTGTTTTATTTATATATATTTTTTAAATCCTAACAAATCTCCAGTCAGTTCAATACTTTACACAATTTTAAGTTATGTAACCTATTAAAATCAAATTAGTTTCCGGAATTGGAAGGAAGAAATTCAGGAAAAAAGATTGTTTAATGCTAATCAAAGTGAAGAAAAAAAATCATATCCAGTTCGTATTTATTTGTCTCGATTAAAGCGTTCTGAAAATGTACCCAACCATGATTTTTGTGTAAGGTTACACATAGGGCTGTGTTGAAAAAAAAGCTCAAGAACAAGTTTTTAAAAGCACAGACCCATATCTATGTTGCACTGGATCAGACTGAATCATTATAATCGATTCTAACTAACTTGAATCGGAATTGAATTGATTCTTGAAATTAGAATTGATACCCGGCCCTAAGATAGGCAAGGCAATTTTATTTATATAGCACACTTTCAACACAAGGCAATTCAAGGTGCTTTACATGATTCAGTGGTAATGCAACCAAATACATGATAAAAATATGAAAATTAAAAGAGATCATCACAAAAAAAGGCTTTTAGTAATTGAAGCATAACATAAAATTATGAACATTTAATAACAAATAAAAACACGAGAATACATTAATAAAAAGAGCAAAGTGCAAGGAGCAATTGAGGTAAAGTACGAGAAACAATTTCAAAAGAATGTAGATTAAAAACAGATAAAACACAATCAGTTAAAAAAAAAGTGATCAAAAAACGCAGTTTAGGACTCAGAGACAGCTTTGAATAGTAGAGTTTTAATCTTTGATTTAAAACAGCGTAACGATTCAGCATTTTTGCATTCGTCTGGAAGTTTGTTCCATATTTGTGGAGCATAGAAGCTGAAAGCTGCATCTCCATGTTTGGTTCTGATTCTAGGAATGTTTAGTAAGCTAGAGTTGGTCAAATCTCTCTCAAAAGGCCGTTGAATCACTCGTGTTTTCGCCTGCAGGACTCCAGCCGATCCGGTTTTGGCCCTGCAGAGAAGCCGCAGCACCTTCCAACTGGACGGATCAAAGGAAGGAGACGTCAGCAGGAACCTCCCTCTGCAACACGATCCCCAGGAGATGATGGACCCCATGCGGGACACATCCGCCAACAGGTCAGAGTGCTCCACGAGATCAGAGTCCTCCCGCCGTGTTTCTGTTCTCGTCCTGATGTTGGGTTTGCTTCTCTTAAGCAGATCTTACAGGGATTCTGTGAAGGACGCCCAGCCAAACGTCCTTCGCTCCACTTCGTTCAGGCGGAGAGACCTGAGCTCCTCAGTCAGCTCTCTACCGTCCGATTTGGTCTCCTCCAGCGGCCCCCAGCCTTTCGCCGTCCCCGCCAAGTACAACTCGCTGGAGAAAAAAGGCCCCAAAACCAAGCCCAAACCCCAAGGCGTTGTCATCGCTCAGCCGCCGCCCGTCGCTTCCCCTCACACCCCGAAGGAGAGGCATCTGGTCAGCCCCGACAGCGGAGGAGAGAACCCGCCGCCTCTCCCCAGCGTCCCACCGGTCGGACCCCCTCATCTGACCAGGATCTGCGGACGCAAGCGTCTGACAGCGGACCAGAAGAAACGCTCCTACTCCGAACCCGAGAACATGAACGAAGTCGGAGTTTCAGATCCGGAAACAACCGCCCTCTTCCGGCGCGGAGGAGGTAAGAAGATCCCGTTTTCTGCCCTCTTTGGGTCTTCTTGTCTGTTCGTTGCCTAATCTATGCCTGGTCCTGCAGAAACCAGCGTGGCGGACCGGCGGAAGATGTTTGAACTTGCAGCGGGCCCTGGTGGCGGCGGGGCCCCCCAGGGCGCCGTGTCGAGGTCGGACCTGCGACAAGCCCGCCGAGACGCTCTCGTGGAGTACGTGGAGAGGAAGCGAGGAGTTAGGAGGGAGGAGGGAGGGCGGAGGAGTGGTGCGAGGCCTCGCAGCGCTTATTTCCAGCCTGAACAGGGCTACCAGACAGGTCAGTGCAGACGTGTCCACTTCGGTTCCTCACAGCGTTCTGCATACATTTCTTTCAGTTCAGCATAACTCAGGATAGCTAAGCATAACTCAGCAATAACTCAGCAATAACTCAGCAATAACTCAGCAATAACTAAGTATAACTCAGCAATAACTCAGCATAACTAAGCATAACTCATCAATAACTCAGCAATAACTAAGCATAACTCAGCCATAACTCAGCATAACTAAGCATAACTCAGCAATAACTCAGCATAAATAAGTATAACTCAGCAATAACTCAGCATAACTCAGCAATAACTCAGCATAACTAAGCAATAACTAAGCATAACTCAGCAATAAATCAACATAACTAAACAATAACCTAGTATAACTCGGCATAACTAAGCAATAACTAAGCACAACTCAGCATAACTAAGCATAACTAAGCAATAACTCAGCATAACAAAGCAATAACTCAGCATAACTAAGCATAACTCAGCAATAACTCAGCAATAACTAAGCAATAACTCAGCATAACTCAGCATAACTAAGCATAACTCAGCAATAACTCAGCAATAACTAAGGAATAACTCAGCATAACTCAGCATAACTAAGCATAACTCAGCAATAACTCAGCATAACTAAGCATAACTCAGCAATATCTTAGAATAACTAAGCAATAACTTAGTATAACTCAGCATAACTAAGCATAACTCAACAATAATCAGCATAACTAAGCATAACTCAGCAATAACTCAGACATAACTCAGCATAACTAAGCATAACTCAGCAATAAGTAAGCATGTTTAATCGAGGCACTGTGAGTAATGAAATAAAAACTTATACTGCAATAAAATTGTCTATAACAGCAAACCTCACATTTTTTACATAAACATTATCTAAATAACAAATATATGATCACAAGGACTTGCCATGAACAAAATTAACATCACAAACTCAGTCAGTTGCTGCAGGAATCCAGACTTTCTCTTGAGCATCCAGATTTAATCTCCTGATCGCCTCCAATTTCTTTCGTAAAAAAATAAAATTAAAACGTTTTATCAGGATAAATCCACCTCCAAACGTGCAAAACAATCCAATTAACGGCAAAATACGCTGTTTCCTGCCACCACCTACCATGATGCATTGCGAGAAAGCATAAACATTGATGTAAAAAAATAAACGATCCTTCTGTAGGCAAACTTTAACCGATACGAGTACAATAGAACGATATAAGCCCCAATACCAGTACCAGCCATCTGAGAGTCCCACTCTGGCCCTGCTCAGGACTCACCTTTTTTAGCATTGCTTTTAACTGATTATTGCCTGATTATATTATTTGTCAGCGTTTTACCGTGTAGTTTTATCATATTTATCATCTTTTATTTTAATGCTTTAAAAATGTGACCATGCTTTTAAATCTGTGAGGAAGGGATAAGAATGTTTGAATTGCAATTCCTGCTTTAAATAAAAGTTTGATCGGTTGATCAAGTCCTGCAGAAACATGCTAATGATTGTTTTTCGGCTTCTCCTGTTGCTCAGACACCTACAGCCTCTCTTCCACCTCCAGCCTGCTTTCCCTTCAGGACACTGGCTCAGATCAGAGCTTCCCGAATCTTGGATCCGACCTTCGGAGCCTTCAGTCCAACCTTTTCTATCCAGGCAGAGTGACCACGCCCAGACCTCCAGCTCAACCAATCCCTGGGTAACCAGTCCCTGGCATCTCCTTTATTTCACTCCATTTTAAATGCCACCAAGTGCAGTAGAGCGAATCATATTGTGGCTTTACCGTCTCTTTGACGTTAACACCCTAACTCCTCTGGCTTCCCTCAGTTCTTCGTCTGGCTCCAGCCGCACCCAGCTCGGCCACGACCTGAACCCTGAGGCAGGACCCAGCAGACATGGTCATTGTACGGACAAAGACGCGAGCATAGGCCAAGAGCGGCAGACTGCGGAGCCTCAACACAAGCCCGGACTCTCGAAGAAGCTCAACGAGGCTTTGCAGAGGGCCGGGTCAGTTCGCAGGTCCGGGAGGTCGGCCTCTGCCGAGGATCTCCTGGAGCGTTTGGAAGACCGATGCTCGCCCCAACACGTTCGCTCTCGCTCGTCCCCAACGGCAGAGAAACTCGACCAGGTAGCCTGGAACTGTATCTCAGGAGATTTTGACACTGATTGGACGAGGAATGTGTGAGGCGAGTTGCGCTGACTGACCTTTGTGTTTCAGAGCGTACTTCCGGATGATGTCAAGATCTTCGGCGTTTCCTTCTCCGAATCAGAACGCTTCGCTCTGGCTGCAGACAGGTACGAGCCCAGTTTGTGCTTCTTCTACAGCAGCTTTGCACCCAGACGCAGGCATTTTGATGGAGATGGTTTTCGTTAATAGCACTCCGTTTCTTTCTTTCCGTTCTCCATCGGTTGTTCAGTGTTGCAAAGCAATTACCGACCAGGACAGCAGGGGGTGCTAACTTTTTATGGTGGGTCTACCTACCGTTGCAGCGTAATTTCTGGTTAGTTAGAGTTTTTTTCTTCAGCTGGTGAACTCTTACCCCCTCTTATACTGGTAAGTTTTGTAAAAACCTGCTGTCATTACTAAACAACATTAGTTATTTGTACTATTTAGCTGAAAGATCAATTCTACTTATCAGGTTTAGTAGAGATAACTTGGTGTGTTTAGTTTAATAAGAGAGGGGAGGGGCCGCTGCGGGACCTGCAGTGTACGAGGTGCATTGTGGGTAGCCATGTTTTTGGTTATTTTGTTCTATTTGGGCCATTTGCTGCAGTTTTATTGTGAGGTTTGTGTTGGTTGTTGTTATTGCTTTGTTCATTGTTGCAAATGTGACTTTTATTTTTTGGTGTCAGGGTGACCGTGAGTAAAGACGTAATTTAAAGGGAATAAGAGCACTGTGATAGTCTGTCATTAACATATTCAGGCTATTATTCTATGTTTGAACATAATTGCTGATGTCAATCTTCTCACCAGCTAACAACTGTTGGACGTTACATGGTCTATAATTAAGCTGAGCAAATTGTGATAGTTGTTGCTATCACATTAAGAAGTGTCTCACTCGGGTAACTGTCTGAATCCGGTCACTATGGCTTTTTGTTCAATTTACGTAAAGTTAAAGATGAGTAACTCAACAAACTTTGTTTAACATGCCATGTTAGTTATACTCAACATATTTAGTTTTAGCTCCTGTGAAAAGTAAAGTGGTACAAGGCAACGGGTTTCCTCACGATTCGCAAGTGAAGTAAATTAATCCGGGTCAAGAGTGTAGGCTTTACTAATCACCTCCTGTGTTAGTATTTTAATGTGGCGTTCCACAGGGATGACTGTTTGGCCCCCTTCTGTTCTCAGATAACCGAGACCAACATGTTATTTAGGAAGTGAGCTCAAACAATAATAGACTGAACCGTAGAAAGAAATAGATAATGGTTAATGCTGCAGGGGTCTTTTGGTCATCACATTTTCTAATGGTAGCATTTGGGGGCTCCGGAGAGAACAGTATTTTCTTGTCTTTCTTTGAAAGACAAGAAAATACAGTCAGTCCAATTGGGGGAGATGTACACTTCCTAGACTGTCGTGGGCCTTATCTGAAATTTATAGATGAAGTATAACTAACATTAAACTGTCCTTTTATTTTTTTAAACTTTTTTTTGCCCTTGTCCAGGCCTGCAGAAATCCATTCATCAGAGGATTTTACTTCTCCTCAGTCATCCCGGTTCAATGAGCCTGAAGGGTCTAATCAAGGTGAGTGATGAAAAATAAATGTTTCTGAGAGCTTTGAAGACAGCTGCATCATCCATCCATCCATCCATCCATCCATCCATCCATCCATCCATCCATCCATCCATCCATCCATCCTTCCATCCATCCATCCATCCATTTATTTTTCCATCCATCCATCCATCCATCCATTTATTTTTCCATCCATCCATCTATTTATTTTTCCATCCATCCATCCATTCATCCATCCATCCATCCATTTATTTTTCCATCCATCCATCCCATCTATTTATTTTTCCATCCATCCATCCGTCTATTTATTTTTCCATCCATCCATCTATTTATTTTTCCATCCATCTATTTGTCCGTCCGTCTGTACGTCTGATCCAGGGTCAGGACCCATCTGCCGCTCAAACCTTGATTATTCCCTTCCTTGTGTGCATCTCTCACAAAGTTTTCATCAAAACTACCGTTGGCCCCCAAGCCATCCTATTAATGAGGAGCCTAAGTCCCGCCCTTCTATATCCGGTCCATGGTTCCCCTGCTGTCAAAAAAATGAATGACAGTCAATGTAGTGGTAACAGTTAATTTCTGATCCCGTTTGAAAAGTGCTATAGATTGAACATATGATGTCCATGAATCTTAGAAAAACACATTTTACTGCTTATGTGTCCGGGTAAGAAGGTGGTTAGCTGCTTTTATAACGTACTGAATCAGACCTGTGCTACACTGACGGTCCCAGATGTTACACAAACATGGCAAACTGAATTGGGTGTGGTTATTGAAGAGGAAAAGTGGGATGTCATTTGGAATCATGCAAAACGAATATCTGTTTGTAATCGAGCTAGACTTTTACAGTTTAAGATTATTCATAGACTGCAAATTCCTCCCAGTAGGAGACATAAAATGTACCCTCATACCTCCCCTAACTGTCTTAAATGTAAGACAGCACTGGGTACGTACACTCACTGTGTTTGGTCTTGCCCTGCAATTCAGACATACTGGCTAGACGTTCTGAAGGATATGAGTGACATATTTGGAGTTGCCTTGTCCTTAGATCCTGTCTCGTTACTTTTGGGATACAGGGACAGAAGAATCAATCCTGGTTCGGGTAGACTGTATGATATCCTCACCTACGCTGCTCGTAAGAACATCTTTTTGTCATGGATTAGAGATAAACCTCCTTCTAAAACATCTTGGCACAAACTTGTCATGGAGCTTTTTCCTCTGGAATACTTAACTTACTTTCTTCGTTCTACAAAGGGACAATTTTTACGTATCTGGACTCCCTATCTCCGCTTCACAAACTCTACTGTTGCATCCATACTAAACAGTGTTGTGATAGATTAACCATATATGTATGCTTTTGTGTTGCACCCTGTCCTAACTGTGCAGATCTATGTTGTACTGAGCCTTGTTGTTGTCTGTTTTGTTTTAAGCTGTTCAAAAAATCAATAAACACAATTTAAAAAAAAAAAAAAAAAAAAAAGAAAAACACATTTTGAGACGGAGAAAGTGCTTATGTTCAACCAACGGCAAAAGTTACTTTAGGTTTTGTGTGAAAACTCATCGTGGACTACCACTGAAGAAGACGAAATATGGCCGTGAGTTTACCCAGCTTCACCTCCTTCCTCCCGGCGAAGGACTGAGCATTAAATGTGGATAAAACCTCTATAAATCTGGGCATGTGGAAAGTAGCAGCTATGCTGGGAGAGAAACAGTCGGTAAAGTCAGAGCCAGCATGGAGGGGAAGCTCTAAGGTCTCATTGAGTGCTAGCAAACATTAGGTCCTTGACGTCTTATATGCGACTGCTGAATTGGAGTCATTTTAATTGCGACAGTTCATATCAAATCAGCGAAATAGGGAGCCTAAGTCTCATCCCCTTCCAGTCGGCCCTTATGGGTCCCCAAACCGAAAAAATAGTAATGATAGTCAATGAGGCGATAAAAGTTATTTTCTGGTCCGCTTTGTCTTACGTCCTGAATCACACATATGTTGTAATTCAATTTAAATGATAACTAACGATGTAAATTTCGACTGTGTTTGTTCAGTGATTTGGGATTTATTTGATTGTAAAAATTCGCATTTAAAATGCCTACAAATCAGAAGTCGCATATATGACGCCATTTGGCTAACGGGAGTTAGCACTAGCTATAGCAGGTAAAACACTCACCTAGAGCTTGTAAAGCTTCTCCTCCATGCTGGCTCTCACTCCACCGATTGATTTACCCCCAACATAGCTGCTATTTTCCACATGGTCAGATTTATAGAGGTTTTCTCCATGTTTAATGCTCCTTTCTTCGTCCTGGAGGCTACGACCCTCGCTCTTCTTCTGCAGTTGTAGTCCGCTAAATGTTTTTACACAAAACCTAAAGTAACTTTTGCCTCCAGTCGAAAATCTGCGTTTTCTCTGCATCAAAATTAGTTTTTAAAATTCACGGACATCATCTGTTCGATCCACGGCGCATTTCATAACTTTTATTGCTCCATTGACTCTCATTCATTTTTTTTATAATTAATATGGTGAAAACCTGCTGTACCCCTGGATGGTATAACAGACACGGACAAGATAAGGGAAGAGAGTTCAAGAAGATTCCCAAGGATCCAGAACGCAGAAAACTTTGAATTATTTCAATAAAACCCGCTAGGAAAGGTTTACACTTATGTGGCGACCACTTCATATCAGGTACATAAACCAACGTTTCCTCAACGTTATATAGTATTTGTTTTACATTCTTAGGAGACTTTCTACAGTTATCTTGCCGTGGACTTTTCTGTCTTGTTGCTCACATAACAAGTATTGCTATGCTATGTTGTTGAATTTTGTATGTCGTTTTATCGTGAAGCACGTTGTGATCGTAACGAGGAACAGACTACGGGGTAATTTATTTTTTTGAAGCGATGATTGAATAATAGTCCAATATTGACAGGCATAACCCAGCTGCCCGTTGCTCATGGTAGCTAAAATTAAGTTTCCACTTACCCTCCCGTCATGCAGTCCTTTGCAGGAAGATTCCAGAACTGGATCCCGATAACAAACCCTGATTATGTCCGTTTATATCCCACCAGGCTTATATCTGCTTTAAGCGAAGCTCTGGAGTAGGTCGAGGGAAAATTGATCAGGAAATAATATCTCAGAGTAGCTTAGCGCTGGTAAAAGGTTCACTCAGACAGCTTTTAAAGTTTTTAAAAGTATCCCAGGTGGTATGGTAAGGGTTGGGTTAATTTCCTGGTAAACATAATAATATCTTTGGTTTTAAAATGGGAAATAAACTCAAACGGAGTAGAATCCCTGCCTGCCAGCGTCGTCCCAAAGCTCTGACAGTCACGTGACGTCCAGATATATGGTTGCAACCAGTGGCGTTGCCAGAAAAAAATGGGTGGGCCATATAGATACTATTAAAATTAGGTTCTGCTTTTGCTTCAATAAATATGTCCGTATACATCAGAAACCAACAGCATGTTTTAAACAAACGGCTTAGAAAAAAAAAAGTAGACTACACCTGGACTACAACGTGTAAATATAACAATATGGCCACCGTCTGACACATAATCCTTTAAATAAATGTTAGATTCCCTGATGGGGTGATTTTAAAGCAGCTTTCCCCCGACAACCATTTGATATTGGTACTTCCTGTTATTGGCACCAGAAAACCAATGAGTGATAAATATGTAGACTTCTTTAGAAGGAAAAGGAGGAGATAGGTGGGAGCAGGCGTTTCAGGATCTTCAATAACTACCAGCAGAGACTCAAAAATTATTCAGACATAAGTGGATGAGTCAAAGCAAAACTTCAGGCCTGTTTTTAATGAGGAAATGACATGTAATCAGGATGCTACAGGTCAAAAAGTCAATTATGTATAATCCCCCCTAAAATGAGCCCTTCCGAAATATTTCAAAACGTACTAATTTCTTTTGAAAAGGTAAACCTTAAAATCCCTTTCCTACAACAATTAATACTTTTTTTGTTTCATAAAAATATTACATGTTTAATTTATTGCTAAGCAGGTAAAAAAACACCAATATTTTACTTTTTTTTTGTGTCCCATGGATACTTTTGACTTCATGATTTTGGGTCCATCTAGCAGAAAGTTTGGGCATCTCCGTGTTAAATTATCAGTGATACATTAATGGCCTCATTTGTACATTTTTCCCTTCTGAATATTTATCACTCAGGTGTTTTTTTTCCCCTTTGGTCCTAGACGTCTCTCACACTCCCGTCGCTCGCAGGGAGCGGCAGAGGAACGTCGAACGCCTCCGAGCCTACAGCAACTCCCTGGTGGCCTCCGTCGGCCTTCCCGCCACCTTCTCTCCCGCTGGGAATCAACAGGATGAGTGGAAGGCCAGCGAGCGGCTGAGCCAGGCCAACCTGGACGCCATCACTTTCCCAGAAATCCCGCGGACGCGTGACGGGGAGAACAGGACGAGCGCCGCCGGCGGAGGAAGCGAGGACAGACGGGCGAGGCGCAGTCTGAGCGACGGGCGAGATTCAGACGGACGCCGAGGCAGGAACTTCAGCTTGGAGTCGGGCGAAGGGCGTTCTGCAGAAGACGCCGAACCAGATTCACCGGTCACGCCAGCGCCGGCGCCACACAGGAGCTCCACATACTCCGCCCATCCGCACCTGTCGTCTCTGAGGATCTCTGAATCCAGCCTCATCGGCTCCTTTGAGGAGCAGCCGCTGCAGACGCCATCGGGAAACCTTCAGGAGGAGTTTGATGAGGTTTTCCTCCACAATCCGCCTCCACCTCCTCTAACTCCGCCTATTCAGGAGACATATATCGTGGAGGACTTCCCACCACCTCCTCCGGCTGAGATGGAAGCAGATCATCACTTGTTCCAAAGGTTTGTTCCCAAACGTTCCTGCATCCTGATCCATCATTTAAATATTCCTCATCCTGACCGTCTTTCCTCCGTCCCCCGTACTGTTAACAGCTCTAATCCAGAAATCACAAACGGCTCCGTTCCCATCAGGAAGTCTTCGGTTCAGTCCTCTCTTCCAACGAAGCCGCCAAGCTCCGGCGCCGCATCCAACGTCCTCGTCTTCCAGTACCAGCCGCTTCCCAAGAGGGAGAAAACGGCCGAAGAGCTGAGAGTCGAGTCTCTGGCCCGTCAGCTGGTTCGTAGCTCCACTCGACCCGACACAAACCAGAAAGGATAAAAACAGAAGAGATTAAAGGAACAACACCACCGTTAAGGGGAAAGTTTGTTTATTTTTTCTGGACCTTATTTTTTTACAAATATTACATTCATTTACTCACCCTGACAAGTTTGGAGCCACTTGGAGTCCCTTCAGGAGGAGTTTAAATCCAGTCTTGATCAGCGTATATCCATATAAGGAGAGTCAATGAGGGCAGGAGATTTGCCACCTGTAATAATGAGTTATCTGCTCCTAAACTCCTTCAATGAATCATGTTTTGTTATTAATCGTTAGCACAACTCCCCTCAGATGCGTAGAATTTCACTTCCGGGGTGATTTAGGCTATAATACTACTACACTGTCGCGTGATTACGTGCTACTGCAGACATCAACATGGTTCGCGTCTACGTCGTTCCGAACATAACGACCAATTTAACCAAGTTCAGCTTCTACAGGCTCCCTTTCTACAACCTACGCAGACTACAGCTGTAATGGTGGACGGCTGCGACGTCATTGAAATCCCCGGTTACTGTAAATTGGAATCGGTTGGATTAAAAGCCTGTAAAACCCCCAGAAGCTAATACCTTAGCACCTCCGAGACGTTCTAAACTCACAGGGGATTATCGCTAACAATTCGGAACAAATCATTGGTTAAATGAAGGAGTTTTGGGGCAGATAACGCCTTATTACAGGCGGAAAATCTCCTGCCCTGATTGGCTCCCATTGTACGCTGATCGTGACTGGATATAAACTTCTCCCAAAGGACTCCAAGTGGCTCCAAACTTTTCCTGGTGAGTAAATGAACGTATTCGCTAAAAATAAGGTCCAGGTAAAAAATAAACAAAAAAATGTTCCCTTTAATGTTCAGTGTTTCCCACAGATTAGAAAGCAATGTGTGGTGGTGGGGTTAGCGCACGCTTGTGACTATAGTTAACTTTCTAAAGATTGTGCAAGGCAAGGCAATTTTATTTGTATAGCACACTTTCAACACAAGGCAATTCAAGGTGCTTTACATGATTCAGTGGTAATGAAACCACATGATTACAAACAAAACATATAAGTTTAACAGTAATCAATCAGAAAGAGAAGATAATGTAAGGAACAAATTTATGTAATTAATACACAATCACTTAAAGAAATACAAAAGTAAGAATAGAAATTAAACCAATCAATCGCTTGTTTGCCAAGGGTCGGGACCTACAGTAACATCAACAGTATGAAACTATTGTATTCAGAATAAAATGTTTTATAGCTCTTTTTAATCTGTGATTTTGTGTTAAACGCATACTTACCAACGTTGAGACCTCAGACTTAGGGAGACATTCAAACAGGCCGGGGAGGTAAAAAAAAAAAAAATATTAAATACTTTTAAATACTTGAATTGTAACTACAATTTAACAGTATTTATTTATTTTACAAAATAACATTCCACAACAATTATGTAGTCGGAGTTGAACCTGTGGCGCACCGCCACACATTCGTCTATGTGTGGGAAACACTGATGTTAGACTGATTTCGTTAAAACGTAGGTCAGAGCTTCGTGGATTCCTGTCCACGGTCCTCATTCAGAAAACTGTACCATATTCATCCAACAAATGAAATCTAGAATGTTTGTAAGAACATATAGAACAATATGCGGTGGACACTCTTATGCATGTTCCTCCTCAATCATCCGTTGATAAATCCCATATTTGCGTACCAGGGTGATCATGCAGTGAAACTGAACACATAATTTAATGATGTTATATTATTCTGCTATTTTACTTGAATTCTCTTAATGGATCAATCTTATTTCCTTATTCTTGGTCGTATTTTGTTGTTTTTTTAGTTTGCTTCTAAATAAAGTTTAGCTTTTGACTTGAATCGGAATCATTACCACCTTTAATTTTCTTCTGAAATATTCTAAATGCTGCTTTATGTATATTCCTATTTTCTTCTAACTCCTTTCTTGTATTTATCATTTTCTGTTTTTAATTCTTTCTTCTGTTGTTCAGGCATCGCTGCACCCCTCTCTGGCGCCCCTGTTGGACACTTGTGTCAGTGAATACACGATGAAGCTGATGGAGGAGATCTTTTCCAACAGCAGCCTGACTGGTGGAGCACAGGTGGAGCGCAGAGGCAGCTCACTTCCAGACGAAAGGTAATTTAGACGTTTTCCTAACGCTTCCTACAAAGTTGGAAGACAAAAAAAACAGACAAACTTAACAACGTGCAGCTTTGATCAGGAATAAAAATTTTGGTGTTTTAAATGCTGATATATATTTAAAGGAATCCACTCACAACTTTTAAAAATATAACTGTTATTTAAAGTTATTGTTTCAACTTGCAAATAGGGTATGGGTATCGTTTAGGTTTTATCCAATACCAGTGCCAAACAGGTACTTTTGAAACGGTGCCGGTGCTCCAAACGGTGCTTAAAGAACGGAAAACATACAAACTTTGTCCGCAAAAAAGGGCTGAACGATTTTGGAAAAATAATCTAACTGCGATTTTTTTTCTTAAATATTGCGATTTAATGTGCAATTATTTTTGTGGGGCTTTTCTCATGCATTTTTTAATTAATGCAATCAAAAATATTGTGTATTATAAACAGATTTTTATACATAATTTATTCTATTCCATAAGATTATTTACTTATTTTAAGACAAAGGCAAATATTAACAACTTTATCTATTTTAATCATCACACTCGATGGTCATCGGTGTCGTTCTGCAATCAAGGTTTTCTTCCTTTTGATCCCAGCTAGTAATTCCCTCCGGCTGCAACGTTTTCCTCCGTGGGGTTATCCAGGAAGTAGGATGCTTGAAGGAACAAGCTCTGATTTTTAATTCGTACTGTAGCCTACCTCGTGAGGCAGCAACAATACCAAGACGGGTTCTGCATAATACCTGGCGTTGCGCAGCATCGACGTTTTCCTAGCAGATATAATTTCTCACAACTGATGTACTTTTCCTCTTTGGTACCAACTATTGTGCAGTGTTGGATTCTGTTAAGCTTTTGGTCATTTTATAACTGGTTAAAGTGCAGCGTTTCCTTCTCTCTCTGCGTTGTTTGCAAGTCACGTGACTTTAGCAGATATGTTTACATCAAGTCAAATCGCAGCCTTTGCGATTAGGAAATCTCATTTTACCAAATCGCGATTTAATTGCATATGCAATTAATCGTTCAGCCCTTCCACAAACCCTCTTATTTTATATTTTTTATAAAAAATATTGATCCAATTAATTACAGTGTAGCTTTGAATTCATCACCATTCCTAAATATATGTACAAAAAACTCAAATGTTTAGTGTAAATGAAGGACAAATCTAGATGCAGTTGCTCTTTTTTTAAAATTAAATATGGGAGAAATCAATTTAATTTTTGTTTTGAACTCCACAATCACAATGTATGTGTGGTCTCATGAAAAATAATAAAAAATAGAGGTAGAACTAGCTAAAATATATGAATAAAATTAACATTTGGATATCAGCAGTCCGTGTTAAACATCACATAAATCAAATATCACAATTTCCCATTTTCCCATAAGTAAACACTCAGCAGATTCTCCAGTCATTAACAACAGGAAAATAACGCTCTTATTGTGAAGACGTACACAGCTACTTCCGCTAATGAGTTAGCACTAATTCAGGTCCGAAAACATCACTTTAACTGAATAATTTCGTATTTTTAACGCAGCGGTAACTCACTCTGAAACGTACTGAAGCTACACAGCGAGCCAACATGCATAAATCGACATAAATACGGAGAAATTATACTCTACACCGCGCACAGCAAGCTGACATCCCAAGCGGACGGTAAGAAAATCCCCACAGACAATTTATGAACCTTATAATGATATCAACCAAATACGCCAAAATTAATATACTCACATGTAATTTAGGATCACAAACACATGCTGGCTGGTTAGGAAGGAGAGCTGATGTGTTGCAGGTTGAATTATAAACAGGGCGCTGTTCTGAGTATGTGTGAATTGCGTAAAAAAGGTTAATTCTAGGAATTAATCGACCCGCGTTAGTGCGTTAATTTCTACAGCCCTAATTTTTAGCAGTTTCTTGCACAGAGATGTCCATCTTTACGTTTTCTGGTGATATAGGGAATCGCTCTCGGCTGATGGCACGCCCATAATCCACAGTGTTTTTTGGAAAAAAAAGAACACAAATAAGGCACCGAAATGTGCGCTGCTTTTCGGTCTGGTTACTACCGTTTATGTCAGAACCGGTGCCATTACAGCACCGGATATCGGTACCCATCTCTACTTGCAACACCTTCACTCCTGCGTTTGGGAATAATTAGCATCCAGAAAATCTTTGAGATTAAATGATTATTATCATCATGAAATTAACTTTTGGAAGAGTTATTCACTACGTAGCTTAAACATTTCAAAAATAAGTCCTAGCATGGAATTTCAAAATAAAGCTAAAGCCGCTCTTTAAACTAAGAGTGTAAACATTTTAAAGGTGCAACATGTAAGAGTCTTACAATGAATGAATAACAGAGTAACAGATTCCTATTTCAGTGATTGTAAATTTTAAAAACGCCGCTAGGGACGTTGTCATTGTTAACTATGTATGTCCCGCCTCCTTACTTCCTGGTTCCAGAGCCAATCACATGTGAGCCCACAAGGTTGCCAAATCTTCAACACCGAACGGGCTGAAGGCTAACGTTGAGCTAACACTGCTAGCAGTAAATTAGTCTGCTCTAAAAGTATCTAAAGCTACTTTTTCAATTACCATCAGCTCGATATTTCGGTGAAATATATTTATCTGCTGTGTGTAAATCGTCTTCACTCGTCCTCGTGTATCTTCTGGCCGATCAGTAAATGGTAACTCTCCATGATTTTCACGAAGGGAAGGGGATGAGTGGCTGAGAGTGGACTGCAGTATTCCAATTTGACCACAAGATGTCAATATTACATATTATACCTTTAAATTTAGGATTTAATTTGGATTTTCAAAATAAATCTTAGCAGATATTCTTCAAAAGAAGTGATGAAACACTTATAATAGAAATGCTTACTTTCAATATAAAGTTAACATATATTAAAGATTAGCTTAAACATGCGTGACCGAAGATTTAACACAAAATTTCAAAATAAAGGTAGTTTTACTCTTCAAACTAAGAGTTATCATTTCCTTTCCTTTCATAAACTTTCAAAATAAAGCTAACAAATTCACTTCATAATAAGAGTTAGAACATTTAAAAGTCAGGTTTAAGCTTTAACTTTGCAAATAAAGATGATATTTATTCTTATTTTAAAACTTGGTTAAACATTTGAAAGAGAGGTTTTATTCTGGACTTTCAGAATAAAGGCGATACTCTTCAAACTGATGTGTACATGTTTCAAACAGATTTAATTTGTAATGTGAAAATAAAGCTGAAAAATAATTGATGAAACATGTAAAGCCAATGTTTTAGCTTGAACATTTAAAATAAAAATAGCATATAATTTTATATAAAATTAGCCCAAACATGTGGAACAGAATTATAACCAAGAATTTGAAAATGAAGGTAATATTATTCTTGAAAATAAGAGTTTAACATTTTAAAAATAGTGCTTGATCTGGGATTTCACAATGAAGATAGCAGATTATCTAAAACAAACAATGAAAGATTTAAAATAAAAGTTTTCACTTGGTGTTTCAAAGTAAAACTAACGCTTCATAATGAGAATTAGGACGAAGAGAATTCAGCCTAAATGTTTAAAATAAGTTATGTACATTCTTGTAAAAAAAATGGTGGTTAAACATTTGTACCAGAGCTTTTAAAATAAACACATTTCAAGTAGGCTTAGTTTTTCAATATAAAGCAGATAGATGACCTTCAAAATAAGACATGAATCAATTAAAATAAAGGAAATGTGGATTATGATAAACTACCTGAAACTTTTATAAAGTAGAATTTAATCTTGAATTTTGAAATAAAGGTTACTCTTCAAAGCAGGAAACTAAACCTTTAAAGCAGAACGTTTAACTTGGCTTTTCAAAATAAAATCTGAAAGATGCTCTGCAAAATGGGCGTTCAAACTTTTCCAATTGATGTTTTACCTTAAACTTTCAAAATAAATCTACTGTATTTTCTTACAAAAAATGTTAAAAAGTTAAATATTTGGGAAAGATGTTGAAGTCTGGACCTTCAAAATAAAGGTAATAAAAAAGTTACTGAAACTAAAGGTTACAAGGTTTCAAACAGGTTTTATTTGAACTTTCAAAATAAAGCTGACAGATATTTTCCAAAATAAGAGATGAACCATTTTAAAATACTTTAATTACCTGCAACTTTCAAAAGGAAATTTCACTCTTCAAACAAGGGTTAATGACAGATTCATCCATCAGATTCAATTCATAATAAGAGTTAAAAGATTTAAAAATGAAGTTTTAACAAACTTTTAAAGTAAAGGTAACATTCGATGTTCAAATTATGAGATTGGACATTTTAAAGAAATGGTTCAATTAATATTTCTTTTAAAAAAACTGACATATACTGGGAGTTTGGCTCTATTTTGGGGTTGTTACAAAAGTAAGAATAATGTTTTTGTTTCCTTATTTTTTCTGGCAGAAGCTGCATCAGCAGTGAGCTGTTGTTTGCTTTTGGAATTGAAGCTTAGAAGAAACATTTATCACTCAGGCTGTTTGCTGACAGAGTCCTTGTCTTATCGCTGCTGGCTAAGGGAAGGAAGGACGCTGTGGACGTCTTCTGTCCCGACCCTGAGACGTCAGTGACATGTTGAGCTTGTTTTTAGTGAAAAAAATTTCCTCTCATGGGAAACAGCAACAGTTAGGAAGTCAAACAGAGATTTCAGAGACTCAGATTTAAGCTCGGTGTTTCATGATTAGTGATTTAAATCTGCACAAAATCACATTTTCAGTGCATTCGGAAGCAAAACTGTGAGTCAGGAACGTAGCTTGGAAGAACGTGGTTCTGTCACGATGCCATTGGACGGCGATGAGGTAACCTGGAGGTCACAGCGTGCTTTTCTTGGCTGGCTGTCAGAGGTAAACTCAGGTGGCGTCGTCAGGAAAGACCAGACCGACCTGATTATCGTTTCCCAGCAGGCGAACGGCAACCTTCCAGCCGCAGTCGCTTTCCTCAAACGCCTTCGTGCTCGAGGATTCGGTTTGAGCTGATAACGTTCCCAGGTTAGAGAACCAAGATCCTCAGGAGAAACTGGAAGAACTGGTTCACAGAAATAACTGGTCAACACCGACATCTAGTGGCCAACTGGGAAAACCGCATTTGATCCAGAAAAACATTCAATTGTAAATATAATGAATAAACAATCAAATGAGTCTATAATTATTTAAATATGGAAATACTTAAACCACCAATGCTGTTTACAGCGGGAATGATGTGCTTATAATTATTATTATTATTTCCAGGGTGCGATTTGTGAAAAAAGGATAAAAATAACGCCCGGTTTGCGTATGCTGACTGCAGGGCATCTTGCGCACACGTTTACCCTTTCAAAGCTGACAAAAAAGGTTAAAAAACTAAATTATTGTTGACCTAAAAAATATTAGGATCAAATGTATGAAGACGATTAATTAATTAATAAGAATTCAGTTGACTTATCCAGTCATAGCAGGTGAGATTATTTTTGCGGAGGAAAAAGTCGTCTTCTTCTTCTGGATCATGTGAAGAAAGTATTTTCAGGTGTAAGAATCCGTAGCGTCGGGTTATTAAACCGTACGCACGGATTTGGAGTCCTGCAGGAAAGTATAGACATATGAGGTCATTTTTAGCCGCGGACAAGTCCCAGGCATTATTTATAAATTACTGTTTTGTCCCACAGCAATTAAAAAGAAATTACAGTGCATCCACCAGCGCAGTTTTCCTATAATCACTCTCAGAACTGATTGGTATTCTACTGAACAGTTTCTATATGTGCGAATGCTCCAGCATGCTTTGCAGGTGTTACGTTAAAAATAAAAGACTCACATTCAAAAGTGGCTACAGTATCAACGGATAACTTGACATACACAACGTGCGTTTTTTTTAGTTTTTTTTTGGGATCATTTCCACAAATTGTGCCTTCGGTTTGTTTTTTCAAAGCCACGTAAAAAATAATTATTGCATTTGTTCTGCATGGAGTCGAAACAAAAATTGGTCACTATCGAGTTTGATTATTTCATAAAACATTTTGATACGTCGGCTTTACATATTAACATTGGCAGGCCGGGTTAGCACTGCTATAAGAAACGTGATTGGCCCCAACTTGATTTTATTTGCGGGTAAACCAATCAGATATTACCAATAAGTCACATATCAGTGTTTTTGTTAAGCCTTATTGATAGTTTTCATGATGCAAATGTGAATTTTGTGAGATAACATAGGATTTTTATATTCCTGTTACATTTACTTCCACTACAGTAAGGCCTAAAAAATAAAAGGGATATTTCAAAATGTTGATAAAATCTATAAAAATATCCCTTTATGTATGGGTTGGCTGTGAAACTGAATTACCCACAAAAAAAAACAAAAACGATGTTCAAATAATCAATTGATAATCAGATATGAATCATGGAAAACGGGGATCTTCGTCCAAAATAACTTTATTAAGCCGCTTACTGTCAGAACCAAAAAAAAAACAACTCAGTTCTTTATATGCCATTTGTGGTGTCCAAGTTTTATTTTTTATTTTTATAAGAGGGACATTTTAATATTTATCATTTAATTAGAAATATATATTTGTTTAAAATGTGCTATTTTATTTCTTAAAACTTTATTTAGACGATCACATTTATGGAATTTATTTAATGACTTTTGGGTTGTATTTTTAATTCTTATCTTGTTTATGGTAAAAATCACTATTTATTGTGTGATGAATGATCAACAAATAAATATTATTCAGCAGAAATTAAACCTGCAGTTGTGTGTAAACAGGAAATCCCGTCTTCATTTAGTCCTCCTTACTTATTTAGATATTTTTTAAGGTAATAATTCTGATTATTTTCATTCCCAAGGATTCAGGCTCAGACTCTGGACCAAACAAAGGAGAGCGACGTGGACGATGAGGAGAGCGACAGAAAGGTAAACGTCTAGCGAAAGCGTCGGTTAAACTAACCAAATAAAGCCCTCCACTAAACCCGCTGTAATGTATGTAGGCAGAAGCCTGTGGATGCAGGTTCTACAAATGTCGGAGTTTCTCCGACTTACAGGAACAAGTTGTGGAGAGTCGGACAACTAAAAGTGAAAAGGAACGGGAATTAAAGACACAACCTGAGACATTCTCTTCATTCAGGAACCAACTCTCCTGGCCAGATGTGTTCATTAACTGGTTATGAAATTAAAAATGTGGAAAAATATCTACTACACCCTTTGGCCGTTCTGTTAGTAAGTTGCCCAGCGATGGACTGACATTCTGGGCGTTCCCCGCCTCTCCTCCTATAAACGCTGGAGAAAGACATCAAACCCCTGCAAGGATAAGTGGGTACTGATGATGGATAGAGGGAGGATGGGAAATTAGAGATTGAATGGCAATAAATAAACATAAAAGTATTGTTTAAATAAACAAAATAAATGGCTAAGATAGAAAAACCTATATAAGAAAAATCATAGTAAGCAGGGCTTTCAAAATTGACTTTCATTAACGCAATTAATGCGCCCTACGCAATGGGCATCTTTTATTAAAAAAGTAATTAGTTATAGTTAAAAATTACTTTTTCCAAAAAGTAATTGAGTAAGTAACTCAGTTACCAGACTGTAAAAGTAATTACTTACTCAGCAAAGTACCTGACGTTATTTCAATGTTTTTATAACTGAATGACGAGTAATATAACACCATTTACAGAATTTTAAGACTATTTGAACTTGACTCAAGAAGATGGAAGCTGTATGCAGAGACACAACAATATATCAAAATAAATAAATATTGAACATACATATTCACACACTTTTATTAAAGTGCAAAACTAAGGCAGACAAATGTGGGTAAAAGAGACACAGAGTAAACACAGCGCTATCCAATGGGTGTTTGTAAGGTATTTTAAGACTGATTTGGTGTCAACTGGTCACATAAACTGGTAAAAAAAATCCCATATTTACAGTAACACATTAAGAAATATTACATATGGGGTTCATTTTTTTTTTATTAAATTGGTGTGTCAGTTTTCCTCGGGTGTAGAGCAACAATTTATCAATATTTTCGGGGTAATTTGTTAGTAGATCCCGCAGGCACTGATTATTTTTACAGGATGTATGGAGATTTATTGAAACCCTAACCAGATCCGCCGCCTTTAGGAGCGAGCCTTCGGCGGTGACGTATTTATCAGCGCAGCTCTTATGATGCGTTCACACCGCCCCAAACGTCAGCGTCAGTTGCGGCAAGATTACATTGTAAAGTCTTCGGTCGAGTCCGTCAGCCTCTGCGCTGCGTTGGTTCCATCAACTTTTCAAGCGTTACTTCCGTTGCGAGCGCAACGTAGCAAACGCAAGTAACGCAGAAGTTCAGCTAGCTAAACCTTTGACAGACTTGACGCAGTGCGTCAACCAATCAGAGCGTCTCGCTGTAGTGATGTCACCGTACATGTATCTTGAATGATACTGATACACATGTTGCCTTCAGGAAACGTGGGTTAAAACATATTGGATAGATAGATAACATGATAGAAGGAACGTCTTCAGCCTCCTTTGCTCATCTGCTGCGCTCTCTGTGTAGCCCCGCCCACCACGCCACATCAGCGCCAAAAGTGTGAAACTGAAAAACGGGAATCTGAAAGTGAAGAAAAAGGATCTGAGGCTGGAAGAAAAATCTGAAACAGTAAAGAACGGTTATGACCTCTATTAGAAAGATCTCAATCTGAAAAACATTTTCTGAAACCGAAGGAAAAAATATCTCAACCTTGAAAAAAATATATATTACTGAAACTTTTGAATGAAAATTTATTTAGAAAGATACAAAATAAAAATAGTGCTGAAATTTAAATTGATAAAAAAAAATCTCAATACATTTTGCTTTATTTTGAATCAAATTTTTTGTTTTTCGAAGTTCCAAATAAAAATTTAACTTTCTTTTTCAGCTTACATATTTTCTATTTCAAATATTTCTTTCAAATAAACAAACATCGTGGCCGTGATTTAGCTCCATACATCATCGGCTAAAACGACGCCTTGAGAAAGAACATTTTTCACCGTGAAGGAACATAAAAACTACTACAGAAAAGCGAATATATATTCATTTTGGACTAAGATTTGATCTGGGCCTGTTTTACGGTCATCAGTGGGGTGCACTTAGTTTTCCCATCAGTGCAGATCTAAACGAGAAAGGAAATGCACGCTTACCACCTTCAAAGTTTATTTATACCAGACACCAGCTGTTTTCCAAAGACGGGTGACATTTGTTCTCCTGTCCACCAGGTGGAGCTCTGTGAGGCGCTTCGCAGCAGCGTGGCGGCCCTGCAGCGTGAGAAGCAGGCTCTGTGCGAGGAGCAGAGGCGCCACCAGGCTCTGGGGGCCAGCATCGAGGCGCTGATCCAGGAACAGCTCAAAACCAACGAGAAGGAGAAGTACAGCATTTTTATAGGTAGGGAAAAACCATTCCTCTCTAAGCGGATACCTGCGGGGCGAGGGGTGGGCGGAGTCTCAGCTGAACACCTTGTTGTCATCTTCAGGAGATCTGGAGAGGATCGTGAACCTTCTGCTGTCTCTGTGCAGCCGCCTGTCGAGGGTCGACAAGTCTTTGCTTTCCCTAGAGAGAGACGAGTTGGCGACCGAGGACGCCGCTGAGGAGAGGGTGAGACATACGGCAGGCCCTCGTTACATATAATCCAACTACACACCTGCTCGGCATGACTTTCTGGCTAGCCGGAAATCAAATATAGGTATCTGCTTGGGTCTGATCCGCCGGTCCAAAACTCAAAGGTTTGATATTTAGCGTTCGGTTAAAGCGCCTTACCTCCAGCTCACGTTAACGACCACACTGTCCCGTGTGGAAGTTTTCACGGAGTAAACGAGTTGATTAAAGTGGGGCGAAAAAGTATAAAGCCACCGATTTGTGCAACTTGTCCCACTTTACATCACACAGTACTTTTAGAATTTAAAAAAATCTACGAAATCCCACTTTTTGATTTTTTTTTAAGACCATTTATTTGTATTATTGTCCAGAAAATAAGTAATTATCCAGAATTCTTTCCCTCTCAGACATGTTACTCTTTCTTTCTTCTTCTATCTACCACTCGTTACCTGTATTTAATGGCTCCTTTTTTAAACTTATTTGTATAAAAGACACCTGTCCACACCTTCAAACAATAAGACATCCAAGACCAGAGAGATGTCCAAAGACCCCAGGGACGAGATTGTACACCTGCACAAGACCGGGACGAGCTAATCTACAACATGCAAGCAGCCTGGTGTGAAGAAATCAACTTTTGGAGCAATTATTAGAGAATGGATCACTGACAATCTCCCTCGACCTGGGGTTCCATCCAATCACCTGCTGGGGTTCACATGATGTAAAGAACTGGCAGCAAACTTCTTGGGAACTGGTCAATGGCCTGAAGATACCAGTAACAATTGTTATTATTAGTAGCACACTTTGTCGTCTTGGATTAAAATCCTTCTGCACTCGAAAGGTCCACCTGCTTAAGCCAGCACATGTCCGGGCCCGTCTAAAGTTTCCCAGAGAGCATCAGGATGATCCAGAGGAGGATTGGGAGAAATGTCAAGTGGTCAGATGAGACCCAAACTTAGAGAAATGCTTTAATGTTTAATTTATTTTAGCTTGAATTTATTCCCTTTTGGTTGACTTAATTTTGGCTATTCTATTCAATGATTAATCGACTGAGATGTGAAATGTATATTAAATTGAAAATGAAGGTTTGGTGTTGCGGCCGGACATTTTATGGGGATGGTCGCAAAATCATCAGAATCATCTGAACCTTTTGGCTGTGGTTAAAATATTTTATGAAATTCTAAAATGTATGAATCATAAATGGCTTCTCAGCCGGTTTGTGCTTCTTGTAATCAAACGTGAGTCAACGGATCATTTCTTCTCCTCCTCAGGACTCCCTTCATCACAAACGTTCTCTGCTCCTCCGTCAAACCGAAGACGCCCGGGAGCTGAAGGAGAACCTGGACCGGCGGCAGCGTGTGGTCAACGCCATTCTGTCCGGCTACCTCACGGAGGCACAACTCCAAGACTACCGCCACTTTGTCAGCGCCAAACCCTCTCTCCTGATTCGCCAGCGCCACCTGGACGACCTCATCCGACAGCGCGGGGAGCTGCTGACGCGGCTCACCGAGAGCCTGCCGACGGAGCCCGCGGAGGCTCGGTGCTGGTCGCCAAGCTCAGCGCCGCGTTCTACGACCCCAGCTGCCGTCCAATCCGCTAGGTCCACCACTGTGACATCACTGTGATGTGCAAGAGAAGATACTCTCTAAAAACTCAAACTGTCGCGGCTCCAGGAAGGATCTTCTGAACCGCAACGTGTTCTTGTTCGGACGGTTTTACAGGAAAGTTTGAAAACCAGATTTTGCATAACAACATGCAAAAAGTAGTAGAATATTTAGTTTTCTATCCAGCTGTCATTAAAGAAACCCAGACGGTGCTTTCAGGGACCTCAAGAGGTCTGGCTTTCTTAGGACCCGATAAAATGAGCAGAGGTGTCATCTGCAAAGAATCGTACGTTCATCGATGAATTCCCGCTCTGCTCCCGCACATGTACAGTCAGCCCTGGGGGAGGGGGGGGAACAACCGCACCAAAACGTAAAGAACCGAGTTGTTATTTCACAAACTTTAAAGCACGTACTCCTGAAGAGGAGCGTCTAATCGCCACCATCGCGTTGAGCCGCCGCCACCGCTGTTTGTCCGTCTGAGCACAGCTTGTTGCACTTTGTAGCGGTCTGACCACTGTTTCTCCTCACTGAACCTACGACTTCATGGCTGAAAGCTCACATCCCAGCGGGGAGAACCAGGAAAAAACTGAATCCTTTCTGCTTCCTCTGATTCACCGCCACCACCACACCGACATGTTTCTACGTTTTACAATTATAATATCTGAAAAGTTATTCTGGTCCGTTTTGAAGTAAATAAAACAACAGTTCCCAGACGGTTCCCAAAGATATTTAATTTTTGTACAATGTGAAACCATGAATATGGAAGGATCTCAACCCCGGAAACAAAAAACAAAATAAACGGCACAAACAGCGACTGACTATTTGAAATTCTCCTCCATTTTCATCCACCTGTGAAAAAATGTGTTTGAGAAAAGCAACACGACTTTCATATTTAAGTTCCTGTTCAATAAAAGCACTTTTTCAGCTCATCCAGGTGTCTGTTTCATTGATTCCTGTTAACCTTGTGACAAGGGCGGTTTTAAGGGTGGGGCCACAGAGTCACGGCCCCTACTGAAGTATGATTCCTAGTTCAAACACTAGTGGCGCTAATGGGCCAATAGTAATCTACCTTTATGTATGAAGTTTCTGATTTATCTTTTTTTTTGTACAAATATCTATTGAATATTTACCAATTATATGGAACACATAAAAAGTAAAGAACAAAATATTTGACCTATAAATACATTCAGGAGTCGTAGTCGATATGCTGCATGTATGTAACAAAATACAGGAATTGAAATGAGCATTGTACATTGCAAGACCGCTTGATACTACGATAAAAATGCTTTTGAGGATTCTTGAAATATTAAGTCCAATATATATAGGGATGTAACGGTACGCTAAAATCGTATTCGGTTCGATTCAGTGTCTTGAAGGGCTCTGTTAGGAAGAGACAGGTTAATGTTAGTAGCTAGGTAGTGATAGATTAATGTAAGCCAGGTAGAGAGTGTTAGTAGCTAGGTCTCCTAGTAGCTAGGAGACCTAGTAGCCTACAGTAGCTGCTTTAGGCTAGGCTGTTGGAGGACATTATTAGAGTCAGTTCCTACTTTCTCTCCTACTTCTCCCCAACTGCATGATGTGCTGTCAATTCAAGAGCTAACCTGTTTTCTCTTAGTCTCTTCCTACAGTAGGTGCTCCTGACCCACCCTGCTTGACGACCCTGACTAAGATGGCGTTGCAGTGACGGAAAGTTCTCCACGTCCTGCAACAAACTTCTGCATCAGTTCTATTGCTCTTTCTGTGTCTCTGTTCTGCCTTCTCCAAACCACAGACGGTCTCTGCAGATGACCGCTTATGCTGAGCCTGGTTCTGCCTGAGGTTTCTTCCTGTTAAAAGGGAGTTTTTCCTTTCCACTGTCGCTTCGTGCTTGCTCAGTGTGAGGGATTGCTGAGAATTCCACGACGCAATCTTCTGTGGTTCTCTAATTCCTAAATTAAACATTGTATTGCAATAACTCTTCTTGTAAAGTGCCTTGAGATGACATCTGTTGTGAAACGGCGCTATATAAATAAACTAATTTGAAATTGAATTGTATTGTTTGTGGTTAATTTTTCGCACACAAAAAAAAGAAATTACAAAATCTTTTTTTTTAAAGCTGCCCCTACACAATATAATTCATCTCAAGGCACTTTACAAAAAAAGTCATTTCAATACAATTACACAAACATTCCAATCAGTTAAGTTTTCTATGTAAGGAATCCCAGCAGATTGCTTTGAGTCATCGACGGGAGGTTGTGCCCGGATCATGCAGACTCCAACCACAGCAATCCCTCATACTGAGCAAGCATGTAGCGACAGTGGAGAGGAAAAACTCCCCTTTAACAGGAAGAAACCTCTGGCAGAACCAGAACCTGGATCAGTACAAGCGGTCATCTGCCACGACCGTCTGAGAGTCTGAGAAGACAGAGATGAGACAGCATGGAGGATGCTTGGTTACTTTGAGCATCATCCGGACCGATGTTCCCCATCCAGCAGGGGGCGCTGTAGCTGAGCAGGATACCAGACCATGTGGAGCGTCTATGGGGAAATAAATACTGAGAGAAAACTGGGTTAACAATCACAATAACAGCAGAAAAAAATATATCTGGAGAGTAGCAGGAGAGAAAAGTAGCAGAGTGAAGAAAAGTGGTCAGTCTGTCCTCCAACAGTCTAAGCCTATAGCAGCATAACTACAAAAATAGCTCAGGATAACCTAAGCCATTTTAACTGTAAGCTTTATAAAAAAGGAAGGTTTTAAGCCTAGTCTTAAAAACAGAGTATCTGCCTCATGAACTAAAACTGGGAGCTGGTTCCACAGGAGAGGAGCCTGATAACTAAAAGATCTGCCTCCTATTCTACTTTTAGAGATCCTAGGAACTACCAGTAGACCTGCATTCTGAGAACAAAGTTCTCTGTTAGGAACATATGGAACAATCAGATCTCTGATGTACGATGGAGCTTGATTATTAAAGGCTTTATACGTAAGGACTCTATTCTATTCTGGATTTAACAGGGAGCCAATGGAGAGAAGCCAAAACAGGAGAAATGTGATCTCTCTTTTTAATATTCATCAGAACTCGTGCTGCAGCATTTTGGATCAACTGAAGGCTTTTGATTGCATTTTGTGGACTTCCTGATAATAAGGAATTACAGTAGTCCAGCCTTGAAGTAACAAATGCATGGACTAGTTTCTCTGTATCACTCCTGGTCAGGATGTTTCTAATTTTAGCAATATTCCAGAGGTGAAAGAAAGAAATCCTAGAAACCTGTTTAATATTTTAAGATTTAAGATTTAAATGTCATGTCTTGGTCAAAAATTACACAGACGTTCTTTACATTATTACCAGAGGCCAAATTAATGCCGTCCACATGAAGTGATTGATTTAGCAGTTTTCTTTACTGGTTACTGGCCCTATTCTAGACATGATGAATCTATCTTTAATACATGGATATGTGCCACAGGAATTTAAGGTTGCTGTAATTAAACCTTTACTTAAGAAACCCTCCCTGGATCAAGATGATTTAGCTATCTACAGACCTATATCTAACCTTACTTTCTTATCCAAAATTCTTGAGAAAATAGTTGCTAATCATGTATGTGAGCATCTAAACAGCAACAACCTGTTTGAAGAATTTCAGTCAGGTTTTAGAGCTCATCATAGCACTGAAACAGCACTGGTAAAAGTTACTAATAATATTCTAATGGCCTCAGATAATGGATTTGTGACTCTTCTGTGGTCTGATTTATAAAACATTGCGTAGAATGCCTTCTAAAAGTGTACGTACGACCAAAACAAAACGTTTGCGTACGCCCAAAAGATTTATGATTAATAAAAAACCATGCCTACGCACAGGTGTAAGCAATTTTCCCTTTACAAATCACGCTCTTCCTAGAAGTTTGCGCACGTGAATTTGGCTCATATCACGCCCTGAACACGCCCAAACGCGGCTATAAAAGGTCAATGCAAAGCAGGACATGAATATTGGCTGAGGTTGATTCCAGCAGTGGTCGGAGTGAAGCTGTGATGCAGACACAGAGAGACGCCATTAGGTGGTTCAAAGTTTTCACCGTTTCATTTAAAAAAAGTTTTGATGAACCTTTAATTTAGATGTTGAGAAAGAAAGTTTTATAAGAAATGTGGGTGCTGTTTGCAAAGTTACACATCAAAAAACAATAAGCATTATTATTATTTTTGCCTGTCTATATTATATATTCATTTATATATGTCAGTTTCAATAAATATTTAGTTAGAAAGCTAAATAGCTATTATAGTAGCTAAATATTTAGAATGCTGGCAAACGTATCTTGTTGATTATTCAGCTACGAATTAAACATTTAGCGCAGAGCTAAGTGTTTAGCTAATATGCTAATTTACCTGCCGATAAGTGGGATTAGATTGCCAATATAAAAGATGGGTCTTGCGTACCTTTATATAAACTCCTGCTGCTGGTGCGTCACTGCTACTGTAAATCTATCATTAAACATCTCCACTGCTTTTATTTTGATAGTCCGCTTCCGCTTGTGGACAGGCAAATTAGTATTTTAGCTTAGCATTTGGCTATGAGTGTTTGCTTCGAAGCTAAATATTTAGCTAGCCAGTTTAGCTAGCGGACTATTTAGCTTCAAACTAAACATTTAGCTAGCTAACTTTATATCTTTTTTGAAAACTGAGACATAAATTAACAACATAGACTCAAATATTACTAAGGAAAATTACCTCTAATTTTTTTCTCTCAGATAAAATCTAAATAATCCAAATTATTGCTTTTAATTTTTCACTGTGTAACTTTAAAAACGGCACCTTATATGAATGCAACCTCTGCCAAATCACATCAGCCCCTTACTATTAGCTCATCAGGGAATTTAGAACTGAAATAATGATATCTTAGTATGAGAAAGAAAAAGATACAGAGAGAAAATACTGAGTAGCAGAGGTTCTGTCACAGAACTCCTGAACACGAGGCTCAGAAGCTTCTAATGGCTTCCCATGTTCAATTGTATGTGTCTGCAATGTTTTCTGTGTGAAATCTGACAGATGAAAGATAACTTTCAATTACAGTAATAAAAATACATTTATTTAAACAAATATATTAGGAGTCAATGAGAGTTTGGGTGGGTCTGAGCTTATTTGATTGAAAATTAAGTGGTGATAGACACACTTGTCGAAAGTGGAGGAAAAATACCTGCGTTTTGATTCATAAAGCGTAAATGTGGAGCTGAAACTGTGGCTATAAAATCAATTTAACTGAAGATTTGTGCCTGGATATTTTATTTTGTAACATCATCACAGTTCAGATAAAAAAAAAAATAAAATGATGAAACTCAAACTGTGCAAAAACTGGAAAAAGGCATCAAAATGTGACTTAAGTCAGGGTAAAGCACGACTTTGACGAGTCATTGAAACTTCTTATTGTGTTTCTGATGATGAGCATCACTAAAATATAAGGCACCAAAGATGACTTGGTTTTCCGTCTCCTTTTCTCCAAACCTCATTGTTAGTCTGGAGACAAATTCAGCAGTTTTTCCTCAGTTTATTGTATGCCAAACAAAAATGACACAATATGTTCACTATGGTGCTGCCATTGGGGCTCTTAGACCATTTGGCGCCCTATGCTAGCTTGACTGATGGCGCCTCTTGCCCATGAAAAAAGAAGTAGTGTCCAAAGAATTGCTCATTTATTTAAATTATGATGGTATAAAAATAACAATAAAACAACGTGTGCAAAAGATTAAAGCTGTTCAGTAATGAATATACAAAAAAATAAACTTTTAACTTGAACAGTAGTGCAACATCGGAGAACAAAAAGTGCACATATTATATACTGTAAAATTGGATTCACATAAATACATTTTATACACTAAATATTTATGTAAGCAATATTTATGTCAAAGTATTTTTATAGATAGAGATGGCAAAAACTGTAGAAAAAAATAGACTTTTTTTTTTTTGTCACCGCATATTTGCGGCCCCTCACTAGATGGCGCCCTAGGCAACCGCCTATGTCGCCTGTAGGAAGGACCGCCACTGGGTGCTGCATGTTCTGATTGGTTATTTGTATTGATTTATCTAATTCTGCGGTAGCAGAAAAAAACAAACAAAAAAGAACAAATATATGCACTTCAATATTTTTAAGTTATGTGATGTGAATAGACAGAGCTAACGCTACTCTGGTCATTTTGATTGGTCTAAAGTTGACTTGCTAAACCAATCAAACGCTAAAGATGTGTCACAGCAAAGAGTGACTTATTCTTCAATATGTAATGTTTTTAAAAAAAGCTTTAAAATAAAAAAAACACATTTATATTATTTAATTAATTACTTATAATAAATAATTAGACTTAAGTTTAATTATTAAATCGATTTTTCATTGAATTCATATAATTAAATAGGCCATAATTATTCAGAATATATATTTTTTATTAATGATATTGTAGCAATTTTTGTGTTCTATACAGATCTAAATATTACTTATATTACAATTACTTTATATTTCTACTAATAACTAAAACTCAGCTGAAACAAATTTTAAAATATGAGTTAAAATAAGGTTTTTTAATATGATTATAAAAATCTGATAATATTTTACAATTTAAATAAAATATTTAATGTCACTGTTGCACATCCTGAATAAATGCTTTCCGGTTAAATATATATATATATTTTTTTTTTTAACCGTATGTATGTTATGTGAATATTCAGTGATATTTTAACTTATTTTTACTTGTATTTTTAATACAGCATTAATCTACATTACTCAGTTACGTTAAAAATGAAGCTTTTGACGTTGGTAAAGGAGAGTGTGATGGAAACATTGTGATAAGCTCATATTAAGTATCTGAGGCTATAAAAAAGCTCCGTAATAACAAATCATGTGGGTCAGAACACATTACAGCTGAGCATCTTAAAGGGATAATTCTTGGGCTAGCATGTTTATTTGCTATCTCTTTCACTGGTTTCTTGATCCATGGAGTACCTCACTCAATGTTGGCTCTAATGCTGGTACCTATTATTAAAAACATTATATCCATATCTGAATTTGATAAAATACCAGTCCCTAGTTTGGAGGTACTGGTACAGGCAGCTTTTTAAAAATCCCTTAAACTTTTTAATTTTTTTTAACTTTTGTGTTCGTTGTTTTTCCTGTCTTTTGGACTTTGAGTCCGTAATAAGGTTTTTTATTATTATTATTATTTATTTTATTTTTTATTTTTGTATTTTTTCATGGCTTATTTGCCCAATTTATTTTGCCTTTTATTTAAAAATATGACATAGGCCTATATTAATTTGTATTGAATGTGGCACCCTCAGCCTTCCATAGACTGGGATCGGATAGAGGTAAAACTGAACAGAAACAAACTTTAAAACGGCAGAAAATGAAAAAGAAAAAAAAAGTACTTAAATTTAGATACATTTTCTGATAAATATATTTTTGCTGAAGAATTTTACATCTGTTTTTTAACAACTAAGATCGGTTTTATGTTTTGTGTTTTTAGACGTTGTTAAAAAAAGAGGTTTTAATTTTTTGTTATCCTTCAGAAATGACGTGAATGTGAGAGCATAATTTGAGGACTTCTGTTCAGACATCCGGGTCACCTGCCGGAATGCAGCAGGTGAGTTTGGGGTTAAAGACCTGCGGTGGGCGGGGCTTGGAAGGGCCGATAGAAACAACTGTCCGACCTTTGAGACTCTCACAGGCTGCAGAAACCGAGCAGAAACCCGGCATGGCCGCAGACTTCACTCAGGACTCGGTTCTGGTTTTCCTTCAGAGCTGCGGGGGTTCGGTGAAAAACACCGAGCTGCTGCTCCACTTCAGGCCGTTCCTGCGGGAACATCCGGACAACGTCCGGAACCGAGAGCTCTTCAAGAAGTTCGTCAACTCCGTGGCGACCGTAACGAAGATCGACGGGGTGTCCAACGTGGTCCTGAGGAAAAAGTACCGAGGATATGTCCCCGGCGGAGGTTCGGGCAGAGACAGCGCGGAGCCCAGCCCAGGGGAAGCCTTCAACTCTTCGCCCGAGGTGAGCCTCGCCCCGCCGGGAGACACCGACTGGAAATCGGCCCTGCCTGCTGCTGGGATCGTCGTGGAGACCAATTCTGGACCCGCAGGTAAACCAGTCCAGGTAGGAAACCAGTTCTCAGGACCCTCTGAGACTGCAGATCAGAGCAAAGAAGAGGGACAAAACAACCTGGTTCATGTCCCCGCTCCTGTGAGACATCAGGACTACTTCCCAGCACCAATCAGAGGACAAGAGATCCCTCAAGAAGACTTTTCTCCAGCCGCCATCAGAGGAAAGGACGTCTTTCCTGAAACTCCCCAGGACCCCACGACCAAAATTAGAGGGCATATTGTCAACCGTCAGGACTACTCACCAGAACCTTCTAGAAGGCAGGAGATCCGTCATCAAGACCTCGTCCATGTCCCCATTAGGAGGTATGACACCCCCCATCTGGGGAAAACTCCTCAACCCATCAGGGGACACATCGTCAGCCGGAAGGACCACGTCCCAGAAGATGTCAGAGGTCAGCAGGTCCCTCATCAGGACCCCAACTCTGAGTCCCTCAGGGGACACATCGTCAGCCGGCAGGACCACGCCCCCGTCGGAGGACAGGAGGTCCCTCATCAGTTGGTCCCGGATCCCCTTGGAGAGCCGAAGACCTCTCATCAAGAACGCTTCGTCGAACCCTTCAGAGGACGCATCGTCAACCGCCAGGACGACGTCCCAGTCCCCGTCAGAGGACAGCAGATCCTTTGTCAAAACAGATTACCGTCACCCAGCAGAATATGGGACTCCCAGTATCAGGATCCCGTCCCCAGAACGGTCAGAGGAGATGTCCTCAGCCGTGTCCCAGAACCCGTCAGAGGACAGATCGTTTACTATCAGGATCCCAACAGAGGTCCACTGATGGGTTGGGACGTTTCTGCTCGCAATCCCACAATCCAACCTCTCAGAGGACACCAGATTCCTCAAAATCTAGAACCTCTTAGAGGACAAATCCCTCAAAATCTAGAACCTCTTAGAGGACAAATCCCTCAAAATCTAGAACCTCTTAGAGGACCGAACCATCAAAATCTAGAACCTCTTAGAGGACAGATTCCTCAAAATCTAGAACCTCTTAGACGACAGATCCCTCAAAATCTAGAACCTCTTAGAGGACAGATCCCTCAAAAATTAGGAAATTTTAGAGGGCCTAAAATCTCTTTCCAAGATCCTGATCCAGAATACATCAGAGGACAGATCCCGGAGAATCTAGAACCTCTTAGAGGACCGATCCCTCAAAATCTAGAACCTCTTAGAGGACAGATCCCTCAAAATCTAGAACCTCTTAGAGGACAGATCCCTCAAAATCTAGAACCTCTTAGAGGACAGATCCCTCAAGATCTAGAACCTCTTAGAGGACAGATCCCTCAAAAATTAGGAAATTTTAGAGGGCCTAAAATCTCTGTCCAAGATCCTGATCCAGAATACATCAGAGGACAGATCCCGGAGAATCTAGAACCTCTTAGAGGACCTAAAATCTCTTTCCAAGATCCTGATCCAGAATGCATCAAAGGACAGATCCCTCAAAATCTAGAACCTCTTAGAGGACAGATCCCTCAAAATCTAGAACCTCTTAGAGGACAGATCCCTCAAGATCTAGAACCTCTTAGAGGACAGATCCCTCAAAAATTAGGAAATTTTAGAGGGCCTAAAATCTCTTTCCAAGATCCTGATCCAGAATACATCATAGGACAGATCCCTCAAAATCTAGAACCTCTTAGAGGACAGATCCCTGAGAATCTAGAACCTTTTAGAGGACAGATCCCTCAAAATCTAGAACCTCTTAGAGGACAGATCCCTCAAAAATTAGGAAATTTTAGAGGGCCTAAAATCTCTTTCCAAGATCCTGATCCAGAATACATCAGAGGACAGATCCCGGAGAATCTAGAACCTCTTAGAGGACAGATCCCTCAAAATCTAGAACCTCTTAGAGGACAGATCCCTCAAAATCTAGAACCTCTTAGAGGACCTAAAATCTCTTTCCAAGATCCTGATCCAGAATGCATCAAAGGACAGATCCCTGAGAATCTAGAACCTCTTAGAGGACACCAGATCCCAGAGAATCTAGAACCGCTTAGAGGGCCTAAAATCTCTTTCCAGGATCCTGACCCGGAACCCCTACATCAGGGCGTCTCTCCTGAGGTCCACCAGGTTCCGGTCCGCCGCCTCAGACACAGAAAGAGCTACAAATCAGCTGTTTCTCAGGATGAAGAGGAGGAAGAGGAGGAGATCCCGATGAGAGGGGTTTCGGCGGAAGGACGGTGGCCCCTGAATGCCCCACTCAGCGACCTGGGGAGGGCCATTTCTGCCTCCTCACCCTGCATCACAGAGTCCCTCGATCCTCCCTCCTCGTCCTCAGGGAGGAAGGTTCCTCAGATCTACATCCAGAACCCAGATGTCGAAGTTCTGGCCGAGTTCAGGTCCATACGGCAGCCCGGACCCGTCCT
Organism: Apricaphanius iberus; assembly: GCA_028564705.1. Classification (NCBI taxonomy): domain Eukaryota; kingdom Metazoa; phylum Chordata; class Actinopteri; order Cyprinodontiformes; family Aphaniidae; genus Apricaphanius; species Apricaphanius iberus. Next base: position 775,953 of record JAPXFQ010001843.1, read on the forward strand.
GGCAGAGTCTACGAGACGCAGTCTGCCTTTAGAAGCAGACCGTTGCGTTCGGGTACCGCAGGTCGGATGGCAACCTGACGAACCCGATCAGGACCGGTCCGACGCGAGCTCCTCCATCAGCGACTGGCCTCCACCCGGCGCCTCCAGGGCAGGTAGAGCAGATTCCCTTGTCGTTTCAGGAGTTTTTTTAATTTACTATCTTCCTGATTTCCCTGTTATTTTTGGACCGAGTTCTTCCCGTTGAGGATTCTCCTACGTTCTGTTTGAATCCAGATAAAGTTCTGCTGGAGTCCAAGAGGTCGAAGCTTGAACCTGCGGGTCGTCGCTCCGACTTCAAGAGGCCGCTGCATCAGTCCATGGGGAACCTCTGCGAAGAGCCGCAGCCTCCGGGCCGCCTGTCGCCGCTGTACCGCTCCAGCGACTGTCTCCACGACGACCAGCAGTTCCCATCCCGAGGAGCGCCCTTCCATCAGTCCACAGGTTAGATCCGAACCCAGGCAGGCGGCGAGGCTTCGTTTTACTGGGACCTTTTCCACATCCTTTTTAGGGATGCACCGATACGGGTATCGGGTATCCCCGATATGTCTAATTTACAGGCACGGTATCAGTTAAAGATAACCGATACCATGAACCAATGCTTAAAATGTGATAAATCTGCAATAAATCCACAAAAATGTTTTTAATTTTTCACTTTAAATTAGATGTTTTGTGCTAATTTTATATTTCATATCTGTTATTTTGTCTTAGTTATGTTTAGATATTAAAGTCTGGTGGTTTTAGGGTTAACGGGGAGGCCTAAGTCGCCTCCCCTTCCTGTCGGCCCGTGGGTCCCCAAACCGAAATAATAATGGATGGAAGTCAATGAAGTGATAAAAGTTATTTTCTGGTCCGCTTTGTCTTACGTCATGAATCACACATATGTTGTACTTCGGTTTAAATGATAAGTAATGATGTACATTTATTTTGTGTTTGTCCAGTGATTTGGGATTTATTTGATTGTAAAAATTCGCATTTAAAGAAGAAGAAGAAGTCGCATGTATGGCGTAATTTGGCTAATGGGAGCTAGCACTAGCTATAGCACGTAAAACTCTACAGCTTGTAGAGATTCTCCTCCATGCTGGCTCCTCCATTCTTCGTCCTGGAGGCTACGGCCCTCGCTCTCCTTCTTCTTCTGCAGTTGTAGTCCGCTAAATGTTTTTTACACAAAACCTAAAGTAACTTTTGCCCCCGGTCGAAAATCAAACTTTTTCTCTGCATCAAAATTAGTCTTTAAAATTCACGGACATCATATGTTCGATCGATTCAGCGCATTTCAAACTGGATCGGAAAATAACTTTAATCGCTCCACTGACTCTCGTTTGTTTATTTTTTTTGGGTTGTAGGGGACCCATGGACAGGAAGTAGAAGGGCGTGACTTAGGCTCCCCATTCACACCTGACAGTCCGATAGACTCGGTTCGATTGGGGACCAAAATGGCGACATTGTTGCTGTTAGCTGTTAGCTGCTGTGGTTGGCATTCACACTGGCTTTTTATTATCAGAAAGTCCAGAGCTTTGAGCAACAATTTCACCTCTCCGCCTGTTGTGGCGCTGTTGTAGAGCTTTGCTTCCTCCTGCAGCGGGAGAACTTCCAGTACAGCTGAATGTACACAAACATGGAGGAGCAGCAGATAGCAGCGTTTTTTAGGATTTATCTGTTGTCTTTGGCAAATGTACCAGATAAATACTGCAGCAGTAACTCAGGATGAACATAGAATGAGGCGGAGGATTATGGAGAATGTGGTTTTTTTATACAAGACTGCTCCATATGAGCATTTTGTCATGATTAGCACCGCCTGAATAACTCTTCCAGCAAAGATGGCCTCCTTATACAGACGTTAAGCAAGATCCAGCATTTATCTCTGCGGCATTTGTGGTTGTTTAGATTTTATTTACCCAGGATTCCCTGTACAATAGTTTGTTTCCTGCGTTTGGTGCGGCCCCGATCCGTTTACCATTCACACATGCAGTCGAACCGAAGCGGAGTTCGTTTCAGTCGAACCGAGACCACCGTTTTTAAGCGTACTAGAGTTCGTTTGTTTGGTCCGAATCAGAGTTCGGTTGTCCATTCACACCTGCCCAAACGGACCGGACTTTCCGGGCAAACGAACTAGAGTTTGTTTCAAGCGGACTAAACAGGGCTGCTGTGAATGCACCCTGAGTCTCTACAAGAAAAGTAGAAGGTATAAAGTTGATTAAATTAGCAATTAGGGTGGGTATCGGGTATCGACAGATACACAAAACCCAGGTATTGGTATTGGACACTAAGCATCACATGACTGTGGCGTGGAAGGTTAGTCCTTTCCCTGAAAGTCTAGAAATCCCCCGTTTTACTTTTAGAATTTCAGTCTTAACTGGGTTTAGGTCTGGACTTTGACTAGGCCATGTCCAGGGTCGTTCTCCAGCTACAAGGCGTCTCAACCTTAAGATCCGTTTAAGTTTGTGACGGGACAAAATGTGGCGAAGGTTAACATCCGGGATGCAGCGATACCACTTTTTTTCAAACCGATACTTGGATCTGAGTACTTGCCGATACCAAGTACCAATATGATGCTTCTACCACACACATAAAAAAAAATGACTGAATTGGAAGACAGGTTTTATTTTAATTACACGATTGTAACAACTATTGATGTCGAATTAGATAAAAATGTAAAAATATATATAAAAATTACCACAAAACAAATATTTCAAGTGGGTAAAAAAAAAAAATCCTGTGAAATTATTGCAGTTTTTCCATATTTTAAGTATCAGTTCATGTTGTCGGTTGACTTTAACTGAGTAAATTAGAACGCAGGGCCGGCCCAAAGTCTTCTGGGGCCCTAAGCAGATCTAGATTCTGGAGGCTTCTTCCTGTTAACACCACCACCCTCACTAACGGCGTTTTTATCAAGATGTGGTGCAATCTGGGAGAGGAGGCTGACTTTAACTGGATTATCAGGGATATTTGAGACCATCTGAGGCTCAAACAAAAAGAAAAGCTTAGAGCGTTCGATGGTAACTATGGTAACACAAAAACAATGATGAAAAAACAATTAAAAAGTGATCAGTAAATAATTTATATTAACATTTATATTAATATCCAAATGCTACCTTCTCCAAACCACAGACGGTCTCGGCAGATAACCGCTTGTACTGAGCCTGGTTCTGCTGGAGGTTTCTTCCTGTTAAAAGGGAGTTTTTCCTTTCCACTGTCGCTTCGTGCTTGCTCAGTGTGAGGGATTGCTGAGAATTACACAACGCAATCTTCTGTGGTTCTCTAATTCCTAAATTAAACATTGTATTGTAATAACTCTTCTTGTAAAGCGCCTTGAGATGACATCTGTTGTGAAACGGCGCTATATAAATAAACTGAATTGAATTGAATAAACGATCATTTTAATACATTTTAGTTTCTTTAAATTATTATTTAATAAAAAAATTTTTTTTACATTTTTTTATTGCCCTAGATAAAACCTTTAATCATTCTTTTCTTTATGATGTAAACCTGTATTTTCATATCCGTGGAAAGTTCAGAAATGGTTTGATGAAAGGTTCCTCTTTTCTGCAGGCGATCTCTATGACGACGTGCAGTCGAGCGATGGCTCCATCTACTCCACCCACGTGCAGGTCCGCCCGTCGGTGGCTCGGCGGGTGAGCAGCCGGCTGAGGAGCCGGAATTGCCGCAGCCTGGGAACCGACCTGGACCAGCTGCACCAGGAGGAACCCGGCGGAGCGATAGAGGCGGCCAGGCTGGAGCGCCTAAATCGGATCTCCTCCTCGCTGAGCCTCCCGCACCACCTGTCGTCCTCGTCGCTGTCGTCCTGCGCCACGCCGCCCCGCTGCCCCAGCCCCGTCGCCCCGATGGAGGTGGAGGGGAGGAAGGAAGTCCGGAGGAGCCTTCAGCCTCACAATGCTGGACAGGTGGGGCTAAAACGACGCATTTATGTCATGTCGTCACGCTGGATGTTGCTGTGTTTATTGGTTTAGAAACCCACCAACTCGGTTTCGACGGTTTCAGATCATTTATTTGAACCATTTGGAGTTTTTTTTACGTCCGGACGAGACGAATATTTGGTCACGGTGGCGAAAAGAGAAAAGATGGCGCTTTTGACTTGCAGCACGGTGGTGGCAGCGTCATGATTTGGAGCCGTTTTGATTCCCATGGTACTGAAAAGATGGAAAAATCAGTATACAAAAAAAATTCCGCTCAAATCTGAAGCTAGATGGTGAAAACGGGCAAAAGTTTGGCGTCCAACATGATGATCTTAAAGAGTAACTCACCCCCCTACCAGAGTATAACCCCGCCCACATTTATTTTTGAGAAACGGCTAAAAAGGAGGCGTTGCCTGGCGGACTTGGGAACATGCGGGGGGGATGAAGGGCTGGGTGTGGTCTGCGCTGTGACTCACATGTTGGAGTAGCACAGCGTCTCAGACGGCCTGAAAGATGGAGAGAGACGTTGTAACGCGAGATCCTTCGCCTCAGCGGGAAATAATCCGGAGGTTGAGATTTATTCCTCAACTTCCTTTTCCAAAGGGAACAGAGTACAGAGAGAAAGAGGCTCTGTGGAGGAGGGGAGCGGCGCCATATCGTTTCGACCCATTGTTTACGAGCCGTTGTCTCGTTCTCTACCCGGAGCAGCAACAGATGCCGAACCTGTGGCGCCGTCTCTGAGCGGTACATTGTTGTTGGGCAAATCTAATGCTAAACATCGATTAGCTCCAGTAATTTGGTGACTCTGCCTGGACAGGAGCACCCGTGCGTCTTTGTCTGCAGCAGAAAATGTGTGTTGCAGAGAGACGCCTAAGTTATAAAGTATCCAAGCATGATGATAAAATCATTCAGGAATGTGCAAAAAATGAATTTCACACCATCACAATTATAGCATTAAAAATGAACTCTTAGCCCAGATTTTATTTACTGATATCAGTTATTCCCTTTATCATAGGTAATGAGCCAATTTCAGCAAGTAGGGGTAACCACCTGGATAACGGAGCACCCAGGTTATGAGCCGATTGAGCTGCGGGCAGTTCATGGCACTTCGCTACGGAGGTGTGGCCGAGACCGCCCGTGTTTATTGTTTATATACCCCACCACGGCCGGACTGCTGTCGTCACTAATCGAAGCCTACGTCAATAACCCGAACTGAGCCGTTAGCAATGCAGGATTCTAATTCTAGTGAATTCCAGTGTCATTGTTCAACCACTTGGGGCATTAAAATAAACGGTATTTGATACAAATTTAATATTTTCACTTAAGTGTACTAAATTAAACCGGACTTGTAAATAGTGCCATTATAGACTCATTTATACAGTTTGTCAACAACAACAAAAGTTTATTTTTGGGGTGAGTTGCACTTTAAACAAAAACTGTTTTGTGAAAACAAATTAATTAACCACTAAGGGTGCGTTTTAATTTGTGTTTGAAACTTGGAAATCCCAACTTCCCAGTGGGGGAAAAATCATCTGGAACACCGTCCAAAGTTGTAGATTTTATTTGTTTTTGCTCTGGCTTTGTCTTTTAATATGGCCACTCCTCACATCAACAAACAGTAGCTGTGCTGGAAAAATGTCTGATTTTACAGACACCCTTTTAAGATTATGACTAAAATCAATCTTTCATGTAGAGCCTGCAACTCTGAACTTAAAGGGGAAGTTTGGATTTTTTTTCAACCTGGACATTATTTATGGTATGCATTATGTTAATTTACACACCCAGACAAGTTTGGAGTCCTTCGGGAGAAGTTTTTATCCAGTCATGATCAGCGTATATCCATATATGGGACTCAATGGGGGCACCCAAAATGCAGCTCCTATATAAGGCATTATAAGTACAAGTAACGGTTTTTGCTGCAAATTTAATATTTTCACTAAAATGTACTAAAATACATAAAATAATGACCAGACATGTAGATAGTGCTATTATAGACTCATTTATACAGTTTATCATCAACAAAAAGTGGATTTTTGGGGTGAGTTGCACTTTAAACACAAACCGTTTTGTGAAACAAATTATTGAAGCATTAACGGTGTGTTTTAATACGTATTTGAAACGTGGAAATCCCAACTTCCGAGTGGGAATAATCATCTGGAACACCATCCAAAGTTGGAGATTTTGTTTTTGGTCCGGCTTTGACTTTTAATATGGCCGCTCTGGAAAAAAATCAATCTTTCATTTAGAGCCTGCAACTCTGAACTTAAAGGGGAAGTTTTTCAACCTGGACATTATTTATGGTATGCATTATGTCAATTTACACACCCAGACAGGTTTGGAGCAACTTGGAGTCCTTCGGGAGAAGTTTTTATCCAGTCATGATCAGCGTATATCCATTTAATAGGAGTCAATGGGGGCAACCAAAATGTAGCCCCTAAATAAGATATTATCTGCCACAAAACTTATTTTGACCAATGTTTTATTATTCATATCTACAAGTAAGTCCCTTGGAGTTTTGAGAATCTCTGAAATGCTTCCTCCATCCATCCATCCATGGATGGATGGATGGATGGATGGATGAAATGCTTCCTCATTTTCTTCCGGTGTTGTTTACAGGCAACTTACAACTTGGAATAAGCTGCTGTTTCAGTGACGTTTTACTGCAGTGCCCCATGGTAGTTGTAGTCTGATCAGGACTTTGACTCTGTGCTATACGACGATCTTAGTCCACTTGGTCCGTCTGTTGGAAACACGCCAAACACAAAGCATGTTGATGGTTTTGTCTAACAGTTTGCCGCCGTAGAGCGCAGAATGAAAGCCCTGCTCAGACTACAACCGTCATGGCGGACGGAAGTGACGTCACTGAAATCGTGCGTTAGTGTGGTTGGATTCAAAGCCTTGAAAAATAACCCTATGCAGGCATCTAAGAGGCACTTTGGAGACGCCCCGAACTCTGAGGGGAATAGTTCTGGCAATGAAGAACAAAAAATGGGTTGTGGCAGATAAAGCCTTATTTAGAGGCTGCAATTTACTTGCCCCCATTGACTCCCATTATATGGATATACACTGGATATACACTTCTCCCGTTGGACTCCAAGTGGCTTCAAACTTGTCTGGGTGAGTAAATGAACGTAACGCATGTTTGCATATGGAAAGTACAGCTTAAAACGATGTTTATTAGAGGCACTACTACTACGGCTTACCGGGTGTCACCATAATGGAACGACAACTTATCTAGTTTTGTTAACTGGATTGCTGTTTGTTTGAGACGTGACTAGGCATGGGCACCGATATCCGGCACCATTATGGCCCCGGTTCTGACATACACGCTAGAAACCACATCGAAAAGCAGCGTACCTTTCGGTGCCTTATTTCGGTTGTTTTGTTCCCGGAGATTTCAAACACTTTAGGTGCTTTCAGACGAAGCGATTACTTTGACACATTTACACAGAAGATACACATTTTTAAGCTGAAGCTAGCAAAGCTCGTAAGCAGGTCTTTCTCTGCTGGATGTTTTAAACACTCGTGGTTGGCTAGGCAGCGTCGACGTCGGGCAACGTCACTACAGTGAAACACTCTGATTGGTTGCCGTGCTGCGTCAACAGCGTTAGGACCGTCAAAACTTCGACTAGCTGAACTTCTGGAAAAGCTTTAAAAGTTGACGGAGCCAACGCTCACAAAGCGCCGCAGAGACCGCGACGCTCCTCCAACAGCCTCCACCATAGACTTAACATGTAATCCAGACGTTGCTGACGCTGACAAAGTCTGCGGTCTGAACGCACCATATGATAACTGGGCATTCAATCAGCCAAGAGCGATTCCCTATATCAGCAGTATAGGTAAACATGGCTATCTTTTTGCAAAAAAAAATGCTATAAGTTAAGGTTGTCAAATTTAACGCACCAACGCGGGTCGATTAATTCCTAGAATTAACACATTTTTTAAAGGTAATTGACGCATAACTCAGAACAGCGCTCTGTTTATAATTCAGCCTGCAAAACATCAGCTCTCCTTCCTAACCAGCCAGCATGTGTTTGTGATCCTAAATGACACATGATGACATTAATGGTGTATCGGCATGTGGTGATACGATAATAATACGTTCATAGGTTTTCTGTAGGAATTTTAGGTTCGCTTAGTTTGTCAGCTCGCTGTGTGCGGTGCAGAGTTTAAATGCTCTGTATTTATGCTCATTTATGCATGTTGGTTCACCGTTTAGCTTCAGTATATTTCATAGTGAGTTACCGCTACGTTAAAAATACGAAACGATTCTGTTAAAGTGATGTTTTCGGACTTAGACTAGTGCTAACTATTAGTGGAAGTAGCTGTGTACGTCTTCACAATAAGAGCGTTCATTTCCTGTTGTTAATGACTGGAGAATCTGCTGAGTGTTTACATTAAATTTGATTTATGTGAAGTTTTAACACGGACTGCTGATATTCAAATGTTAAGTTTATTCATATATGTTGGTTAGTTCTACCCGTTTGTTATTTTTAATATGAGACCACAAGTATATTGTGAATCTGATTGTGAAGTTCAAAACAAAAATTCAGTTGATTTCTTTTTTTTTTCTTTCGTAGATTTAATTAAAAAAAGAGCAACTGCATCTAGATTTGTCCTTTATTTACACAAAAAATGTTAGCTACCCGGTAATTAATTAGATCAAAACAATTTTATTATTTGACAGCCCTACTAAACATTTTTTTTTATATATGAGGGTTTTCCTTTAGCCCCATTTCGAGCACCGTTTAAGCACCGGCACTGTTTCAAAAGTACTGTTTTGGCACCGGTATTGGATAAAAACTAAACGATGCCCATCCCTAGTCGGGACGCCAAACCCAGCTCAGACTTAGTTAAATAGAGCTCACCAAAAACTGTTGGGTTGGTGTTCCTAAACCTCCAATTTCATCCCTACAGAGAGTTTGTGGACGACGCTTCAAAGGAGCTGGAAAGCAGTTCTTTTCATTCTAGTCAAAGATCCAGAAGCTCTTAGATAACTTCAGAATCCATTTATCGCTTATACCTGCTTATCCTTGCAGTTGATGTGTACTGGTACATATATTCATGTTTTTCGGTTCGGTACTATGTTTCTATGTTTATATGAGGAACTGAGAGGGCAGTGCAACGTTTCCGCAGGGCGACTTTTAAAAAAGCAACGCCAAAACAAACCAGAAAGGACTCCCAGCCCTCGCGGGGCGTGTATGGGCTTGTGGTTCGGTCGTAATCACGGCCATTCTGCTCCCGCGTCTTTAGCTCTGATGCTAAACTTGGCTAGCTAAGCTAAAGGCTAATAGCGCTAATAGCCCCATGCCTGACTGCTGCCGTATCTGCGCTCCTCCGACGGTTCTCCTATTTCTCAAACCTCAAAAGGTAAGAACTAGTAACTTGAAATAATTATCAATGTGTAGTGTTACTATAATTAAATTCAAACGAAACAGCCTGTCAAAGTCCGGCCCCTCATTAATTATGCAAGATTTCAAAAATGTATCCTACGACAACCAGCCTGGTGTCTATTTTTTTGACTAGCCCAGCGTTATCTCAGGAGGAATATGTAGCCATAGAACGTTTTAAAAAATTGAAACCAGGCATTAAAGTTGTTTTTAACGTGTCTAAAGTCCGATGCTTTTCAATGGGGGCCTAGCGGCCAAATGGAGGTACTACAGCAAGGGAGGAGCAATGGCGGCCTACATGGCATGCGGTCACAAAGCAGAGCAGCCAGCGGCCATTGCTCCCAGCCATCACTAAACTCTGTCTCTGATATGTGGGAACATTAACGGTTTCTCCTGCAGCTGCAGTACAAAAATAAATATGGACCGAACCAGAACTTTGTCAGTGAACGCATCTTTCAGCAGCATTAAGGTCCATAACGCGCTCCGCACTGAACTGAATGGAAACATCACAGATACTGGAGAAAAACCAGCTGACGTCACCATGGCTACCAGCGTCATCCAATCAGACCAAAGATCTGATTCTCTAATCACTAGCGTCCCATGATGCATTCAAGTACATCTGGAAGTCTAGACTGACAAAACATCCAAACAACTCCAAAGTGATTCAAGCATGTTTTTTATTCTTAAGAATGGAAAAAAAAAAGTATTTTCAAACATTTCTAAAATACATAGGGCTGAGGGATTGTGAAAATAAAATAATCACGATTATTTTCTCTATATTGAAAGATCTCGATTTTCGGTTTTGATTTTGTCTAATCAAAACAACAACAATAAAAACAATTATATATAGCCTTCACTATTTATGTTGCATAAAGATTGTGCGTTCTGCTACTGTTGTATTGCTAACAACATCTCATAACCTCAAAACTGCGCTTGTCTTTTTGTCCTCAGAGGGATGATAGGACTTCAGGTGATTAAATAGATCGGTTGTATTACCTAGCTTTGTTGAAACGGGTTTTACAGATCGGTTTAGTCCGGCTGCTGTCGTCTCTGAAATATCCAAACCATTTCCAAACTCCTGAGCTCACATTGGCGCTTCTCTCCACACAGTCATGGCCGTGTTCCCTTCTGTGCTCGGCGTCAAAAACTTGGTAATCTTTATCTTCTTCTTTTGACACTGCACTTTCGTTTTACCTACCAGTGTCGGCCTACTGCTTTTGAATATCAAATCTTTCTTTTATGCAACTTGATTGGCTAGTTAGCTTGACAACAAGGCAGTGCTTCGGCTCAACTGGTCAGTTGGTATAACGATTAAAGCACACCCCAAGATTAATTGCGGTCGAGCTTTTTAATTTTGATTAAAATTCAATTAATCGCCAAGACCTATTAACGCTTAGTGTTTTCAAGTGGTTATATCAATCTCTATTCTGGCTAGGTCTGCTTGTACTATTTTTTATTTTTATTTTATTTTTATTTTTTAATCCAATCAAATATCTGTCCTCTTTTTAAGTTATAGAACATGTTCAAATCTAATTAATTTTTGAATTGAAACGAAGGAATTCGGGGGGGGGGGATTTAATGTAGATCAAAGTAAAAAGAAAAGAAAAAAAAGTCTTCATTTGTATTTATTTTGTGAACCAAAAACATACCAAACTATGATTTTAGTTTTTTTGGACCGTCACACACTACCTTGCAGGGCCACTATGTCCAGCAGCCATTGGACGAGAGTTTGGGTCCTCCCTGGATAGGACTTACATTCGCTCACATCTAAAAGTAACTCGGAGACCAGTTTATTTCAGTGATATGGGACAGAAAAATTAATTCTCCAATTTCAGCTGGATGGTTGAAACTTTGACTCAGCCTGCTGTGAATTAGCTAAACCAGCCCGTCAGTAGAAACTACAAATATTTTCAAGCTAAAAACTCAATTGCCTGGAATCAAAAGCTTTTAAAATTGTGTTTTCTCTGACTTTTTATTTTATTTTTAAAAAGGATGTTTGCTCTCGCCAACAGTCGCCGGTTCCTCTGGAGGCCAAGGAGCACGCGTGGATGGTGAAGGCGGCGGCGGGCGCCTGGCCAGACATCTACACGCTGTTCAGGGACGACAACTCGCTGCTCAACCGCCAGGACTTCATCTGCGGATTCACGGTGCTGCACTGGATCGCCAAACACGGCGACCACAGAGTCCTCAACACCCTGTGGTGAGCTCCTGCGGCATGAATCCGGAAAAGTCCGCGTTCTGGAGCCACTGGTATCACTGCGTAGCGCGGCGCAAACCTTTTTAATGCATTTTATTTACGTCTTCATGTGGCAGAACTGCTCAAACTGTTGCCTCGGCTGCAGACCCTAAATGGTGTTCGATGTTCCCGTCCAGTAAGCCTTGCGAAAACAACTGATGGTCAAGAGAAATAAAATGGCCTAAACTGTTAACATGACTCTGAACCTGCATCCGAATACCTCTACTACGCTTGCTATATAGTAGGGCTGGACGATATAGAAAAAAAGCATATATATAAAAGAAATGGTCATATTGATCGATTAAAAAATAACATAATGTAAAAAATATATTTTAAGTTCCTCCCCAGTCATTTTGTTATCCTTCAATGAACTAATTTTAACTAAGAATTTAAATTAATTCCATTTTTAAACACTTCTTTTTATCATAAGTAAGTTTGTAAGACACAGAAACAAACCAAGAGACCTGAGTAACATCAGCAAATACAAAGAAAAGTAATATTAGTAAGCATTATATTATATATATATGTTTTAATCATGTTAGTAATTTAAATTAAAGGCTTATTTTTCTGCTTTTGAATCTTTTAAACATGTTATGAAACTTTATAATATTAATGGCTGAAACCTTTGGTTTAGTTTCTCAATAAAGTTTATTCAAATTCAGCTCTTCAGCTGTAGGCTAAAGCTAAAGCTAACTAGCTACTCACCAGTGTTGATGGGCTCCAACACTGCAGCTCAGTCACTGAGAGCTGAAGCCAGCAGGTCTATCCAACCCCTGTTGGGTTTTTTAAAGCGTTTTTTAGCTTCTGAGGACCGGGAGCAGAACCGAGGGGAGATTTTAACAGTTACAGATGTTAGCAACGCGACGCGACCTGGGTACGTTTCCTGTGTCTCTCTGTTAGAGATTCGTAGCGAGCTGGGAGAGGGAAGTCCTGCTTAAAACAGCTGATCGTAGTTTTATATCTCGTTCATTATTGTTTAGTGTTTTAGTGCGTGGAGGATCGGTCTATCGATCAATATATATTGCTATCAAATTATCGTCCAGCCCTACTATTTAGTAGGCGAAAAGTAGTAAGCGAGCGTTGTAGTAGATCCAAATCTCCAATATGGATCTGAGTAGTAGGCATAAAGTACGCTATCCCACAATGCAACGGAAGCCCCAAAATCGCAGTAGCAGAGCGACCTCAGCTACCCAGGAACCGTCAACCATCGACACCGCGGCATTTCGGCGTCTAAAAGTAAACGTGTGGCGATGTTACTGGTTGGTTTAATTGTTTTGTTCTTTATGTTCATATCTGAGATGGGGTTAGGGGTCAACTCAGATGCTGTCGTGGTAATCTTGAAAATGTTTGTGTGTAAATGTGATTTATTAAAGCTGTCGTTGAGAGAATTGAAAATAGGGCGTGAAATTGTAGCAGAAAGCAAAATAAAAACGGAATTAAATCGGTGTAAGAATGGAGAACAGAGCAGGGGAAAAAACCAGGTTCATGTTTAGACAGTAAGATTTTAGTAAGCTGTATTCCCTGGACCTGTGATTTGAGATGACTTCAGATAGTTAACATGGTTTGTTTTAATTTGCTTGATTCAAGCATATCAAGTTTATGTCTTTCATGTGCTTATAGGTGATCTGATTGCACAAATGTTTGGCCCGTTAGTCATCTGGGCTAAGCCCCTGATCATCTTCAATCCTATATCCGCCCCTGCTCTCATTCATACTCCGATTGCCGTCAGTTCCTCCCCGATTTTCTGCTTTAGACGCTGACTGCTCTAGCGTACTCCGCCCAACCCCACCTGTGGAGTCGGTGGTTTCTCCCTTTAATTCCAGCTGTGCGGCTCTTTTCTCTCGGTTTCAGGTACGGGGTGGACAAGGCGGGCCTGAGCTTCGACATCGACGCCAAGTCGAAGGCCGGCCAGACGCCCCTGCACGTCGCCGCCATCCACGGCAACAAGAGCGTCCTCCGCCTGCTGGTGAAGAGGTTCGGCGCCGACGTGAAGCTGAGGGACACGGCGGGGAAGAGGCCCTGGCAGTACCTGCGCGACAGATCCCACGAGATCCTGCAAATGCTGGGGGCGCCGGCTCGGGCCGCTCTCACCGAGGAGGCGGAGGGCGCCGACTGGAAGACGCCGAAGGAGCAGCAGGAGAGCCGCCACCGCCACCGCCTGCGCCACCACATCTCCTCAGCCTCCTCCACCCAGAGGCCGCTGACCGTGGCCAAGATGGTGAAGGTCAACAGGTCTTCGTCCATCGCCGCTTTGTTCAAACACAAATCTCTCCACCGTTTCTAGGACCGACTCGTTTCAGCTCCTTCAGTTCTGCACCGTCCAGCTCAGATCAGATTTTTAATGTTTCATGTTTTACATTTTTTACAAAAACTGTTTTTGGGTTTGCAGCTCAAACATGGAGGCTCTAAAAAAAGCCTCTGCTGATGAACGTTTGAATATTATGAAAACTGTATAAGATAATAAAAGGTTACAACCCTAGTAAACATTAACTACCAGGGAAACTACCAGGAAGTTGTTTTTGAAATTCTTCATAAAGAACCATTCAGACTTTAAAGAAACAGATGTCCTTTATTAATGGAATAAATTTATCTAAACCAAGGTTGCCCTGAGTGAAAAAATAATCACTCCAGTTATTAAATCACAGTTAACTGAGCAACTATATTTTCTTGGTTTCATTTTGACTGCTGGAGCCATAAGAACCTGTCTGTGTGGTGGTGGAAGTGTGGTGATGCATCGCCTCGTTCGGACCGGGTCGACCTGCCGTGATTGGTGGAACTCTGCCCTCTAAAGTCCTGAACGTTCGTGACCTCGAGCCAAGGAACTCCAGCGCTCCAGAGTCGCTCGGCTCGTCTTTTCTTGGGGAAAGTTCGATTTCTATATCGACTAGTCGAAAGTTCAGTTCATGCATTTTAAAATGAACTAGTTCAGTTTGTATTTAGAGCTGGCTGTTGATTCAAATTTCAAAAAACAATTTGATTCTTCTTGTCAAGCATTAGAATCTGGGGCGTGGCTATGGGTGGGTCTGGGGGGGCTTAGGCCAATCGAAATAAATCTCTTTCTTAAAATAAAATAAAACAAATGTTTGTTTTATTTTTGAACGGAGTCAGTTAAAGTCATAAAATAAAATGTAATTGATAGGGATGTTCGATATTGGCTTTTCTACCGATATCCGATATACCGATATAGCCTAACTCATAATTTCCGATACCGATACAAACCGATACCGATATGTGGGGACCCTCCCTCATAAAAAACAAAAACCACTATCTTGTATCATGCATACTTGAGCTTTAAAAATGTATAAAATACATAAGTACTAGAATTTTAGTTAGGCGATTGAAAAAAGTGCCATTTTTATTTTGTCTTCAAAAGTAGCTGGAACATTTTCTCACACAGAGAATAGTGACAAAGGCCCACCACTCAGGACAAATTTCTACTTTTAGAAAATCTAAACAACATTATACCTTTATAGCAGTGAGGTAAAGTGGAAACAACTGAAACAAGAAAAAAAAATAAAACACCAGAAAACGTTTAAGCAGAGCCAATAATTAACCTACTTTGGCTATTACAATCTTAAAAATAAACTGGGCTTAAACACTGCATTAATTTAGCTCTACATGTAACTGGACAGTGGCCATAATTTAATACAATCAAACAACATTTACTTAATTAGCCATCTTTCAAGTAACCAAATGTGCAAATTAAAACAGTGTCACAAAGAGGAAACAGTGACAGATTAGAGCGCAGTAAACAAAATTCAGTCCTTTGTTGAAGTTAACTTAAATTGAAGAACAAATAATATCTCAAAAACTAAACTTTAAATATGTCATATTTTTACATTCTGAGAGAGAAAAGAAGCAGCTGAAGAGTTTGATATATAATATGTTTATGGTGTGAAAAACTCCTCTTATTGAAAAAATAAAAACAGATACCGATAATTTCCGATATTACATTTTAATGCCAATATCGGCCGATAATGACTTTAGGCCGATAATATCGGACATCCCTAGTAATTGACTGAAAAAGATGCCTTATTAACTCTCCAGGCTAGCTAGGGCTAGCTGTGAGATGCTTCGTGTAGCCAGGAGTAAGGTTATAGATTTTAAACGTACACTTTTATTGAAAATATTACATCCCCTAGCTCAAAATTCCAGGTTAATTACAATTCCATGCATTAGAAAGAATTAAATCTCACATTAAATGAAATAAGTTACGTTTACTTTAGGAAGTTTTCTTTGAAACGTGTTGCTACTACATTTCCCATAGTCCCTTTGGAAAGGCTGACCAACCACAGATCTCACAAAGCCCAGATGTTCCCGCCGTGTTAAACTACTTCCAGTTAGCAAAAAAATGCTGCGACGCAACATAATGAACAGCTTCGAAATTTGTTGTCTACAGCTAATATTAATAATTAAAGAAATCAAATAAATTAGAGGCTTTGTAATTAATTAATCTCGATTAATTGCGTTTTTAGTACAACGGTTTTTGCCCATGAAAGCGAAACAAGTTAAATATGAATGGCTTTTGGAGGACGACCAAATAAACGTCACAAGCGACAATACTGTTATCTTAAGGTCTTTTAATGTTTGAAAAACGCAGTTAAATCCAAGTCAATTCAGAGAGATTAGTAAAATAAAAAATATGCATATGCTTGGTGAAAACTGTATAAAAGATGAATAAAACCTGGACTGAATCCTGCTGTTCTGGTGTCTCTAACCTTCCTCCTGGTTACAGTGAGATTCTTTATGGGTTCAGGCCAGTTAGCTGGTGTTAGCATTAGCCTGATTAAACTGGTACCAGTACCGTTGGTGGCCGATTATCCTCTACACGAGGCTCATCAGCAGAGGAACACATGAATGACTCTTTTTTCCTTCCTCTAAACTTTCCACACATGCCATTTTTATTTTTATGCCACCACATTTTAGCTATAAAACAAAAGTTTTTATTTAGATGTTTGTCAGGAACTGAACTCTGGGTTTTTATTAACTGGAATTACTTGAAATATTTATGTCTGATGTTTTCAGACGCAAGTCGAGATTTTCCTCATAGTTTTCTTTCTTTTATTTTCAAACTGAAGCTACCTGAGGTCTTTCTCCAGGTAAGAATCATCAGGTTTCGGTTTGGTTTTGGTCGGTGTGGAGCCGTACGATCTGCAAGAGATGCGATGATGCAGAAATATCGACCAGCCGACCCACAGACTCCTCCAGAGCAGAACCTCATTCCTCACATTCATCTGAAACTTCAGATCATTCTTTCTAACTGTAAACATGATCCTGCTGTAGATCTGCACAGGCTCCGCCCCCTTTTCAAACCTGCAGCGCTTTCTCCCTCCAGGTGAAGACAAAGAAATGTTTTTTTGTTTTTTTTTCCTCTGTGTTTCACCCTGGATATGGGAGGATAAATAAAGAGTTGGGGAGGTGGAGATCTCCAGTTTCACTCTGGAGCTGTGATTCATTCCCTGAGTCATCAGCAGACAGGAAGCCGCTGTTACGGGACCAAGACGCGCTCCAGAAGAGTGTTTAAGGAACATCTGTGAGGCGCCGCAATGATTTTCACCCAAATAAACCTCTCAGAATAATAAATATTAATAAAAAATGTTCTAGTGGATGTGCTTCACCTTTTTTTCCTTCCACTAAACTTTCCGCACATACATCAGAATGATAAAAACTTGTATTCAAACAACTTATTTAAAGGTGTTCAACATAAACACGTTTGATTATTTAAGTATTTCCTTATTTTATAGCGACCACCTGCCGCTGATCAACCAATCAGAAGTTAGTTTTTTTTGTGCTTCAAAGTTGATGACAGGATGCTGTAGATCTTCCATGAGTCTGTCGTCAGCCACCATGTGTCGGAGTAGCAGCATCAGAGCCAGGAGCGTAAAAAAATAAACTTCAATGCAGGAAATGTGAAATAAATAAATAAAAAAATATTATTGTTTACATTTCACAGGTTTTGAACAAATATTTTTGCATTCAATCATTTAATTGGGTATAAAATAAAGTACTGTATTTATAAAATGAATGTATTGTCATTTATTTAATATATATTTACCAATATACACACACACAAATAAAAATATATTGGTTCAGAAATCGATCAAAATGTTCAATCTTTCAGTGCAATGCACCAATTTCATAAATTGGGCCGATGTCTATACCGATATTTATACACCTGTTTTGACCGTCATAATAAGAATATGTAGATTTTATTTCATTTAAAAACCTTGTTTGGCCTGATATTGTTATATTTATCCATCCAAACAAGTTTTTTTTTATATCAGAACAGATACTGGCCCAAACGTTCAAATCTGTGCATCCCACTGCACCAATTTCATAAATTAGGCCGATAGCTGTACCGATATTTATACACCTGTTTTGACCGTCATAAGAATATGTAGATTTTATTTAATTGAAAAACCTTATTTGGCCTGATATTGTTATATTTTTCCTTCCAACCATGTTTTTATATATCAGTACAGATATCCCACTGCACCAATTTCATAAATTGGGCCGATATTTGTACCGATATTTAAACACCTGTTTTGTCTAACCATGATCACATGATCAAGCAAATACCACCCAAACCTCCTTTCTATAAAAAAACCCCAAAACTAACGGCGTTAAGAAGGAAACAAACATCGGTCGCTAACGTCGGCCCAGTTTCACTTATGGGACCGGTACCGATAACGTTGTTTGTTCATTATGAGGGGGAGAGAGTTGGTGTGTAACAAGTTTTTTTATATCGGTACAGACACTGGCCCAAACATTCAAATCAGTGCATCCCACTGCACCAATTTCATAAATTGGGCCGGTGTCTATACCAATATTTATACTCCTGTTTTGACCTTCATGATAAGAATATTCAGACTTTATGTCAAGGTTTTATCATGGAAAAACCTTATTTGGCCTGATATTGTTATATTTATCTTTCCAACCATGTTTTTTTTATATCGGTACAGATGCTGGCCCAAACGTTCGAATCAGTGCATCCCACTGCACCAATTTCATAAATTGGGTCGATGTCTGTGCCGATATTTATAAACCTTGTTTGTTTAAACATTCATTCGAGCTTTTTATTTATCAGCTGAGTATAAAATAAACTGTGCTGATAAAATGCAGGTATTTTTTGTATAGTAATTGATAGTATAGTATAGTATTTTTTTACTTATTGAATATATATTTACCAAGATAGATAGATAGATAGATAGATAGATAGATAGATAGATAGATAGATGGATAGATGGATGGATGGATGGATGGATGGATGGATAGATAGATAGATAGATAGATAGATAGATAGATAGATAGATAGATAGATTCAGAAATTTTAGCTTTTCATTATTCAGCTGTGTATAAAATAAACTGACACATTTAAATAATTGAAGGCAAGGCAATTTTATTTGTATAGCAAAATTTTAACACAAGGCAATTCAAGCTACATTGCCATTTGCATTTATGAATTCAGTGTATTTTATTCTTAAAACATCATATACATTCGAACTAAGTTTTTTTTTTACAAGCTAAATATTTATATTATGTAAATATAAACTCATCAGGCCCGCAATCTAGGTGTAATAATGGACTCAGACATGAACCTCCAGGGTCACATAAAGGCAATAACAAGGTCAGCTTTCTATCACCTGAAGAACATTTCTAGGATTAAAGGACTGATGACACAAGGAGACCTAGAAAAACTCATTCATGCATTTATGATTACTGCAACAGCGTCGTCACAGGTCTTCCTAAAAAGTCACTTAGACAGCTGCAGCTGATCCAGAACTGCTGCTGCTCATGTTCTCACTAGAACCATGAAAGTAGAACACATCACCCCAGTTCTAAAGTCCTTCCTCTGGCTCCCTGTAGCTCAGAGAATAGACTTCTAAATACTCCTACTAGTTTATAAATCATTGAACGGTTTAGCACCAAAGTATGTTGGAGATCAGCTGACCAATCAGGTCCTCCAACTCTGGTTTACTAATCATCCCTAGAATCAGAACCAAACATGGAGAAGCAGCTTTCAGCTTCTATTCTCCCCTTATCTGGAACAAACTTCCCGATGGCTAAAAAGCTGCTGAAACGCCGACGTGCTTTAAATCAAAGCTAAAAACTCAAATAGCCGGAATGTCATATGTTACGTGTCTCTACTGTTGTGTTTTATGCCTCAATTTATGCTTTTATTTTATTTGATCCACCAATTCAATTCAGTACAATTCACTTTTATTTACAAAGTGCCGACAAACAGCAAATGTCATCTCAATACAATCACACAAACATTCAAATCAGTTAAACGTTTTCTACGTAAGGAATCAAAGCGCTATAGAAAATAAAGTTGCCTATGATTGCCTAAATATTTACAGCAAGGCTGAAGAGTAATAATGGGTGGAAATTTACTCCAAAATATTTGTATTTTTTTGTATCAGAGACCCTAAAGTGAACCAAATTCAAACAATGACCTGGACGGAAATATTAAAAAAAATATTTCTCAAACAACCTAAATTATTTCTGCTAATTATTGAGGCTGTAACTCTACAAACGGCGCCTCAACGTTCTCCAATTCATCACAGGGAGCCATTTAATGATTTATTTTTTTCCATTTGTAGCACATGACTTCATAGTTTTTTGTCCGATTTTACATCGTTTCCACAAACTGAATCAGTCTAAAACATATTCACGTTGAAATGTTGCTTCTCTTGGTGCCTCTCCCCTCCTCGGCTTCCAGCCTTGTCTGAACAATGTTCTGCATGTTTTCTCAGGACCGCCTCAACCTGTTAGAAACCTGTTTTGCACTCAGTCAGGCTGCAGAGCTGCTGCAGAAAGGTACAGATAGTTACAAATTAGACAGAAACGTTTGTGTTTGGAGGTTTGGGCTCATGAATCGTGATGCAACAAGTTTCATCCTCTGAAATAACCGGTCGGACGTGGATTTACTCACAGCAGAATTCAACTTGTTCTGAGAAAATATCTCCCGGCCGATAAATACGTGTATTAGGGCAAGTGTAAATAAAAGAAAAATATTTTAGAGTAAATTTCCTCCCCCCAAAAAAACTCAGAAAGTCTGAGATTAAAGTCACATATTATCCACAAAAAACACTCGGAAATTCTTTGATGTCAAAAACTCAGAATTTCTGATATTAATTGTAAATATTATCCATTAAAAAAATCGGAAATTCTCTGTCATAAAAGTCGTAAAATTACGAATTCATTTTGAGATTAATTTAAGATTTTCTTGGAATTTTTTTTTACAATTTTCTGACTCTACAACATCACAAATATGTTAGTTTACATATCAAAAATTTATGCCTTTAATCATAGAAATTTCTTACATTTCTCGTTAATTTTCTTCTTTTCTACGTCAGAGAATTGCTCTTTTTTTCCCTAGAAAATATCCGAAATTATTCTCACAATTTCTGTACTAACTTGTAATTTTATGACTTTTGTGACAGAGAATTTCTGAGGTTTGTTTTCTGGAAAACATGTTTTTAGTTGTAATTTTGCTACTTTTTCACCTCAGAGAATTTATGAGTTTTTTTCTGGAAAATATGTGACATTAATCTCAGAAATGTAGAGTTTTTACTCATAATTTTACTACTTTTTGACATTAGAGATTTCCGAGTTTCTTCTGGAAAATATGTGACTTTTTTGTGTGGATAATTACTACATAATATTTTTGTTAGTTAAAAATGGCCCTAATACACCGTCGTAAATATAAAACCACAAATTTGAAAATGCAAAATCGCCTCTAGTTTCAGTTATACCCGGTTTACAGAACTAACAGGTTAGATGCAGATAGGAATGCCTGATGAGAAAGAGAAGTGAAGGCTGATGAAGAGCTTGGAGGTCCTGCAGCCAAACGGCAACATGTTCCTGGAAGTGAATCAAGAGCGAAACAGGGAGAGAACGGGTAGTGCAGAAACCAGGCGCAGGGTAAACATGCAGCAGGCATTCGTCAGCTCTCAGGTTTTCATTTTCATCTGAGTGACTCTCAGAAATGAACACAGCAGGAAGCGGCTCAGGGTTCAAATCTGCTCAAGCTTCCTCAATTTGGGGGGAAACAAACTATGTTTGGTGTTAAAATGAAGCAGTTTTTTTGTAGAAAACGAGATGTGTGAAATGCAAACATCCCAGGCGAGCTTTCCAGGGATCATAAAAAATAAACTACGCCTCGGCTTTGGAATGTGATCTGCACGAAGCACTGACAGCTTTAGCTCCTGAGAATGAGGGCAGAGAGAGAGAGGAACAGACGCAATAATCAGGAACTTGTTGGTTCCTCCTCCGCTTTAAAACCTGAACGGGTCACGGGGCAGAGAGGTGGAGTAAAAATCAGCACAAGGCAGAGAGGTGGAGTAAAAATCAGCACAAGGCAGAGAGGTGGAGTAAAAATCAGCACAAACAAGCAGCTGGAATCCGGAAAAAAAAAAAACCTCCAGAAAGCCGAAAGATAATCTTATCTGGAGCATTTTCACATATTAGGGGGAAAGTTAATGTGGATGATAGAAACATCTCGGTTTGTCTTTTCATCCACTTTACAAATTCTTCATGACTGACTGACTCAAAGACAGAACCCGATGGTGCGATTAGCCGATCGGAACCGGGCTGCTCAGTCAGATGCTGCACATCTGTGCTCTCAGATCGTTACCGAGTGATAAACTTGTGCAGAAAATACCGCAGGTTGACCGTATCTAGCAAACACTTTGAGCAAATATACGCAACGTGATCCGGCTGCTTTCATCTGTGAGAGGAAAGCAGCAAAACACTACAGCTATAAAGATCTTTATCACGTTATTAAGTTTCATCCTCTGAAATAACCGGTCAGACGTGGATTTACTCACAGCAGAATTCAACTTGTTCTGAAATCTCCCGGCCAATAAATACGGAGTATTAGGGTAGGTGTAAATAAAAGAAACATATTTTAGAGCGAATTTCCTACTAAAAAACTCAGAAAGTCTGAGATTAAAGTCACATATTATCCAGAAAAAAAACTCAGAAATTCTCTGTCACAAAAGTCGTAAAATACGGAAGCCCTAAAGGGTCATACATTTTATTTCCCCGTTTTCTCGCGATAATGAGATAATTTTCCTTCCTTTTTCTCGTGAAAACGAGATAATTTTCCTCCGTTTTCTCGTGATACCGAGATAATTTTCCTTCCTTTTTTTTCGTGATAA
This sequence comes from Apricaphanius iberus, assembly GCA_028564705.1. Taxonomy (NCBI): domain Eukaryota; kingdom Metazoa; phylum Chordata; class Actinopteri; order Cyprinodontiformes; family Aphaniidae; genus Apricaphanius; species Apricaphanius iberus. Next base: position 798,697 of record JAPXFQ010001843.1, read on the forward strand.
CGAGATAATTTTCCTTCCGTTTTCTCGTGATACCGAGATAATTTTCCTTCCTTTTTTTTCGTGATAACGAGATAATTTTCCTTCCGTTTTCTCGTGATAAGATAATTATCCTTCCTTTTTCTCGTGATAACGAGATCATTTTCCTCCGTTTTCTAGTGATAACGAGATCATTTTCCTTCCCAAACAAACCTCCTTTTTCCGTGATAACGAGATAATTTTCCTCCGTTTTTTCCTGATAACGAGATAATTTTCCTCCGTTTTCTCGTGATAACGAGATAATTTTCCTCCGTTTTCTCGTGATAACGAGATAATTTTCCTTCCTTTTTTTCGGATAACGAGAATTTTCCTCTTTCTCGGATAACGAGATAATTTTCCTCTGTTTTCTCGTGATAACGAGATAATTTCCTCCTTTTCTGTGATAACGAGATAATTTTCCTCCGTTTTCTTGTGATAACGAGATAATTTTCCTCCGTTTTCTTGTGATAACGAGATAATTTTCCTCCGTTTTCTCGTGATAAGATAATTATCCTTCCTTTTTCTCGTGATAACGAGATAATTTCCCTCCGTTTTCTCGTGATAACGAGATCATTTTCCTTCATTTTCTCATGATAACGAGATAATTTACCTTCCTTTTTCTCGGAATAACGAGATAATTTTCCTCCGTTTTTTCCTGATAACGAGATAATTTTCCTCCGTTTTCTCGTGATAACGAGATAATTTTCCTCCGTTTTCTCGTGATAACGAGATAATTTTCCTTCCTTTTTTTCGTGATAACGAGACAATTTTCCTCTGTTTTCTCGTGATAACGAAATAATTTTCCTCTGTTTTCTCGTGATAACGAGATAATTTTCCTCCGTTTTCTTGTGATAACGAGATTATTTTCCTCCGTTTTCTTGTGATAACGAGATAATTTTCCTCCGTTTTCTTGTGATAACGAGATAATTTTCCTCCGTTTTCTCGTGATAAGATAATTATCCTTCCTTTTTCTCGTGATAAGATAATTATCCTTCCTTTTTCTCGTGATAACGAGATAATTTTCCTCCGTTTTCTTGTGATAACAAGATTATTTTCCTCCGTTTTCTTGTGATAACAAGATTATTTTCCTCCGTTTTCTTGTGATAACGAGATAATTTTCCTCCGTTTTCTTGTGATAACGAGATAATTTTCCTCCGTTTTCTCGTGATAAGATAATTATCCTTCCTTTTTCTAGTGATAACGAAATCATTTTCCTCCGTTTTCTCGTGATAACGAGATCATTTTCCTTCCTTTTTTTTCGTGATAACGAGATAATTTTCCTCCGTTTTCTCGTGATAACGAGAAACCCCAAAACAAAACCCTTTTCTCGTGATAACGAGATAATTTTCCTCCGTTTTCTCGTGATAACGAAATATTTTCCTCCATTTTCTCGTGATAACGAGATAATTTTCCTTCCTTTTTCTCGTGATAACGAGATAATTTTCCTCCGTTTTCTCGTGATAACAGATAATTTTCCTCCGTTTTCTCGTGATAACGAGATAATTTTCCTCCGTTTTCTCGTGATAACGAGATAATTTTCCTTCCTTTTTCTTGTGATAACGAGATAATTTTCCTCCGTTTTCTTGTGATAACGAAATAATTTTCCTCCGTTTTCTAACAAAACCAAAAACCCCGTGATAACGAGATAATTTTCCTCCGTTTTCTCGTGATAACGAGATAATTTTCCTCTGTTTTCTCGTGATAACGAAATAATTTTCCTCTGTTTTCTCGTGATAACGAGATAATTTTCCTCCGTTTTCTCGTGATAACGAAATAATTTTCCTCTGTTTTCTCGTGATAACGAGATAATTTTCCTCCGTTTTCTCGTGATAACGAGATAATTTTCCTCTGTTTTCTCGTGATAACGAAATAATTTTCCTCCGTTTTCTCGTGATTACGAGATAATTTTCCTCTGTTTTCTCGTGATAACGAAATAATTTTCCTCCGTTTTCTTGTGATAACGAGATTATTTTCCTCCGTTTTCTTGTGATAACGAGATAATTTTCCTCCGTTTTCTTGTGATAACGAGATAATTTTCCTCCGTTTTCTCGTGATAACGAGAAAATTTTCCTTCCTTTTTTTTCGTGATAACGAGATAATTTTCCTCCGTTTTCTCGTGATAACGAGATAATTTTCCTCTGTTTTCTCGTGATAACGAAATAATTTTCCTCTGTTTTCTCGTGATAACGAGATAATTTTCCTCCGTTTTCTCGTGATAACGAGATAATTTTCCTCTGTTTTCTCGTGATAACGAGATAATTTTCCTCCGTTTTCTCGTGATTACGAGATAATTTTCTTCTGTTTTCTCGTGATAACGAAATAATTTTCCTCCGTTTTCTTGTGATAACGAGATTATTTTCCTCCGTTTTCTTGTGATAACGAGATAATTTTCCTCCGTTTTCTTGTGATAACGAGATAATTTTCCTCCGTTTTCTCCTGATAAGATAATTATCCTTCCTTTTTCTCGTGATAACGAGATCATTTTCCTCCGTTTTCTCGTGATAAGATAATTATCCTTCCTTTTTCTCGTGATAACGAGATCATTTTCCTCAGTTTTCTCGTGATAACGAGATCATTTTCCTTCCTTTTTTTCCGTGATAACGAGATAATTTCCCCCCGTTTTCTCGTGATAACAAGATAATTTTCCTTCGTTTTCTCATGATAACGAGATAATTTTCCTCCGTTTTCTCGTGATAACGAGATAATTTTCCTCCGTTTTCTCGTGATAATGAGAAATATTTTCCTCCGTTTTCTCGTGATAACGAGATACTTTTCCTTCCTTTTTCTCTTGATAACGAGATGATTTTCATCCGCTTTCTCGGGATAACGAGATACTTTTCCCCCGTTTTCTCGTGATAAGGAGATAATTATCCTTCCTTTTTCTCGTGATAACGAGATAATTTTCCTCCGTTTTCTTGTGATAACAAGATAATTTTCCTCCGTTTTCTTGTGATAACGAGATAATTTTCCTCCGTTTTCTTGTGATAACGAGATAATTTTCCTCCGTTTTCTCGTGATAAGATAATTATCCTTCCTTTTTCTCGTGATAACGAGATCATTTTCCGTTTTCTCGTGATAACGAGATCATTTTCCTTCCTTTTTTTCCGTGAAAACGAGATAATTTTCCCCCGTTTTCTCGTGATAATGAGATAATTTTCCTTCGTTTTCTCATGATAACGAGATAATTTTCCTTCCTTTTTCTCAGAATAACGAGATAATTTTCCTCTGTTTTCTCGTGATAACGAGATAATTTTCCTTCCTTTTTTTTCGTGATAACGAGACAATTTTCCTCCGTTTTCTCGTGATAACGAGATAATTTTCCTCCGTTTTCTCGTGACTAGATAATTTTCCTTCCTTTTTTTTTCGTGATAACGAGATAATTTTCCTCTGTTTTCTCGTGAAAACGAGATAATTTTCCTCCGTTTGCTCGTGATACCGAGATAATTTTCGTCTGTTTTCTCGTGATACCGAGATAATTTTCCTCCGTTTTCTCGTGATAACGAGATAATTTTCCTCCGTTTTCTCGTGATAACAAGATAATCATCCTTCCTTTTTCTCGTGATAACGAGATAATTTCCCCCCGTTTTCTCATGATAACGAGATAATTTTCCTCCGTTTTCTCGTGATAACGAGATAATTTTCCTTCCTTTTTTTTCGTGATAACGAGACAATTTTCCTCCGTTTTCTCGTGATAACGAGATAATTTTCCTCCGTTTTCTCGTGATAACGAGATAATTTTCCTTCCTTTTTTTTTCGTGATAACGAGATAATTTTCCTCTGTTTTCTCGTGAAAACGAGATAATTTTCCTCCGTTTTCTCGTGATACCGAGATAATTTTCCTCTGTTTTCTCGTGATACCGAGATAATTTTCCTCCGTTTTCTCGTGATAACGAGATAATTTTCCTCCGTTTTCTCGTGATAACAAGATAATCATCCTTCCTTTTTCTCGTGATAACGAGATAATTTCCCCCCGTTTTCTCATGATAACGAGATAATTTTCCTTCCTTTTTTTTCGTGATAACGAGACAATTTTCCTCCGTTTTCTCGTGATAACGAGATAATTTTCCTCCGTTTTCTCGTGACGAGATAATTTTCCTTCCTTTTTTTTCCGTGATAACGAGATAATTTTCCTCTGTTTTCTCGTGAAAACGAGATAATTTTCCTCCGTTTTCTCGTGATAACGAGATAATTTCCCCCCGTTTTCTCATGATAACGAGATAATTTTCCTTCCTTTTTTTTCGTGATAACGAGATAATTTTCCTCCGTTTTCTCGTGATAACGAGATAATTTTCCTCCGTTTTCTCTTGATAATGAGAAATATTTTCCTCCGTTTTCTCGTAATAACGAGATGATTTTCATCCGCTTTCTCGGGATAACGAGATAATTTTCCTCCGTTTTCTCGTGATCACGAGATCATTTTCCTCCGTTTTCTCGTGATAACGAGATACTTTTCATCCGCTTTCTCGGGATAACGAGATAATTTTCCTCCGTTTTCTCGTGATCACGAGATCATTTTCCTCCGTTTTCTCGTGATAACGAGATACTTTTCCTCCGTTTTCTCGTGATAACGAGATAATTTTCCTTCCTTTTTTTCCGTGATAACGAGATAATTTCCCCCCGTTTTCTCGTGATAACGAGATAATTTTACTTCGTTTTCTCATGATAACGAGATCATTTTCCTTCCTTTTTCTCGGAATAACGAGATAATTTTCCTCCGTTTTCTCGTGATAACGAGATTATTTTCCTCCGTTTTCTCGTGATAACGAGATACTTTTCCTTCCATTTTTTCGTGATAACGAGATAATTTTACTTCGTTTTCTCATGATAACGAGATAATTTTCCTTCCTTTTTCTCGGAATAACGAGATAATTTTCCTCCGTTTTCTCGTGATAACGAGATTATTTTCCTCCGTTTTCTCGTGATAACGAGATACTTTTCCTTCCATTTTTTCGTGATAACGAGATAATTTTCCTCTGTTTTCTCGTGATAACGAAATAATTTTCCTCCGTTTTCTCGTGATGACGAGATAATTTTCCTTCCTTTTTTTCGTGATAACGAGATAATTTTCCTCCGTTTTCTCGTGATGAGAAATATTTTCCTCCGTTTTCTCGTGATGACGAGATAATTTCCCCCCGTTTTCTCATGATAACGAGATAATTTTCCTTCCTTTTTCTCGTGATAACGAGATAATTTTCCTCCATTTTCTTGTGATAACGAGATAATTTTCCTCCGTTTTCTTGTGATAACGAGATACTTTTCCTTCCTTTTTCTCGTGATAACGAGATAATTTTCCTTCCATTTTTTCGTGATAACGAATTTGAGACATAATGCATGCTCTGCATACACTAGGTTTCTAGTGACTCGCAATCCTGCTAGTCTGCATCTCTCCGTCATCATCCGGTATTCATTGAGACGCCCGGGGCCTCGTAGCTGGTCAACTACGTAATTAATGACTACATCAGGGTCACTTAGATTGCGCCTCCGATAAAGATGAAGCCTTGCTAAATGTTTTCTTAGATGACGCACACTAATGTGTACATTATCTGTAATAGCAAGGCCTAAAGCTATTTCAGCCTGTGTCAGGCCTTGATTGAAAAGATGTGTGATCAATATTATCCTGCCGCACTGAATGATGTTTCCTGCAGTGATTTGAAAGACAATATCGTTTTGCTCTCTTGAGATCTCAAATTAATTATTTCTTTATCACGGGAAAACAGGGGAAATAAAATGTATTTATATATGACCCTTTAGGGCTTCCGTAGTAAAATTATGAGTTCAAAGACAGAAATTTTGAGATTCATTTCAGATTTTCTCGAAAGTAGAAAATTTGTGAGAAAAAAAACAACCTAGAAATTTCTATGATGGAAGGTTTTTGCCCAAAGTCCCGAATCGTCCTGGAACAGTCGCACCTATAGTGTGTTATTAAAGCTTGGTTCATGCTAGACGCATGTACAGTCCGCGCAGAAACCAGACGTGCGGAACCGGCCGAGACGCCTTCTAGCAGCGTTTATACGTTTTGCGGCTTGTCCCTGCTGAGAGCCAATATTCTTGAAGACTGTTGGGGGCGGCGTAGGGCTCTACGGCATGCATACAACACTACACCATAGAAGTAGAAATCACTGTTGTTTCCAAGATGGCGACACCCATGAGCTTAAAAACTTTTAGTAGGAAAAAAGACATCCATTAAATCGCAGTTGATCACAGTGATCTCTACGCACCGAATCATAAAGATTTCTGTATTTGCGAACTTCCGCCAGTAGGAGCTCTTGCCAGTCCGCCTTATTTTTCAGCGTGGGACCGTCCGTGTAGTTAGAAAATTTCCTAGGCGCGTGTTGTGGAAATTTGGGTGTCTGTGGGGGCCGAGCAGAGAGGCGTGGTTTCTGAAATGACGTAATTTGTCTGCGTGGAGCCGTGCGGAGCTCGCGGACGCGTCAAGCATAAACCAAGCTTTATAGTAACCTTTGTGGTTCCAGCTCTCTCTCTTCAGGTCATTGACCAGTTCCCTCCGTGCAGTTCTGGGCAAGTTCCTCAATGTCTAGATCAAAGGGCCAAAATAAAATCCTGTCGAGCGCCACGGGCTAAATTTAGTATTTTACACAAAATACTAGTAAAAGTAAACAACTTTTATTTATGATTTTAAAAAAATGTGTAAATGAAATGAAAATTTGACAAATAACTCATATTTAGGCATTTAGAACACGTATCTAACCATCAGTGTTGATTGGTTTAGTATTGATGTCAGTGGATAAATAATCTTCCTCCACCTTCATCTTTGTGCCAAGGACAAAACTGTTCTATGTTGTTAACATCTGCTTAAACTAGCAGCCTGCATAGTGACCCACGAACTTGGAGGTAGTTTGATCCAGTCGGATGCTGCAGCATCAGATATTGCATAAATTGATCAAAGACGAACATTTGTGGTCTCTTAAAAGTGTGCAAATGTAAATATCTACTCTACATACCCCTTATAGTTGCTTGTATTTTAATTTTAAACCTAATTTGTGATATCTTATATGCATTTCAGATATACAATCATTGGACCGATTCATAAAAAGTGGTACCAGAGGTGGGAGAATAACCTTTTAAGCCCATTAGTTTAGTTTTTATATAAGGTCAGGGTTCTCCTCTGGTGGGCAGGCCCCACTTTGGGCCCCCCTGGTTTATTTCATGTGTTCCCCACCAGGTGAGATGTTTGATCCATTAGAGAATGGATGCGATCCGTTCTCATCCAGGCAGCCAGATTACACGGAAAGTCTCTGGTACCAATGCATCAAGTGGGCCTCAGCGCATCCGTGTAGATTCTGCATGATGTTGGGAAACATGAACTTTGGGGCAGGAAACGCGGACGTTGTTTGGAGGAAGACATTGGAGTGCCAGTTAACATAACACGAAAGCTAAAAGGAAATATTTAACTGCTTACCTAACGCTAGCCAAACCAGGTTAGTGTTCCTACGTTACTAATTGCGCACTACTTGTTCCTTGGAGGAAAACATTGTGAACAACTAGCAACAGAGAAATCCCCGTGGACGTACCGGCGTGATGCGGACTAAAAACTGCGTAAGCATCAACTTTCGTCCGTTTGAGTGATTTGACGCCTGGACAAGCTGACTGGTGTAAACATGACATAATTGCTCCAAAAGTTCATTTCTTCACACCGGGCTGCTTGCCTGCTGTAGATTGGCTCGTCTCGGTCTTGTGCAGGTGTACAATCTCGTCCCTGCTGTGTTTGGACATCTCTCTGGTCTTGGCCATGGTGGATGTCTGACTGTTTGAAGGTGTGGACAGGTGTCCCATTTTACAAATAATTAAAAAAAAGGTGGCAATAATACCGGTAACCAGTGGTGGATAGAAGAGATTCTTAATAGAAGGAGTAACATGTCTGATAAGGGACAGAATTCTAGATAAATACTCATTTTCTGGACCATAATACAAATAAATGCTTTAGAAATCAAAAAAATGTTGATTTCCTTGATTTTCTTTACATTCTGTCTCTCACATTTGCTAGTAGATTGGCTTATCCCAGGCTTGTGCAGGTGTACAATTTTGTCACTGGTGTCCTCGGACAGCGCTCTCGTCTTGCTGGAGGTTAAAGTCTGACTGTTTGAACAGGTGGTCTTTTTTTTTATTACACAAGTTCAAACTGGTGCCAATAATACAGGTAATCAGTGGTGGATAAAAGAGCTTTTTAAAGAAGGACAGAATTCTTGCTTTTTTTGTAGGAGCTAAATACTCATTTTTCTGCACCATTAAACATCATTTACATTTCATACAATGAGCTTTGCTTGATTTTTTTTTACATTCTGCCTCTTACAGTTGAAGTGCACCTATGATGGACATTACAGAGATCTCTCATCTTTAATGAATGGTACAATATCCACAAACTGTGGCTGCTTAGTACTTTTTTGTCCCTCTCTATGGAGGTTAGAAAGTGTAGAATCATTTAAATCTTTGGCCTGACCGCAGAAAGACGGTTTAATCTGGTTAACCAGCAGGTTTACAGCGAGTCCAGGACTGTTTGTCCTCCGTCCTCCACCTCTGGGGGACACAAAGGTATCCACGAGGTATGTTGCTGTATGACAAAAATATTTTTGAGTAAATTTCCGCCCAAAAAACTAAGAAATTCTGAGACTAAAGTCACGTATTTTCCAGAAAAAAACTCGTAAATTATCAGAGGGGAAAAAGTAGCAAAATTACGAGTAAAAACTCAGAATTTCTGAGATTAATTGCACATATTTTCCAGAAAGAAAGAAAAACACAGACATTTTCTGTCACAAAAATCGCAAAATTATAAATTAAAAGACAGAAATTTTGAGATGAATTTAAGATATTTACTAGAAAAAAAAAGCGCAATTCTCCGATGTAGAAAAGTAGAAAAATTGTGAGAAAAAAATAAGAAATATCCATGATTAAAGGCATATAAAAAATAAAAATAAAATGTCTGACTTTACAATGTCAGAAATATCGTAATTTAGATTTCAAAAATTTATGCCTTTAATCATAGAAATATCTTCGTTTTTTCTGGCAAATTTTCTTCTTTCCTTCATCATAAAATTGTTTTTTTCCTAGAAAATACCAGAAATAACTTTCGAAATATGTCTTTTAACTTGCAATTTTACGATTTTTGTGTCAGAAAATTTCAGAGTATTTTTTCTGGAAAATATGTGCGATTAATTTTGCTACTTTTTCCCCTGTGATCATTTACGAGTAACGGTTGGGAGTAAACCAGGACCCAGAGTGTGTTTCAGAGGTCGGTGCCTTATGAGAACCAGTTATTCTGCGCTGACCTGCAAAAAGCTCACAGTTGTTCGTTTCTGGAGAACGAAACTTGACAGAAATATCACAGCAGCTTTGCGTGGCAGCAAATGGCACCGGGTAGCTCTTCTTTTCTCCTCAAGCTTGTGCAGGTGTACAATCTTGTCCCTGGGGTCCTTAATTCAGGTAAAAAGCGGAGGACAGATGAGGTTCTTAAAAAGGAAACCAGTATAAAATGACCAGAATCTATGCTTGTCTGTAGGTGCTAAAGACTAACTTTCTGCACCATTATTAAAATAAATTATTTAAAAATCATACGATGCGATTTTCCTGGATTTTTTTTCACCATTATGTATTTCACAGTTGAATGGTACCTATGATGAACATTACAAAGCTCTCAGCTTTTTAGTTGGGACAACTTGAACAAATTGGTGACTGCTAGATTATTATTTTTTGCACCAGTGCACGAGTAAAAATGAAAAATGTATTAATTGAAAGATGTAAAAAAAAAAAACAGTTTTCTAGCTGAGGTAAAAGTTTGTACACCCTACCATCTACAGCTGGTCTTACCCTCTTTTAGCTGAAATACTGTCTACCTACTCCGACCTCTCTCTGAGGAAGGTTTTCTCGACTCCTCGGCTTCAGCAGAGATTATTTCAGGGAATTACTGGGCTTTGACTAGGCCGAGAACTTCCCATTTGTTATTGCTGGATCTACTGGTTCGGAGTCCAGTTCTGCTTCACACGTTCTTTAAAGCTCTCATGTGGTAGATTTCATGGTGTGTGATGGTGAGCCTTCCCCTCACATAATGCTACCCCGTATGCCCTCTGGTGGCTGTTTAAGGTATTGCAGCTCCTTGCTGAATAAATGGACCACATATCCCCAGCTGAAACTCTTCCTTCTGCTGCACAGTTTTCTTTTTAATCACAGATTTTGCAGAAACCTCATGTTTATTATGCTGGATTAAACTGGAGCTAAAACTCACCATGATGCTGCCACCTCCTTGTTTCACCATAGGGTGGAAGCTACATACAGTTGTGGCTAAAAGTTTTGAGAATGAGACAGATATTAGTTTTCACAAAGTTTGCTGCTAAACTGCTTTCAGATCTTTGTTTCAGTTGTTTCTGTGATGTACTGAGATCATTATGTCAGGCTGATTGGGTTAGAATGGCAGACTTGACATGTTAAAAGGAGGGTGATGCTTGAAATCATTGTTCTTCCATTGGTAACCATGGTGACCTGCAAAGAAATGCCTGCAGCCATCATTGCGTTGCATAAAAATGGCTTCACAGGCAAGGATATTGTGGCTAGTAAGGTTGCAGCTAAATCAACAATTTATAGGATTATCAAGAACTTCAAGGACAGAGCTTCAATTCTTGTTAAGAAGGCTTCAGGGCGTCTAAGAAAGTCCAGCAAGCGTCAGGACCGTCTCCTAAAGAGGATTCAGCTGTGGGATCAGAGTGCCACCAGTGCAGAGCTTGCTTAGGAATGGCAGCAGGCAGATGTGAGCGCATCTCCACGCACAGTGAGGCGAAGACTTTTGGAAGATGGCCTGGTGTCAAGAAGGGCAGCAAAGAAGCCACTTCTCTCCAAAAACCCATCAGGGACAGATTGATGTTCTGCAGAAAGTTTGGTGAATGGACTGCTGAGGACTGGGGCAAAGTCAGATTCTCCCATGATGCATCTCTCTGATTGTTTGGGGCATCTGGAAAAAGGCTTGTCTGGAGAAGAAAAGGTGAGCGCTACCATCAGTCCTGTGTCATGCCAGCAGTAAAGCATCCTGAGATCATTCATGTGTTGGGTTGCTTCTCATCCAAGGGAGTGGGCTCAATTATAATTTAGCCCAAAAACAGCCATGAATAAAGAATGGTACATAAACACCCTCCATCAATCCAACAACAGTTTGGTGAAGAACAAAGCATTTTCCAGCAGCATGGAGCACCGTGCCATAAGGCAAAAGTGATAACTAAGTGGATCAGGGACCAAAACGTAGAAATGTTGGGTCCATGGCCTGGAAACTCCCCAGATCTTAATCCCATTGAGAACTTGTGGTCAATCCTCAAGAGGCAGCTGGACAAACAAAAACCCACTAATTCTAACAAACTCCAAGAAGTGATTATGAAAGAATGGGTTGCTATCAGTCAGGATTTGGCCCAGAAGTTGAGTTAGATCACGCCCAGTCGAATTGCAGAGGTCCTGAAAAAGAAGGACAAACACTGCAAATACTGACTCTTTGCATAAATGTCATGTAATTGTTGATAAAAGCCTTTGAAACGTATGAAGTGCTTGTAATTATATTTCAGTACATCACAGAAACAACTGAAACAAAGATTTAAAAGCATTTTAGCAGCAAACTTTGTGAAAACTAATATTTGTGTCATTCTCTAAACTTTTGGCCACGACTGTAGAGGTGGACTTCATTAACTGAAGGCAAGTGTTTGAACATTCCTTCCGTCTCAAATGCCTTCACTTTTTTATGTTGTTTAATCGTTTCCAGTTGGAACATGATGAATCGCAGAATATCAGGAGAAGAAAGAAGGTCTTGGGTTCAACTCCCAGCCTGGAGTCTTCTTCTTTGCCCCCCCCCTCAACACTCTTTCCTAGAAATCCTGTGAATCCCAAAAAGAGTATGGATGCTGACCATGAACACATCTTCTGGTATCTTTAAAAATAAGGAAATACCGGCAGAATATTAACTTGGTTGTAAAAAATGTTTTGGGCTATGAAATCCCAAACATCTGCCCGGTGGGAAACTTTGGGAATGTTGAAAAGGTAATAATGAAATCAGATCTGTTGTCTGATTTAAGTGTTACTGACTGACGGTTAGAAAACGTTCAGGAAATCCACGATATGGAACGATTGACATACCTGAACGTATCTGAACAGAACTGGGGGGAAAAATGGAACCATTATAGGAGAAACGACACCAACTGGATAAATACCAAATGGAACGCCAACAACCTGTTAGCGTGGTTTCCTTCTGTTAAACTTAATTGATTATACAGATATAAAGGATTTATAAAAATGGATATAAGAAGAAATGAAATGTCGTGCCGCCAAGTGGCTTCGGTTTCCTCCGACAGTCCAAAAACATGACTGTTAATTGGGTTTTGTAAGTTGTTCTTAGCCGTGAGAGCATGGTTATTTGTCCTGTGAAGGACTGGCGACCTGTCCAGGGGGAAGACGCCTGTTGGTGGACAGAGGGAAGGGCTTTAGTAGGGTGACCAACCGTCCTCGTTTCCCCAGACGTCCACTTTACACGTTCACAGACTGATGAAAATGTCGGGGCTTTTCCATCGTTTTGTCAGTCAAACTTACCGGTACGACGCGTGAAATGCGACGTCTTCCTCCCCGAGCTGCTGCCTAGTGGCTGGTTCTGATCCGGTTCTACACGGAGACGGAAGGCTGCGGAGCGTTGCCGCCGTTTACGGAAAATCAAAGCGCACGTGTAGCTTTACACACAATTATAGCGTTCGTGTGTGTGTGATCAACGTGGCAAAGATCTAGGAGCTCCACATGGATACGAAAACTAAAATAATGCTACGCAAAGTTATTTAATTATTACAATGAAAATTATTTGTTTTATTGTAATATTTTTTTAAATCCAGGGGGTATGTGGGGTCACATCTATCTGTAAAGCACTTTTAGTTGCAATCTTTGAATTAAAAGTGCTTTACATATATACACTTTTTTTTTTATTGATTGGAAAAAAGTAACTTCTATCTCTACTGGTACATTTTTCACAGTACTTCTATAATTAATTGCTTTTAAAGTTATTTTAGTTCTTGTGAAAGCCTATCTCAGATTTGTTATTTAACTGTTCGTTCGAACAGAGAATGAAGGCTTGAAATATGTTCATATATGTTTATCGCATTGAAAAGAAATTAGAAATATCTGAGAAAACAAATGTTAACACATTTTTGTAAAATTTTTGTTCAGTACGTCTTAAAAAGTCTTGGGTGTGATTGTGGTTTATGTGGGATAATTTTTAATCTGTAAAGTACTTTTAGTTGCAATCTTTGAATGAAAAGTGCTTTATATATATATATATTTTTTTTTTATTGATTGGAAAAAAGTAACTTTTATCTTTACTGGTACATTTTTTACAGTAAATACTTCCATAATTAATTACTTTTAAAGTAATTTTTGTTCTTGTGAAAGACTATCTCAGATTTGTTATTTAACTGTTCGTTTTAACAGAATGAAGGCTTGAAATATGTTCATATTCAAATTAATTAATATTTGTTTTCTCAGAGTTTTTTTTCCACATCTTTGTAAAAAAATTTGTTCAGTAAATCTTAAAAAGTCTTGGGTGTGATTGTGGTTTATGTGGGATAATTTTTAATCTGTAAAGCACTTTTAGTTGCAATCTTTGAATGAAAAGTGCTTTATATATACTTTTTTTTTTTGATTGATTGGAAAAAAGTAACTTATCTTTACTGGTACATTTTTTACAGTAAATACTTCCATAATTAATTACTTTTAAAGTTATTTTTGTTCTTGTGAAAGCCTATCTCAGATTTGTTATTTAACTGTTCGTTCGAACAGAGAATGAAGGCTTGAAATATGTTCATAAATGTTTATCGCATTGAAAAGAAATTAGAAATATCTGAGAAAACAAATGTTAACACATTTTTGTAAAATTTTTGTTCAGTACGTCTTAAAAAGTCTTGGGTGTGATTGTGGTTTATGTGGGATAATTTTTAATCTGTAAAGCACTTTTAGTTGCAATTTTTGAATGAAAAGTGCTTTATATATATACATTTTTTTTTGATTGATTGGAAAAAAGTAACTTTTATCTTTACTGGTAAATACTTCCATAATTAATTACTTTTAAAGTCATTTTAGTTCTTGTGAAAGACTATCTCAGATTTGTTATTTAACTGTTCGTTTTAACAGAATGAAGGCTTGAAATATGTTCATATTCAAATTAATTAATATTTGTTTTCTCAGAGTTTTTTTTCCACATCTTTGTAAAAAAATTTGTTCAGTAAATCTTAAAAAGTCTTGGGTGTGATCGTGGTTTATGTGGGATAATTTTTAATCTGTAAAGCACTTTTAGTTGAAATGTTTGAAGAAAAAATGCGTTATAAATAAAGTTTGATTGCAAAAGGGAAGTATTATCTTTACTGGTACATTTTAAAAATTTGAAACACTAATTATTTCTATTATTAATTAATGTTATAGAGGTTAAAGAGATTTTAAAGTCATTTTTTTACATGTGGAGTTTGTTAACTGTTCGTTCTAACTACGTGGAGAATGAACGCTGTAAAAATGTGCAAAGAGAGAGTTCATCTATAAATTGATTAAGGAGGATTAAACTCAAGACTGGATTTTGCACTTATATGTTGTAATTTAAAGACGTAGTTAATTATAACATTGAAAATGATAATTTTTTGCACATTTTTGGTAAATTGTTGAATATGGGTCCTTTTTAATCTGTAAAGCACTTTTACTTGCGATCTTTGTATGAAAGGAGCTCTTTAAATAAAGTTTGATTGAAAAAGTTAATTTGTAATTTCATTTTACTTGGAAAATTTTCTATTATTAATTATTTTTAAAGCGATAACAGAGTAATTTTTGTACCTGTGAAAGCCTGTCTGAGGTTTGTTATTTAAGTTTTCGTTCTAACCGGATGGAGAATGAACGCTGGGAATATGTTAAAAACAAAAATCTCAGCCCGGTTCTGAAAGCGTTTCCGGACTGGACCAAGAGTCCTCTTTTTACATAAAATCTAAATATGGTTTCCAAAACCTTTTCTAAAAGGATTCTCCGTTCAGACACGAAACAAAACAGCGAGACTCTCGTAAGGTCTTTATTTTAGTGTTCAGAGTCCTGAAGCAGCCAGCAGCTCCTTCAGCAGGAACAAACAGAGCTTTTTACACAGACGAACATAATTTAAACATTAGTGCAGGAGGTTAAAACATTTTAAAAAGGTGGGAAAATCGTCTCCTGAAGCTCCTTAAACCTCGACGGGGAAAAACTAACAGCTAGACCTGCAGGTTCCTCCTCAGGCTTAACACTCGCGGCGTCGTTAGTTGGGTTTATCTACTTGCAATCGAAGGAGAAAACAGCTTTTAAGCAGCGAAATACTTGTCATGCATTCACTTCAAGGTGACAAATTAAATAAAACCAAAAAGAAAAGAACAGCGTTTGGCAGCTAAAGTCCAAAATGTAACACGGGATTTACCGGCACGAAGCTGGACGATCTGGTGAGCGTCTGAATGTGGAGGAAAAACATGCAGAGGAGACAGAAGATAAAGCGGAACAACAAAGTTAAAACATCTTCACCAGCAGCGACATGTTAAAGTACAAGGTTGGGGTTTTTTTTTTTTTTAAAGGAAGATCTATACGTTTATAGTTTTTTTTTTAAATTTAATTTGTTTTAAACAGAATAATTATATTAGAAGCAGATGATTTTTATTTTTTTTTGTACATTTTGGATGTTTAGATTTTTTTTTGGGCTCTGTTTTCCAGCTGCAGGGGATGATGGGAGCTGACTACAGGTCCAGCTGAGCGGCTCCGACTCTCGTTTCGCCACAGAAACCGCCTCAGCAGCCTGAAAACCGGATCCGGTGGGCTGCCGAAGCCGTTTCTTTGTCTCTACGAGGCGCCGACCGGCTGCAGAGGAGGGCAGGGGGAGGAGCTGCCTTTACAGGCCCCTCCCCCTGCCACAGGTGCCGCCCCCTCGTGGACGACGGAGGTGACGTCTTCGTTGTAGAGGCGTTTGATGCCGTCGTAGAAGTCGTCCACGTCCATCTGCTCCACCTGCAGGCAGACGCGGGTTATTGCTGCCGTCTGAGGGGCGAAGGCGGCGGTTCTCCTGGAGGAGGACTCACCTTGCGTTTGGTGGAAGCCTTGCAGCGCAGCGTGACCTTCTGCAGGCGGATGAGGTGCCTGGGTGAAGCGTCGCCGTCGGAGGGGCGGCTCTCCTCTCCAGCCGGAGATGGTTGGTCCCTAGAGGTCTCAGTGGTCCCTGGATCAGAGAGAAGACAAGAAGATCCCCCTCAGCTTTAGTTCATCTAAACAGCGTCTTCAAGAAAATATTCACATCACCTTTTACACGATTAAAAACCATTAATATCTAATTAAAAATGCTTTGTTTTTCCCCCAAAGGGAATTTAAATGTCGTATCTAATATCATCCAAGTATCTCCGAGATGGTGGTGCTGTGGGAAGGAAGGATTTCCTGTTTCAGTCAGTCTTCCAACCAATCTGAGAAGGACTGATGCTAACAGCTAATATCCAGGAAGAAGATACGATATATTACAGAAAGAAGGAAAGAAAAAAGAAAGAAAGAAAGAAATAATTCCTCCTTTAAAATAATTCTGTGTCCATAACTTTTGGCGCTAATTTGCTTCTGATTTGTGAAATTAACGTTTTTAGTAAATATGTAAATAAATAAATGAATAAATGTGCAAATACATAAATAAAAGTGGAAATGAATAAATAAGTGTGAACATATATAACTAAATACATGTGTAAATAAAAAAAATA
The DNA here is from genome assembly GCA_028564705.1 of Apricaphanius iberus. Classification (NCBI taxonomy): domain Eukaryota; kingdom Metazoa; phylum Chordata; class Actinopteri; order Cyprinodontiformes; family Aphaniidae; genus Apricaphanius; species Apricaphanius iberus. The sequence goes on from JAPXFQ010001843.1 coordinate 815,460, forward strand.
CATATGAAAATAAAATCTTAAATGTGGAAATATATTTCTAGTTTTTTCATGTATTCCCACAAATATTTATTCATTTGTTAACAAATGTATTTTCAAAACAGATTTATTTCTTCATTTCTACATTTAATTTTCTCTATTAAAATATTTACTAATGTATCTAACATTTATTTGTACCCATATTTATTTAGTCCCACATTAATATATATTTTTTATATTTATTTATATACTTATAAATGCATTTCCTGATTTATTTCTTCACATCCACATTTATTTTTATTGTCTCACATTTGTAATTTGTGTTGTACTGTCTTAGACAATGTGGTTGTAATCAAAAATATGTTTTTGTGTTTAATGAACTTCATGGATGTGTGGTCCCTGCTGTTGTATAGATAATATAGCCTACCAGGCTGATATTACTTCTTTGTTAGGTAATTATTTTATTTCTAATGGTGATGATGTACATAATGATGGTGTTTCTGTGATTTCTTGTTCTGGAACGGCAGAAAACGTTGGACTGCGTGTTGCTTTTTGTTTGTTCAGAACCTGCTAAACTACCAAAATTATTTTTCATCTTTGTGACCGTTGCGCCGTAAATAAATCGGCGTAATGTGTAACGTGGTGTAAGGTGAACCCTGATGGTGAGTCCGACCCGTCCTGCCTGGTTCTGGACGGGGTCCCAAACCTACCCAGTGAGCAGCGGGTCAGCGGGCGCCCCGGGACGGCGGGCTGCTGGGGTTGGTAGATGTAGACGGTGTTGGGAGGCAGAGAAGCCGACGGTGTGGAGAGGCTACGAGCGACGAGCTCCCTGCTGCGGATCAGCGAACAGCTGTCCATCTGAAACATAGAGACGGTTGTTAGGGACGCTGGTTACCGTGGAGACCAACGATTCAACCAAGAAAGAAAGTAGGGAGAAAGGAAGGAAGGTAGGAAGGAAGGTAGGATGGAAGTAAGAAAGGAAGGAAGGAAGAAAGGAAGGAAAAAAGGAAGGAAGGAATTAAGTAAGGAACGAAGGAAGGAAAGGAAGTAAGAAAGGAAGGAACTAAGGACAAGAGAAAGGAAGTAGGTAAGTAAGTAAGAAGAGTAGGAAGTAACTAAGTATGTAAGGACCTAAATAAGGAAGGAAGGACGGAACGAAGGAAGGGCAAGAGAAAGGTAGGAAGTAAGTAAGTAAGAAAGGTAGGAAGTAAGTAAGGAAGTAAGTAAGTAAGGAAGGAAGTAAGAAAGGTAGGAAGTAAGTAAGGAAGTAAGTAAGTAAGTAAGTAAGGAAGGAAGGAAGGAAGGAAGGACGGAACGAAGGGAGGGCAAGAGAAAGGTAGGAAGTAAGTAAGTAAGTAAGGAAGGAAGTAAGTAAGTAAGACAGGAAGTAAGAAAGGTAGGAAGTAAGTAAGTAAGGAAGTAAGTAAGAAAGGTAGGAAGTAAGTAAGGAAGTAAGTAAGTAAGTAAGGAAGGAAGGACGGAACGAAGGGAGGGCAAGAGAAAGGTAGGAAGTAAGTAAGTAAGTAAGTAAGGAAGTAAGAAAGGTAGGAAGTAAGTGAGTAAGTAAGTAAGGCAGGAAGTAAGAAAGGTAGGAAGTAAGTAAGGAAGTAAGTAAGTAAGGAAGGAAGGAAGGAAGGAAGGAAGGAAGGATACTCTGTACTGATTGGGTCAGATTGTGTCGCTGATTGAATCCATAACTTTATGGTTTTTCTGCCTCTGATCTCTTTATGACGTTTTTGTTCCCAGTTTTCACCATTTCTGCTTTTAATACTTCATGAAGAATCTATTTACAGCTGCCGCGTTTATCTGAACTTTACTGCAACATGAACAAACCCGACATGACCACAGAACCGTCACCGGGAAGCGTTAGGATCAAAGACACACCTGAGCTTTCCTCAGCAGGTGGATGGTCAGAGCCAGCCAATCAGGACAGCAGGTCTCCAGCTCCAGGCTGACGAGGGCCAAGGCCAGCATGGATCCTCTGAGCTGCACCGGCAGAAACGGGTCAGAATAAACACCAGATAAACACAGGCGGACGGCGCTGAACGTGTTCGGACTCCCACCTGCATGAGGGTGTGGTCAGCCAGACAGGTGTACAGGCGGCGAGTGAGGAGGCCGAGGTGCTGAGAGCGGTTCGATCCCCACACGGAGTCCACCGACCCGGACCGGCACGACGCCACAGTCGCATGGAACTGAGGCAGAGGAGGGAGGAAGACTTCAGGAAGGCCCTCTGATCAGATCAGAGCTAACTCAGCGTCCACTGTGGGACAAATCTATGCAAAATAAATAAATCGCTCTGTTTCCTGTTAACAATTTCTGCCACTAGATGGCACCGCTGAGCTGAGTCAACATTCCTGCAACTACACTATTTAAAAACACATTCCCGGATAAAAACTAAAGCTGTTCTTTGAAGCATTCTGAGTGGGAAGCAAACGCTCTGAAATCTCTCCCAGATTTTATGACCGAGTGCCATCAATGAGAATCATAAATGTTACGTAATGCCATGTATTTTCTGTAAAATACAAGCTCTAAAAGTGGCTTTATAGTGAATCGAAAACACACTCTGGGTCTAAAGTAGGGCTGTGTTAAAAAAAAACAAAAAAAAAACGTTAAATCGAATCGAATTGATTCACAATTTTTTTTTTTTTTGGAATAGTTTGCCCTTTTTAACAACTGAAATATGAAGGTAAAATCCAGACGGCCATTTTAAGTCTTGTGTCTGAAAGGGAAAATATTAGGACTGGGACGACGCGTCGTCTTAATCGATTACGTCGACGCGTAAAATACGTAGACTCAAAAATTGCGTCGTCGCTTTCAAAACAAACATGGCGGCAGCAAGTAGCGTCAGCATGAGTCAGTCGACTTAAATACCTCCATCCGAACTCACAGTTCAAAGGTTATGGAACTATTTTAAAATAAAAGGGAGCGATTTTTGTCGTCTGCCGGCTTTGCAAAATGGAAACGTCTCATTAAAGCACGACGGCGTCCAAAAGCAGCTACAGTAAATGATTAAACACCGCTATTTATTTCACCCTATACATCAGCCAAACATAGAGGGCGTATACTCACACACAGCTGCTATGTGATTGGTTGGTTTTTATTTGTGACCCGTGTTGGCAGAATGAGTCTGAATGCACACAGACTGATTATGAGCAAAAGCCCAAAATGTGAGACAGTAAACATGTTTGTTAACAGTAATGCACTACCTACCCGCTAAACGTAGCCGTCATTAATACAACATTGTTTAAGTGCTCGCAAAAGCAAACCCACAACGAACTCTTGATTGTCACGTTTAATAAACGCCTCATCCCGTTTTAATGCTATTTTTTTTACTTCATGCTTCTCCAGTTTGTCGGATTCAAAGTTGCCATCTAAAAATAGAAAAATGTTTAGCAGCATTTTATTGTAATGAGCCTCTCTCTCTGTCCCTCAAATCTTATGTCAGAAACAAGAGAAAATGCAGCAAAATAAATGTTTTTTGTGAATGAAGAGCATTTTTTTTTGCATAAAGTGAATGTAAATTTTTGTTTTTTATATTTTTGTGGTATTTTCTCTCCTTTATTCATATGATTTCTTTGCACGACATTTAACTTCTTGTTAAATGCAACCTCTAACATAAGATTGTACTAATACTACGACTTTATTTTTTTAATTTTATTTTACAATTAAAATGTGTTCAAATAAAGACATTAGTTTATTTCATGGAAATACATAAATTAATAAAAGTCACATTTCTATACAAATCAATTAATGAGAAAATAATCGATAATAAAATCGAATCAAAATCGAATCGAAAAATGTATCATTAGATTAATAGATTACAAAAATAATCGTTTTGCCCAGCCTTAGTAAATACAGTTTCCTCCAGTGAGCTGTTACTGACCCAGTGATGAGGGATATTGAATTACAGGCATATAATTAAGATAACAGCACAAAAACTAATTAATAACATTGACCCATATCAATAATAAACTGGATCAGATCGAATTGTGATAATCGATTCTAACTCTTAAGAATCTGAATTGAATCGATTCATGAAATCTGAATCGATACCCAGCCTTAGTCTAAAGCCTGAATTATTACCTTTACCCACAGCAAAGTCGACAGCAATGAACCCGAAAAATGAATATTTGTGTAACTACAGGTCAATCGTATGTGGCATCTCGTAAACCAGGGGTCTTCAACTAAAATTCGAAAAGGTCCGTTTAGAAAATGTGTCGTGAAGTGGAGGTCCGGATGGGAAAAAAGTATAAATAGACCCTGTATCATATACTTCTGTAGCCGAAATTTGGTGGCACATCTGCATATAATTTTAATAAAAAGTAATTCAGTACAAATGCGTTGTTGGGCAGTGAATGTGTTACTCAGAATCCTAGCAGATTGCTCATATTGTGCTTTGAGACGGTTTATTTTTTGTGATCTGACTTGGGAGGGTATGAATGTTCAAATGTTTTGTGCTTTGTCTCATAGTGGCGTTTAATGTTTGCACTTTTAATGAGTGCAAAAGTTTCAGAACATATGAGACATACTGGCTTTGTACTTGCTGTAGGAAACACGAACAGAAAGGACTCTGTCCATTCAGGAAGAAAGGAGCGATTTTTAGAGTCCACTTTCCTTTTTGTAGAAAGGGACAATTTCCCACCTTTTTCTGGATCTTCGGTCACCCTTATCTTTTCCCTCTTTTTATTCGTCTCCCTCTGGTTTTTCTCTCCTATATTCGTCTCCCTCGTTTTCTGCGCCTCTCTCCTCTTTTTTTCTTGTCTTTCTCCGTCTCCCTCGGCTATTTCTCCTCTTTTTCTCAGTCTCCCTCGTCTTTTTTCCTCTTTTTCTCCGTCTCCCTCGTCTTTTTTCCTCTTTTCTCCGTCTCCCTTGGCTATTTCTCCGTCTCCCTCGTCTTTTTTCCTTTTTCTCAGTCTCCCTTGGCTATTTCTCCTCTTTTTCTCCGTCTCACTCGTCTTTTTTCCTCTTTTTCTCCATCTCCCTCGTCTTTTTCCTTTTTCTCCGTCTCCCTCGTCTTTTTCCTTTTTCTCCATCTCCCTCGTCTTTTTCCTTTTTCTCCGTCTCCCTCGTCTTTTTCCTTTTTCTCCATCTCCCTCGTCTTTTTTCCTCTTTTCTCCGTCTCCCTCGGCTATTTCTCCTCTTTTTCTCCGTCTCCCTCGTCTTTTTTCCTCTTTCTCCGTCTCCCTCGGCTATTTCTCCTCTTTTCTCTCCGTCTCACTCGTCTTTTTTCCTCTTTTTCTCCATCTCCCTCGTCTTTTTCCTTTTTCTCCGTCTCCCTCGTCTTTTTCCTTTTTCTCCATCTCCCTCGTCTTTTTCCTTTTTCTCCGTCTCCCTCGTCTTTTTCCTTTTTCTCCATCTCCCTCGTCTTTTTTCCTCTTTTCTCCGTCTCCCTCGGCTATTTCTCCTCTTTTCTCTCCGTCTCCCTTGTCTTTTTTCCTCCTTTCTCCGTCTCCCTCGGCTATTTCTCCTCTTTTTCTCCGTCTCCCTCGTCTTTTTTCCTCTTTTCTCCGTCTCCCTCATCTTTTTTCCTCTTTTCTCCGTCTCCCTTGGCTATTTCTCCGTCTCCCTCGTCTTTTTTACTTTTTCTCCATCTCCCTCGTCTTTTTTCCTCTTTTTCTCCGTCTCCTCGTTTTTTTCCTCTTTTTCTCCGTCTCCCTCGTCTTTTTTCCTTTTTCTCCGTCTCCCTCGTCTTTTTTCCTCTTTTTCTCAGTCTCCTCGTCTTTTTTCCTTTTCTCCGTCTCCCTCGTCTTTTTTCCTCTTTTTCTCCGTCTCCCTCGTCTTTTTTCCTCTTTTCTCCGTCTCGCTCGTTTCTTTCCCTTTTCTCCGTCTCCCTCGTCTTTTTCCTTTTTCTCCGTCTCCCTCGGCTTTTCTCCTTTTTCTCCATCTCCCTCGTCTTTTTCCTCTTTTCTCCGTCTCCCTCGCTATTTTTCCTCTTTTTCTCCGTCTCCCTCGTCTTTTTTCCTCTTTTCTCCGTCTCCCTCGGCTATTTCTCCTTTTTTTCTCCGTCTCCCTCGTCTTTTTTCCTCTTTTCTCCGTCTCCCTCGGTCTTTTCCTATTTCTCCTCTTTCTCCGTCTCCCTTGTCTTTTTCCTCCTTTTTCTCCGTCTCGCTCGTCTTCTTTCTCTTTTTCTCCGTCTCCCTCGTCTTTTTTCCTCTTTCTCCGTCTCCCTTCTATTTCTCCGTCTCCCTCGTCTTTTTACTTTTTCTCCATCTCCCTCGTCTTTTTTCCTCTTTCTCCTCTCCCTGTTTTTTTCTTTTTCTCCGTCTCCCTCGGCTATTTCTCCTCTTTTTCTCCGTCTCGCTCGTCTTCTTTCCTCTTTTCTCCGTCTCCCTCATCTTTTTTCCTCTTTTCTCCGTCTCCCTTGGCTATTTCTCCGTCTCCCTCGTCTTTTTTACTTTTTCTCCATCTCCCTCGTCTTTTTTCCTTTTTCTCCGTCTCCCTCGTCTTTTTTCCTCTTTTTCTCCGTCTCCCTCGTCTTTTTTCCTTTTTCTCCGTCTCCCTCGTCTTTTTTCCTCTTTTTCTCAGTCTCCCTCGTCTTTTTTCCTTTTTCTCCGTCTCCCTCGTCTTTTTTCCTCTTTTTCTCAGTCTCCCTCGGCTATTTCTCCTCTTTTTCTCCGTCTCGCTCGTCTTCTTTCCTCTTTTCTCCGTCTCGCTCGTCTTTTTTCCTCTTTTCTCCGTCTCCCTTGGCTGTTTCTCCTCTTTTTCTCCGTCTCGCTCGTCTTCTTTCCTCTTTTCTCCGTCTCGCTCGTCTTTTTTCCTCTTTTCTCCGTCTCCCTTGGCTATTTCTCCTCTTTTTCTCCGTCTCGCTCGTCTTCTTTCCTCTTTTCTCCGTCTCGCTCGTCTTTTCTCCTCTTTTTCTCCGTCTCCCTCGTCTTTTTTCCTCTTTCTCCGTCTCCCTCGGCTATTTCTCCTCTTTTCTCTCCGTCTCCCTTGTCTTTTTTCCTCCTTTCTCCGTCTCGCTCCTTTTCTCCTCCTTTTTTCCTCCTTTTCTCCTCCTTTTTTCCTCCTTTCTCCTCCTTTTCTCCTCCATTTCTCATCTTTTTCTCCTCCTTTTCTACCAGTTTTTTCCTCCTTTTCTCCTCCTTTCTCTTCTTTTTCTCCTCTTTTTCTCCTCTTTTTCTCCTCTTTTTCTCCTCTTTTTCTGCTCAATTTCTCTTCTTTTTCTCCTCCTTTTCTCCTCTTTTTCTCCTCCATTTCTCTTCTTTTTCTCCTCCTTTTCTCCTCTTTTTCTCCTCCATTTCTCTTCTTTTTCTCCTCCTTTTCTCCTCTTTTTCTCCTCCATTTCTCTTCTTTTTCTCCTCCTTTTCTCCTCCTTTTCTCCTCTTTTTCTCCTCCATTTCTCTTCTTTTTCTCCTCTTTTTCTCCTCCATTTCTACTCTTTTTCTCCGTCTCCCTCGTCTTTTTTCCTTTTTCTCCTACTCCCTCGTCTTTTTTCCTCTCTTTTATCCGTCTCCCTTGGCTATTTCTCCTCTTTTTCTCCGTCTCCCTCGTCTTTTTTCCTCTTTTTCTCAGTCTCCCGGCTATTTTCTTTTCTCCGTCCCCGCTTTTTTCCCTCTCCTCCCTTGGCTGTTTCTCCTCTTTTTCTCCGTCTCCCTCGTCTTTTTCCTTTTTCTCCATCTCCCTCGTCTTTTTTCCTCTTTTCTCCGTCTCCCTTGGCTATTTCTCCTCTTTTTCTCCATCTCCCTCGTCGTTTTTCCTCTTTTTCTCAGTCTCCCTCGGCTATTTCTCCTCTTTTCTCTCCGTCTCCCTCGTCTTTTTTCCTCCTTTCTCCGTCTCCCTCGGCTATTTCTCCTCTTTTTCTCCGTCTCCCTCGGCTATTTTCCTCTTTTCTCCGTCTCCCTCGTCTTTTTTCCTCTTTTCTCCGTCTCCCTCGTCTTTTTTCCTCTTTTCTCCGTCTCCCTTGGCTATTTCTCCGTCTCCCTCGTCTTTTTTCCTCTTTTCTCCGTCTCCCTTGGCTATTTCTTCTTTTCTCCGTCTCCTTGATTTCTCCGTCTCCCTCGTCTTTTTTACTTTTTCTCCATCTCCCTCGTCTTTTTTCCTCTTTTTCTCCGTCTCCCTCGTCTTTTTTCCTTTTTCTCCGTCTCCCTCGTCTTTTTTCCTCTTTTTCTCAGTCTCCCTCGGCTATTTCTCCTCTTTTTCTCCGTCTCGCTCGTCTTCTTTCCTCTTTTCTCCGTCTCGCTCGTCTTTTTTCCTCTTTTTCTCAGTCTCCCTCGGCTATTTCTCCTCTTTTCTCTCCGTCTCCCTCGTCTTTTTTCCTCCTTTCTCCGTCTCCCTCGGCTATTTCTCCTCTTTTTCTCCGTCTCCCTTGTCTTTTTTCCCCCTTTCTCCGTCTCCCTCGGCTATTTCTCCTCTTTTTCTCCGTCTCGCTCGTCTTTTTTCCTCTTTTTCTCCGTCTCCCTCGGCTATTTTTCCTCTTTTTCTCCGTCTCCCTCGTCTTTTTTCCTCTTTTCTCCGTCTCCCTCGTCTTTTTTCCTCTTTTCTCCGTCTCCCTTGGCTATTTCTCCGTCTCCCTCGTCTTCTTTCCTTTTTCTCAGTCTCCCTCGTCTTTTTTCCTTTTTCTCCATCTCCCTCGTCTTTTTTCCTCTTTTCTCCGTCTCCCTTGGCTATTTCTCCTCTTTTTCTCCGTCTCCCTCGTCTTTTTTCCTCTTTTCTCCGTCTCCCTCGTCTTTTTTCCTCTTTTCTCCGTCTCCCTTGGCTATTTCTCCGTCTCCCTCGTCTTCTTTCCTTTTTCTCAGTCTCCCTCGTCTTTTTTCCTCTTTTCTCCGTCTCCCTCGTCTTTTTTCCTTTTTCTCCATCTCACTCGTCTTTTTTCCTCTTTTCTCCGTCTCCATCGTCTTTTTCCTTTTTCTCCATCTCCCTCGTCTTTTTTCCTCTTTTCTCCGTCTCCCTCGGCTATTTCTCCTCTTTTTCTCCGTCTCCCTCGTCTTTTTTCCTCTTTTCTCCGTCTCCCTCGTCTTTTTTCCTCTTTTCTCCTTCTCCCTCGGCTATTTCTCCTATTTTTCTCCGTCTCCCTCGTCTTTTTTCCTCTTTTCTCCGTCTCCCTCGTCTTTTTTCCTTTTTCTCCATCTCACTCGTCTTTTTTCCTCTTTTCTCCGTCTCCCTCGGCTATTTCTCCTCTTTTTCTCCGTCTCCCTCGTCTTTTTTCCTCTTTTCTCCGTATCCCTCACCTCTTCTTTTTCTTCGTATCCCTCGTCATTTTCTCCCCTCGTTCTTCCTCTTACTCGTCTGCTTCTGCTCTCTTACTTTTTTTCACTTCCGTCTTTTTCTCTTCTCTCTTTGACTTTTCTCACCTTTTCAAATTTTTCGTCTTTCTCTTAACTTTTCGTTTTCCTGTCAACCGCCACTGAAATTCGAAGACGTTTGTTGACATGTACGGCACCGCTCTGTCATTCAGAATGCATTTATATTGGCTGTGTGGTATAACATGGGTTGTATAACTCGCACATGATTGGTGTGTAGGTTTCCCATTCACAAGCGTAAAGACGCAAAGAGCTGCGCAATTAAAAATGGGGCGCCCCGCTAGTGCTTTGGTTTCAGATCGGGTTCGGATCTGGGTCCAGGACTGGGTCCGCATGACCTGGCGTCTGGGTCCGTATACAGACCGCGGTCCGCCAGTTAGTGACCCCTGTCGTAAAACCTTCGCTGCATCAAAATCGCCATTAGAATCATTACATTCTCTTAAAAAAAAACAAAAAACATCCACGCCGTCCTTTAATGTTGTATTTTGACAACAAAAGGGCGTTTGCACACGTTTCTGGAACGGTGTTCTCCGTTTTACGCTCGCTATTCATCATGGCTTCAACTATGCTACCCAGTCATGAGTATGATCTGCGTTTACAGCATTTTTATCGGCCATTCGAAACGATTACAGCGACGTTTGTAGGCGGAAATGGCGTCCTCAGAAACGGTAAAGGACTACAAATATGGAGTAAACATTTCGGGAGCGCAATTTAGCTGTTTATTTTACTTTTCTATTGTTTTGTTGTTGTCCTGGACTAATCGTCTTGAGGACTTTAGTGAAACCTTTAAGGATGTAAAAAAAAAAAAAAAAAAAAAAGACTACTGTTGTTCGAGATGGATCCGTTTTGTCACGTTTATCGGACTACCATGTAGGGACGATATTTTCACAATCTACAGTGATCGAGGATCGGCTATATTAGATGACGAGTCGCGTCGATGATTACTAAAGTTCCTCCTAGTTACGGTTGACGGTTAACGCGTGATAATTCCAACCTCCGTAACGGTGCCAACAACGACTCTTAATTAGCACAAATCAGAATAGCAGATTAAACACAACTCTAACATGGGTAAACTTTTACAAATATGCTTAACCGCACTTTAAACTACATAATAAATACACAGAAACTCATATTCTGGATTTTACACACAACAATAAACCAAAAAAAAAAAAAAAGGAAAGAAAAACTCCTCTTTAGCTCCTGCTGCGGAAGAGAGCTGCGCCTGTGCTGCGTTCAAATAGCTTCGGAAGTCTATGCTGAGTTCAGGAGCGTAGGACATTTCAGCTTATAGTGAAAACAACGATAATGATACTGCAATTTACAACCTTAGAACACTGTGGGCTTTCTAACATGTATTTACTCAAAGTAAATGAGAGTGCATGCAATCCCATGACAGTAGAGGGCAGCGTTGAGCACACCAGCATGTAGCCTGCTGGAAATACTTTTCTGTATAATTCTGTATCAAGTCTAAGCGTTTTACTTTTTACTTTGGTCTGAAATATTAATCTAAAGCTGTCTTATAATTCTCTGTGAGATTTTGATTTCATGGGAATTACAACAACAATGGTAATGCTTATTAATAAAATGAGTCTGAAAAAAGACTCATTTGTTTGTTTACTGAGTTACTTGATTAAAATATATTTTAAGTTTAATAAGTTTTATAAATTTCAATACTAAATGCAAAATACTGGATCGGAACTTGAAATCGGATCGTATTTGAGGTTAAAAGATCGGCTCAGAGATCGGACATCACTACTACCATTGGCTAAGTTGCTAATTTTAGCTCCTTCTGGAGGGTGTTGGCCAATGATTGTATCCCTGAGTGGCATAAATAATTGTAATAACCAGGCTCTTAGCTTTCTAAAGATACAAAATATCTATGAGTTCGTAGATGTTAGAAGCCTGAAACTGGCTTGAATCATGGTGGGTTTCAACCAGCAACCGGACCGAGCCTTTACTTTTACCTTCTACGGAAACCTCTACTCTGCGCGAGCGGATGCTTTTCTTCTTCCTCCCTGCATCTCTGGTCTTAATCTGCTGCTCTCTGTCCTGTCAAAGTCTATTTGGAGCGCCTCTCTGCACTCCTCCTCCAAAGAACCGAAGAAATCATGCCGGTCTCTGAATGTAATTGCTCAAATATTCTCGTAGATGTGGGAGAACCTTCTCGCCCTCTGTTGGAACGCTCCCCATGGCATTAGATGATGGATTCCTGGGGACAATTGGAAGATTATGTGCCTGTCCTGGCTTTCCATGCAAGATGTCAAAGATATTTAAATTGCTGGAATAGTGGTAACCGGATATCTACTGTTTGGGATGGGTGGATTCCTGGTGTATCGCAAATTTTAACAGGTTTCAGCAGCAACTTGGCTGACCAATACGAAGGCTGTAAGGACTCAGACTCATACGCTGAAGCATATTCTGACTTTTGGGGGGGTGGGGGGGGGGGTACCCACAATAACGGGGTTACAATCTCGATTTGGAAAATTATCCTTGACAATCTGAAGCTTAAACACAATAGAAAGGTTAAAATTAAAAAATGTCTTTAAAATGTTATATATAATGAACATTTTTTGTAAATTAAAATACATTTTATTCATTTAAATGTATTTGACATAAATATTGCAATTTTTTATTTTAAAGTAAAAATTCATTTAAAATAAAAAATAAAAAAATCAGTTACAAAGAAATTTGCCAAGTTACTGTACAATTATTAAAACTATTAAAACATTTTTCTAAGTAAAGACAATCTGAAGCTCAAACAAAATAGAAATGTTAAACTAAAGCATCAGATAGTGACAATGGTCACAATCAAACAATGAATATCAAAAAGTACTTTTGACATTTTTTATTTTATTAAAAATGTAATTTATATAATTTGCAAAAAACTATATATTCTAAATTTTAAAAAGGTACAGTATAAACATTTTTATCTAATTATTTAAATGTATTCGAATAATACATTTTGCAATCCGTACTGTTCTAAATATTTTTTTATTACTTTAACTATACCGGACCCTGCTTTTGTTGTATTTATTTTATTTTATTGTAAAAATTGTGTGTTCTGTCTGTTTTTTGCTGCTGTTACAACCAAATTTCCTGATGTGGGACTATTAAAGGATTATTCTTTTCTATTCTATTCATTAAAACAATTCAACAACAAAAAAAATATATATTTTTTTATTATTATTAATAGAATAATTAGTTAGAAAGAGATTTGCCTAGTTACTACACAAAAATGCTGTCAATTTCACATTTTTAAAATGATCTGAATCTTAAAACTGAAAGGTGAAACTAAAGCATCAGATTGTAACAAAGGTAAGAAAACAAAAGTTATTTTAAATGTTATTTATTTATACCTAATTCAAATTTTAAAGTATTGCAAATAAAAATCTAAATTAAGGTACAGTTTATACATTTTAACTTTTTAAAATTTTTATATAAAAACAGAATTGTAATGTTTAAAACTATTACCAAAATGATTTGCTACAAAGAAACTTGCGTAGTTACTACACAAAAATGTAAACGATTGAACAGTTTTAAATAATATATACTGAAACAAAATCTACATCCAATGGAGTTATATTCACATTTTAATAAATTTTAATATCTGTAGTATCTGTACAATTTTAGCATTAATAGCCCCCCCCCTATTAATGCTGTTGGCTGGCGGCTCTGTTGGGAGCAGCACATGGTTGAACGTTTTTTTTCCTCCTCATCCAGCCACCCTGACCTGTAGCAAACACTCATATCTGATCGTGTCGTGATTTTTATGCGTTGGTCTTTCTTTTACTCTCTGACAGGTTGTTTTGAAAATTACATTTTCCCCTCCTGTGGGAAAATAAAGGTTCTTTCACACCAAATTGCGTGTGCGTGAAGTGTGTGACAGGCGTACAATGTGCAGGAAGTCCAGCGCGGTGGCGGTGTGCAGATCCCAGTCCAGTTTGTCCAGGATGAGCCTCTCCATCCTCAGGATGTCCGACGGAGAGCAGCCGCAGCTACTGGAAGCAACCAGCTCCTTCAGGGAGGGAACACACTGACACACAAACACACGGTGAGACGCTTCCACCTGAAGGCCGCACAGTAGTCGCTAACTCGCCGTTTTCTCTGCGTTTACCTCGTCCTCCTCGCAGGTCTTGGCAGCCAGGAAGAAGCAGGCGATGGCGATGCAGCGCAGGTACTTTGGACGGGCCTGAGAACAAACACTCGATCAAAATCAGGAGATAAATCCCGACACCGCTGTGAATACTTCACAAACATGTATTCAGTTTGAATCATAAACAGGCTAATTTGTTCCATTTTCGTCAGCTGGAGCGAAAATGTTGAACACAAAGTTTCCTTGTTTTTACATCCTGAGGCTAGAGTTATTGAAAAGACGAGAAGAAACCTGATCAGAATTCGGGCTGGACGATTATGTTATAGCAGTATCCATCCATCGATAGACGTGTGGTGCGATAGAAAAAAAGAAGGGGGTTCATAAAAATAAAAAGAAGCTTCCCCTCTTTTTTCATCATAGCCTATCAGGTAGCTTAATACAAGAGTCATTACTTACTCCAAATGAATCATTAACACAGACCCAAACCACAAAAAGGATCAAATGATTTGAGCTGCAACAGAATTTCTTGCTGGTCCCTAAATGAACCATCCCCGTAACTTCACGTCGGTCAGACGTCACAGCAAGCTCTTCCGGATAAATGTTTCAGTGGCTCAGGTAAAGGTTTTGAATCGATCCTCGATGCACTAAAACACTAAACGTAGCGATAATAAACAAAATATAATACAACCGTCAGTTGCCTTAAGCAGAACTTCCCTCCCTCGGCTCGCTACGAATCACTGTTACAAGAGACACGGGAAACTTACCCGGGTGCTAACAACACCTGTGGCTTTTCAAAATGTCCCCCGTTCCTCATAAGCGAAAGACGTTTAAAAAAAAAACACAACCGGTGATGGATAAAGCGCTTTTATTGACTGGAATGGGCTCAGTCTACACTCTGGTATCGGTGAGTAGCTGGTTAACGTTACCTTTAGCAGATTAACTGAACTAGAATCGGCTTTATTCACAAAATAGACCAAAGGGTTCAGCCATTAATAAACTAAAGTGTCATAAAATGTTTATAAAGTGTCAAGATAAGTCTTCAGTTTAAATTACTAACATAATTAAAAATATATATATAACGGTTAATGACATTACTGATGTTACTCCGGTCTCTTCATTTGTTTCTGTGACTTACAAACTTAGTTATGATAAAAAAGAAGGGTATGAAAAATAAATTCATTTAATTCTTAGTTAAAATTAGTTCACTGAAGAAGAATAAAATGACCAGGGAGGCACTAAAAATATCTTTTTCTACATTTTGTGAAAGCTATCGATAATTATCGGTATCGATTAATAAGACTATTTCCTTCTATTGTTATGCTTCTGTTTTTCCAGATCGTACAGCCCTAATCAGAATGTCTTCTAACTTCAGAAACCCTGAAGCCGCAGGAGGATAAGAAAACGTCATGTTTCTTTATTTGTATTGTAGAAGCCAAAATTTGGGCCTGCGTGGCACGTGTAATCAACACGTGCATCAATTCTGAGAAGCTGAGAAGATGTACGTGGTACTTCCACGAAAGACTTGTCATTAAGCGATTCTAGGAAATGTTTTGTTCCCAGCTTTTTCTGGCCTCTTCAGAACCAGACAAATAGGCGCCTGAAGGCGCCACTTGGCTTATCCTGAAGATAGGCCAAGTGGTTGCGCTGGCCAAGAACACCAGATGTTTCCCGTAAGTGACGCAATGAGTAAGTATAAAAGAGAGAGCTCCCTTTAGAGGAGAGAGGGTTTTAGTTGGTCTTGCTGGGATCTCAGCGTGGACGTCTGCTCAGAGATAAGGTATGTCAATTGTTAACAGACAATGGATACAGAATGTTAGATATCGAGGTCAATGACCTATGTAGCATTGTATTGAGAACCAAAGATCCAATAAAACCCGGCTGAAGCTACTTTCTAGAACAGAGGCTGTGTTGTCCTGAGTCTTCATTATAGCTATATATCTATATCTATGTTTTGCATGTAATTGAAACCAACAACAGTATCACCTAAGGAGCGTAGATGGAAGACGAGGCATGAAAACAAGGAAGAACAAAGTGCTGCGGTATGAAGGAACCACAGTGAAGCATGGGGGAGGCAGCATTATACTGTGGGGGAATTGTGTATGAAATCCTGAATACACTTTTTTTTTATTAAATAAAAATATTAAAAATGGGTTAGGAACCTTAAAAATAAGAGCACCATTCCAAGTTTTATAGCGGGGCTTTTTAAAATCAGTTTGATGGTTAAATGACACATTTAATTTCTATTTTTAATTTCTAGTCCCAAGGAAGAAATCAGCCGGGTCGGAGTGTTTTGTTACAAGAATAAAAAGCTCAAACACTGAAAAATGTGTCACTAAGTGTCCCAACACACCCACACGCCACGATAAGCAGGTTCTTCTCGAACGTTGGACACCACCGTCTGTCGGACGGGACAGGGACAAGACGTTCGGATCTGAACTGAATATTCCCAGGAGGGAGCAGGAGACTAAACAACCCATGGGAATGGGAGAAAGATCCAAGGTTTTCCTCCCGTTGATGAACGCCGTGCAGACGAAGCACGACTACAATGAGAAACGCCAACCGACACCGAGGAGGCCCGTTGGAGCCAAATCGGTTCTGATAAGTCTCAAATGAGGAAAAGACTTCTGCTTACAGAGCCGTTTCCAAGCAGATCGATGGAAAGTTGAGTGGAAGGAAGAAATCTATCAGAGAATCTTGTTTTGTTTCATTCACCCAGTTTCTGTTGTTAAAAATTCAATATAATGCGTTTTTGTACCTTGATGGAAGCAAGGAAGCGGTCCAGAATGCTAACAGCTAACACCAGGGTCTCTGGGTAGAGCTGCAGTCGGCCGTGGAGCTCCGTCAGCCAGCGAACGGCCTCGTCCCGCTGAGCCGGGGAGATGTCTGTATCCTGAGCGACAAAAGGAGGAAACATGAGGGCGGAAACATGGGGGACGGATGTCTCTTCCCTGTCTGTGTGAGAAACATTTTACCTGCTTTTTCTAACGGGAAACATAAAAAAAAAAAAAAATCTGTGATAAATTTCATGTCTGCCTGAAACAGCAGCTTCCTCAGCATTTCAAGCTTCTCATGTTTGCCATGAACCTTCATTATAATTATATGTAATACACATTAATTATATACATCCATAATTAAATAAAAACAAGAACGTATTTAAAGAATACATGAAAATAAAATGGTTTTAAAAAGAATGGAATATTTTGATAATTTAAAAATTAAAACTTTTTTATAAAAGAAAATTCTTAAAAACAATAAAAATAAATAAAATAAATAAATATAAAACAATTAAAACCTTTTTTTTATTATTACAAAGAAAAAAGAAAACACTTATAAAAATAATTAAACTAATAAAAAAGTATGGATCACTTCAATCAAATATAAATAAAATTATATATATATTATATATATATATATATAATATATTTTATAAGAATAAAAATAAAAAAGTTAAAAAGTGAATATTTTATCTTTAAAATTAAAAGTAACTACAAATATTAACAGAATTAAAAAAAACAGAATATTTGCTTTATAACATGAATAAAACAATAATCAAATTAAAATGTAAAATGAATAGCAGATTTTTATAATATACAATAAATAAATAAATAAAAACAGGGGAAAAAAATGAATAAAATTTACAAGTTTAAAATAAAAAAAAAGATGAGTAAAGATTTATGGTCAGAAATAAACTAAATGTTCAGAACCACGATTCAAAAAAAGACCTTTCAAGAAACAAGATCTGACACAGAGAGACCTCTCTGGGGTCATAAAGGTCAAATGAACACGGTGACCAGCAAACATTTTAACTTCAGTTTCAACATGAACTGATCTTTAATGAAGTGAAGCAAAGAAAGAGATCTGGAGGTGAAAAAGAAGAGCCGTCGGTCTGAACACCTGGGAATTAAGGTGTGTCCATAATCTGACAACACGTCTGAACGAACAGGTGACGGCATGATGCGTAGACAGGGTGAAACCAGCTGATTGTGCTGAGACACACCCACTATCAGCCAGTCTGCTTAGTGTTTCTTCCTGAACGTGCGTCACATCTGAGAACAGCAAGTTTTCTTTCTTTCTGCTGTAAAACGCTGACTGCTCACACATTTCCCCATCATGTGACCAAATCGGCTCAACAGTTAGTCAACAAACTCATGGGTTTAACCCTCGTTTCACAACTATAACCTCACAGGTTTGAAACACGTCACGCCTCAAGGAGACTGGAGCAAACCAGAAAACTAACGCCGTCGACTTCAGAACAAAAAAAAAAAAAAAACACTATTAGGTTCAAACATTTCCTTGGTTACAATTTCCAAAATGGTTAGTTCTTGGCATTTACGTTTATATTGGAAAGGACATGTGGTCTTGGTGTTAAAATATTTGGAATGTTGGTTGACTGGTTAGATGGATGGTTTTAGTTTCGATTGCCAAGCCAAGTTTATTTATAAAGCACTTTAACCCTTAATAGTCCCTGGGGTGTTTTTTCGCGCAGGCGGGTGTCATTTTTAGAATAACTGTTGTTGTACTAATGCAATTCTTACAAGTTTTTCCGAAGATGTGCATTTTTGGAGGAGTTTGACAGAAATATACACTACCGTTCAAAAGTGTGGGGTCACATTGAAATGTCCTTATTTTTGAAGGAAAAGCACTGTACTTTTCAATGAAGATAACTTTAAACTAGTCTTAACTTTAATGAAACACACGCTATACATTGCTAATGTGGTAAATGACTATTCTAGCTGCAAATGTCTGGTTTTTGGTGCAATATCTACATAGGTGTATAGAGGCCCATTTCCAGCAACTATCACTCCAGTGTTCTAATGGTACAATGTGTTTGCTCATTGGCTCAGAAGGCTAATTGATGATTAGAAAACCCTTGTGCAATCATGTTCACACATCTGAAAACAGTTTAGCTCGGTACAGAAGCTACAAAACTGACCTTCCTTTGAGCAGATTGAGTTTCTGGAGCATCACATTTGTGGGGTCAATTAAACGCTCAAAATGGCCAGAAAAAGAGAACTTTCATCTGAAACTCGACAGTCTATTCTTGTTCTTAGAAATGAAGGCTATTCCATGCGAGAAATTGCTAAGAAATTGAAGATTTCCTACAACGGTGTGTACTACTCCCTTCAGAGGACAGCACAAACAGGCTCTAACCAGAGTAGAAAAAGAAGTGGGAGGCCGCGTTGCACAACTGAGCAAGAAGATAAGTACATTAGAGTCTCTAGTTTGAGAAACAGACGCCTCACAGGTCCCCAACTGGCATCTTCATTAAATAGTACCCGCAAAACACCAGTGTCAACACTGTAATGCTGTAATTGCTGCAAATGGAGGATTCTTTGATGAAAGCAAAGTTTGATGTAAAAACAATCTTATTTCAAATGAAAATCATTATTTCTAACCTTGTCAATGTCTTGACTCTATTTTTTATTCATTTCACAACGTATGGTGGTGAATAAGTGTGACTTTTCATGGAAAACACAAAATTGTTTGGGTGACCCCAAACTTTTGAACGGTAGTGTATGTTTTTTTCTCATACTAGATTTAAAACATTGTATATTCATTACAGTAACATAAAGGTCCCTCGGACATTTTTTTGTGCCATTGACTCCCATTCAAACGACATTTTTCTAACAGACCTTAATATCCCCATTAAAAAAAAAAAAAATTACACACCAGTGTTTCTGCGGCCATCATAAACTGAAATTGTAGTTTTGACTTTTTTTCACCTGAATAATGGTTTTCTTTATAAATGCTGGGGCATTGAATAAAGATGAATTTTAATTATTCACATTTTTGGTATCCTATGGGCCCTGAATTCATAATGCAATATGTATTTCTAAAAAATATGGTTTGAGCGTTTTTTAGAGATGTCATACACTGGTGTCCAAGCTTAGTTTCGTAATTTTTGTGAATGTTGTTTCAATAGACTGCATCAAAAAAATCGGTCATTTTAAGAAGAGCAATATCCTAATAGACAATTTTATATGTAATTTTCCTGTTTTTGGGGGGGTTTTTTAGAGTGCAGATTTTCAAATAAAACCTGGTCTTAAATGGCTTTCATCTCAAAAACAGTCATTTTTTTATGTTTCCAGAGGACTGGAATTGTGGTTAGCTAGCTGGCTGATTCGATGGAGCTCTGGTTAGCTAACTTGTTTGTTAGAGGCAATAGTGGTTAGCTGGCTGGTTGGTTGGACATGGATGTGGTTAATGCACTGGTTATTTGGATGCAGCTGTGGTTAGCTAACTGGTTGTTTGGATACGATTGTGGTTTGCTGGCTGGTTGGGTTGGACGCAGCTGTGCCTGGCTAGCTGGTTGGTTGGACGCAGCTGTGGCTGGCTAGCTGGTTGGTTAGATGTGTTTGTGGTCAGCTAGTTGACTGGTTGGATGTAGCTGTATTCTTCTAACTAGTTTCTTAGAGGCAACAGTGGTTAACTGGCTTGTTGGTTAGATGCAGCTAGCTGGTTGTATGGACATGGCTGTAATTAGCTAGCTAGCTTGTAAGATGCAACTGCTGTTTGCTAACTGGCTGTTTGGTTGGGTGAAGCTGTGGTTAGCTAACTTATTTGTTAGAAGCAACAGTAGTTAGGTGGCTGATTGGTTGGAAACATCTTTGGTTAGTCAAGCTGGTGGGTTGGATGAGATTGCGGTTAGGCAGTTTGTTGGTAGGATGTAGCTAGAGTTAGCTAGCTGAGATTAGCTGGTTGGTTAGATTCGTTTTAGTTATGATCATAGTTTGTTAACTGGTAGATGGATGGCTGAAGTCAATTGATCCATATATGCTTTACAATTTTTGCCCATTTCAGGATCCAAAAAAAATTGGATCAATTGGAGAATATAATACAAAATATTTTTCCACAACCTTGATGTTGGTGCCAGACCTGCAGCAGTAGACAGGTGAACACGCAGGTGTCTGTCCCTCCTTACTGCTTGTTAAAAACGGCATCCCTGTAAATGGGCCTCTGCAGCTGTTGCTTGGGATGCTAACATGATAGACTGGAGCTAAACAGCAGTTAGCCCCCCGGCTGTTTTGTTGCTAATAAGGCTCCACCGCTAGTTGACATCTGGCAACTCTAACTACAGCAGTAAAATAGTGCAGTAAACAGCAGTAAGAACAGCTCAGGCCTAAATGTGTCTCAGTCACCTCGGTGTAAGCGGCTATATCCTACATCTCTCTACCGGCTGCCTGGCAGGATAGTGACGAAAACGAGGAGATGGAAACATCTGAGTCTCTGATTGTTTTAAAATTTTTTTATGACTTCAACGTTTTATTTTTGTTGGGGGGAGGGGGGGGGCTCCAACATGGCCTTCTGCATTTTTCTTTTAGTCTAAAAACAAACAGAAACTTTGACCAAAGTTGACTTCGACCTGTGTACAGATGTATCTGCATGTATACAAACAGTGTGTGTCTTAATACTTCCTCGATGGTAGTTAAGCCATTACTTCATAACGGAAATGGAGCAAAAAAGGAGAAATGGGGACGTTTTTGACGTCGTTCAGGTTTTCCCCTGAAGATCAACCGACATCAGTGACGTTAAATTCCTAAAGTGAAGTAAATCATATGTGTCCCTCATCTGGTTTTCTGTGATGGGTCGAAAATATGGCGACACGGCGGGAAGTGTCTCTGAAGTTGGATTTCCCCTCAGTTTTTGAGATGATAACCCGAAATTTTGATCAAAATGAAAATATTACTGGAGCTCAGAATTCAAAAGAAGGAGAGTAAAAGGTGTGAAGCATCAGACCTGGGAGGTGGGCTTCTTCGGCACGTAGCCCCTCCACATCTTGGCTTCCCTAGAGGCGGCCTTCTCGAGGAGAAAAGACAGCCTCTGGCGTCCCCAGGGTTGGGCGAACTTCATTCTGTCCTCCCCAGGTCGAGCCTACCTCCCCACTGGATACAGCTACCTGCAGACAGACACAAGCTTGAGAAGTCCTCTAATGCACACAGGTGAGCTTCAGCTAAATACTAGGCGTGTTTCTACGGTTATCTTTAGGCTTTCAGAGAGTTGGTTTTATCAGTCAAACGAAACTTTCCTTACGGTGACGTTCAGAATTCAGTTTCCAATTTAAGAATCCCAAAGTGTTGTGTAAACTGAGACCCATATTTTGTTTCAGCAAAAAAAAAAAAAAAAAAAAAAATCAGAATTTTTTCATATTCCAATCAGGTTCTTTTTCATATGCACCGACTGGATTCGATGTTTCTGAAAGCGACTGCCTCGTACGCCACTGATCTGCGCAGGAGGAGAGAAACGCTCGGAGAAACTGGAAACACTCGAAGCAAAACGATAAAACAGAAAGTGATCTTTGGGATTGTGGAGAGTGAAAATTTTACTGGATACTGAATTGATCATTGAGACCTACAATGAGAGCTAATCAAAATAAAATAAATAACCACTAAAAGGGATAAAAAAAACTCATTAACGTCTGAGGTTTCAGGTCTATATCTAAAATCTTTATGCAATTTATGAAATGTATTTATTTTTCCAGTTTTTAATCTAGGCCTTATTTTTACCCTTTGTGGACTATTGATGCTAATTCGCCTCATACCGATTTCACTGTGAATTCAACCAAGGGGGTGTATGTATGGGATCAGGACGATATCAGCTTAAGATGAAACTGAAAATAAAATCTGGCATTGAAAAATATAATTGTAACTGAAAACGTTTATTTTGAATCTGACAGAAAATGTATTTAAAAGAGAAATAAAAAAAATTTAAAGTGAAAAATAATGTAACAGAACTCTAAAAATATGCAGTAAAACAATTAACTCACAATCAAGTATCCACAGTTTAATCTTTATTTTTCGATGCCAATTCCTTTTTAAAGCGCTGCTTTATTCAGCTGATACTCATTTCACGTCCTAAGCGCGTATGAGGGGCGGGGCTTCAGAGCCGCATGTACTAGCTTTCAGCCGTCAGTGAGTCGGCCATTTTATAACGGTTCTCTATCCCAGCAAATACATGTCACTTGTAGCTCTTTAATACATCTTCTCCTGCTATAACTGTCTGCAATGTTTAATTTAATATATAATTTTTAACTGAATTACCGTTTAGATACACTAAATGGAGCTTTTAAAACCTGACTGACATTGTGGCCTTGTGGTTTCAGACGTTGCTGTGTAATCTTGATGTCTGGGTTCAAAACCACCTGATGACTCTGCTTCGTTTGTAGTTAATTTATTTTGTAGTTAATTTATTTGACATGATCGGCTCAAAGAGCTGGAAGTAAAAGCCTTGATTCACTGATGAAGTTACCATCAGGCATCCGAAAGGAAAGGAAACTAGTCTTTAGGTCGGTTCAAACGGTTTTTTAATCCGAAATATCTCTGAAGATTTAAAAAGTACCAGAAACTACAGCTTCTGTCAGTCACATAAAGACCGTTCTGAAAACTTGCAGCTCGTTTTTGCGTCACTAATTACAGCTGATTGTTTCCCTCAGACATGAGTCACGTAGTTAAACCTATTTTGGATTCAAAACGGCGAATTTCACCAACAGGTGAAGGATTTTCATGACTGAAATGAGGAAACTGTACCTCATCGCTCCTCCTTTGGCAAAATAAAAATGTAACAGATTTTATTCTCCATCCTTTTTACATAAGAAACGGGGATCGAACATGAAATGGGACGCAGTCAGATATCGGGAGAAATTCGGGAGAATGTTTGCTCTGGGAGGTTTTCGGGATGGGAACTGAAATCCGGGACTCTCCTGGGAAAATCTGTAGTTTTGGCAAGTATGAGTCGGTCACCTGTTACTTTGCATCATAATAAAAAGCGCTCACAGCATCAGACACACTTGTTGTAACCTTTTTTTTTGCAGCCTTAACAGACGTCTGCTTTGGAAGTACCTCAGGTTTCAGGTCAGCCCACCGTTTTCCCGCTTTAACAGAACATAACGTACAACTTTCACTGAATTCTGATTAGTTGAGAGGATTTATCGCGGTTAGGCTAAAAATAGGTTCCGCGTTTATGCCGGTTTGTAGGAAAAACGTCATCTTGTACCGACATTTTAACAAGGAAATATTTGACAAGAAACGATGATGGAGCAGCGAATAGGTTCAGGACAAAGCTAAATGACAGACTTTTTTTATAATTATGGCATTTATCGTGTTTTTGGAAAAGAGCTCTTAAGATTATCTCCAAATTCTGACCTTCACAAGGACACATTGTTGTGTCAAGTTAAATAATTCGTTTTGACATCCAACACGATTATAATTTGACAAAACAAATAATGTGTCTTAAACCGGCCGATCAAATTCTACTCTATATGAGCAGCGATGCTTCCTCATAATATTGCTAAAGTTAAAAAGTACGCCATACGCTGAAAATTCCTCGTAGCTTGGCAAGATTGATCGTCTTAAATCTAGCCAAATTATCATCTCAATCTTGTTTTGAACATTACAAGCCAGCTTCCAGTTTCATGTTTTAGATGACTAGACTTGTTTCAAGTTAAAGCCTTATTCTGTCTGTACAGTTAAAATTTAACTATTTTACATTAATTTCAAGCAAAAATAGTTATCAGATGCCACTTAAAATAAAAATATTTCTCAAAATAAGAAACATTCACTTATTTCCACTAATCTTTAGCTTTATTTAGGTCTAGAAATTGTTCTTACAAGAATATCTATTAAGAAATCTTACTTTACTTGCTGCAGCAACGGATAATTTCCCTTGTTTCTAGAAAATTTTCACTGAAGACATCTAGCTTTAAGGAGGTGGGTTTTAATAGATTTAGCTTTTGAGGAAAAACTACTCTTAAAAGTAATTTTTTTGAGTAAATTTAGCTAGTTACTACTCATCTCTGGATACAGGTCTTGACTTTGACTGGGCCATTAACGCACTTTGACCTAAACCATCCCATAATATCTCCGGCTCCATGTGTAGGGTGGTGAACCTCCACCCCAGCATCAGGTTCTCCTCCAGGATTGTCCTGCTGGATTTAGCTTCATCCATCTCCCCCATCATGCGCATGCGCCGGAATTATACAGCGATTAAATTACAAGCCGCAGCACTATATCTACTAATTAGCTTCCTGGTTATCGGGGTAAAATAGGGGTGAATACTTTCCATCCAATCCGACTGGTTTTTAGGCTACTTTGCAACGATGGATGATCAAAACTCTTGGAAAATTTGTCAGCAAAAACATAAATTTTAGTTTAACAATGTTATAACAACGTGTTAGAGGCAGACCGGGCTTGTTCCCAAATTAGAAAACACCTGAAAGCTCCGACCCAAGTTGGGGTCCAGAACACCGTGAGCAGGTGCATTAGAAAATGAAACAAAGTAGTTTATGCAATGAAACTACTGCATAGTAACCTACAGCGCAGCTAGCAGCTTCAAAGCTAACGTGGCGTTACGGACAAAAAAAACACGATTTATTCTTTAAATATACACCAGTAACAAAGCTCTGGGCTGTCCATTACTGTAAAAATAAAGGCGGCTGGTTGCTGAATTGTAATACACAGGGAAAAAGCTACGGGGGCATTTAAATGTCCGATTCGGGGCCAGTAAGTAGACGGAGCCCGGCGGCTTACCTCCCCTGCGAAGCGGAGAAAACCGCAGTTGGGTTTCATCCGGTCCTCTCGATCCAAGCAGAAAGAAAGACGGGTGGAATCGAGGACCCGTACTGCTGTTTAGTCGTCCATTGTCAGATTTTAGGGTAACGGGGTCGTTATAAAAAAAATATATACAAAAATAGGGACGGAATATAGACGGGATACGTCTACTTCCGAGGAGGGGACTGGGAGAAAGGAGAGAGCGGAGAGGGAGAGACCCGCCCACCTCCGGGCAGTGCTAGCGCATTAAACAATCGCACCTTCGGTTTATAGTTCATGTTTTTGTAAAATTTCTAGTCTAAATATGGCGTTTCATTTAACATCTGTTAAAGTTCGTCTGCAACTATTACTAAAAAAAAAGTCAAAACTATTCAGGATTTTTTTATTTAATAAACTGAAATAATTGTGAGGAACTAGATTTTTTGTCAAGGTTTGTGTGCACACAGTTGTATTTTAATTTTAGTTTCACATGCTCACAGTGTACAGACATTAAATATAGATATGTATAAACCTTAAATGAGATAAAACCAAAAAATATTTGCATATATGTACAGGGTTGTAGCAAGGCATTTTGCTGCCATAGCTACAAATACTTTGTGGTGTCACAAAAGACAACACATTTCAAATGGGATTAAAACAAGGATAGGGTGACATCAGGTAATTTGTGACATCAGGTTTCAACGCTTTATCTCTTTAAATATCAGCAGCCAATAAAAATGCATGTTACTACCTTTAATATTAACTTACTGTTTGTAATATATAATTTTATTGGTCTGAAATATCAGAGATGGTAGGAGCCAAGCTTAAAGAAAAAATCTGTGCTCGAGACCCGTGACCTGTCAATTTTGTCATTGTGATTATAAGGACATTGCAGCTAAAGTAATGTGAACATAAAAAATGAAATGTATATCGTTGTGTGTTAGGATTATCTTAACATCAAAATTATTAGGCAGTATGATTTAATTTTTCAAGTAAAACAAATTTTAGCTTTGTGGTGTGCTTCAGGCAAATTTGGACAATTTTTTTCCCAGCTAAAATGGGACACTTTTGGATGATATTAAAGGAGATATATCATGCTTTTAAATCCTTCCTTTTCACATATAAATCATTCTCTTGTGGTCTATGTAAAGTAGAACCACAGCGGTTTGGTCTGAATTCCATGTTATTGTAGCCCCACAGACCCTCCTTATACCGTTCTGAGGAGCATCTTTAGAGCAACTAATTTTGGTGCCGTCCCTTTAAATGTAAGCGAAACATTTCATGCCCCGCCCCCTCCAGGTTACAGAGCGTTCCGCTCCACCCCGTTTGGACATTTTTGTATTCTGATAGCAGCGATACGATTACTACCGGCAGATAGACTTTTTATTGCGGAGCGATCGTCGCTAAATTCCTGTACATCATTTGTACCCCACAACAAAAACCGTCAAAAAAAGCCCAATCATTTTATTCAAAGCATGCAGTACAGTTATATCCTCAGCTAAAAGCTAGCACACATCGCTAACAGAAGCAGAATGTACAATGCTACAACTATCAAAACAATCGCCCATACGACATATCAACACACAACATTCATGTCTAAAATAAAGTTTACTGTCATTTTAGTGTTATTTGAAGCTTACCGCTTTGCTTTGTCCGTCGTTTCCATGGAGACAAGGAACTGACCCCTCAATCAGACGAAGTCTTTTTGGCAAATCCCTCCTGATACAGACCGAGGTTGCTGAAGCACTCGTCCTCGAAGTGCTTCACGCAAACGAGGAGAACTTTCCCCACGGATGTCGGTATATTTCCACTAAAAATAAAATGTAACCAGGCACTTCTCAGAGGCTCTGATGCTGGGGGGTCGATGTAGGGAGTTGTGTGGGTTAATACACCCAATAACTGAACATTTTGACTTGCTTTCTTGTAATTTCGACATGACTGACCTTGGACTACAAAATCGCTGTGGGGGAGAAAAAATGGCGGCTTCAATTGGTTACCCGGAAATCCATTACCTTATTTGGCAGTTCAACAACAAATGCTGTGACGTAATAGACAAGAAAACGTAACAGCGAATAGAGAAAACTAAACAGACTGAAAAATATGACCAAAAAAGAATGTAAAGATATAAACACAGAACCAGAAGAGAATAAATGTACGTTGTCTGCACTCCTAAACACCCAAAATACACATTGACATGCATTTAAGGGCTAAAAAAGTGGATTTTCCAAGATATGTCTCCTTTTAACGGGTAGGATTTTAAGCCAAAAGAATCAGAAATCACATGAAAATGTCCCTTTTATGCCACATTGTGAAATATTAAAAATAGTGTGACAGTTAAGTAAGATAAATTACCACAGAATGTGTTATATTTTGTGCTAATAGCATTAGCCAATTAGCTTGCAACTGCCCATATGTTACGTATTCAGATAAATAATTGATATTTACATATATGTTGAGGTTTCTGATTGATACAATTGTGGCAAGGTAAATAACAAGGGCCCAGGCGGGATTCGATCTCACATCTCCCGGGTGAGAGTCATGTCTGCCAACCATTCAATGGTTAGCGCACATGCTAATAGTTCCCATTCACTTAAATTACTTTTTGCAAGTTTTATGCAATCCAATGTAAGTTAAGGGGAAATACTAACATGAGGGCAAGCTAGTAGTTCCCATTCACTTACCTTGATTTATGCTTAGCATTAGCCAATGCAAGTGAATGGGAACTACTAGCTTGCTAGTTTCATGCGGCTGTAGATGAGTTTCATTTAGCTGGATTGAGTGCAAAACGGCTCTTTAGTTGGCAAAAGTTGGAGACTCCCTGACCTAATAAGAAGGTCAAACTAAGAACTCCCATTGTTTTTGGTTAGCTGTGTTGGAGCAGGGATATCTCTAAAACCTGCAGGACAAGTAGCTCTCCAGGACCAGAGTTGGAAACCCTTGAAGCGCCATCAAGCAACAGGAAACAGGACGGCTTTTTAAAATTTCATTTTAGTCGTCTTGGATTTTGACGCAATCGATAGGACGGATCGGTATTATTTGAGCTTCTGAGATGCTAATCAGCTGTGTCCAATTGTAAAAAAAAAACCTTGATGCCGTGGTTACACATAACCACAGTCCGAAAATAAAATGAACGAAAATCCTCCCAGCTGCACAGCATTCAGAGCCAGAGGGGATAATTGTCCAAACAACACATCAACCAGAAAACAACAAAGATTAAAACTATGCAAAACAGCAAAAAGAGCTGCTTCAACAATGCCACCATGAGCAGCAAAATTCCAGAAATACTTTGTTTCTAGAGGTAAATTATATATGTAGAATCAGAGGGATAAAAATGCTCAACAACCGGATAAAGAAAGCTGGTTTTGTTCTGGGGACGACTGTCGAACCACTGGAGTGTATTGTGTAAAAAATTCTTTGTAGGTGTAAGAACCACACCAAGAATCCTCTTCATCAGACAGCATTACAACATGACAGCTACAGGAGATCCTTCCTGATCACAGCCATCAGCATCTATATTCTATAATGACTCTGATGAGTTACATTTTATTTCCATCCAGGATTCATTAAGCAATTTTAAATGAAATTTAATTAAATATGTTAAATATCTGGAATGGTTTGTTGTCCTTCAGTGAGCTTCTAAGGCTGTTTCAATAGTTTAAACCTTTTAACTATTGACCAATTTAACATAACTCAGTTCTGAGTTATCATCTATCTTAGTCTTAAGGCAGCCAGTAGACTTCCAGCTGATTGCAGAACTTGTTTTTGAGATTTTAATAGGAAGTTTGGTTGAAAACAGTTGTTAAAGGGCTGTCAAAGACAATACGTAATGCCCATGTTGCGTCATTAAGTTTTAATTCTCTCGACCAATCGGAATGATGCATTTTGGGCGGACTATTTGAACGCAAAAAGCAGCTTTTTGCTGATTGGCTAATGGAGACGTCAGTCAAGGGTGGGTGCGTCTCCTGTAGTATCGTTCAGATTTTCGTCACTAATACGGTTTTTCGACATAAATAAGATTTTTTACGAAACAAAAAGTTATGTATCAACAAAATATATCGAACTGAGGTAAATATGTTTGTAAAATGTTCGCTGTATGCGATGATCGATGCGCTCGACTCTTGAAAGGAGGCGGGCGCTTGCGTCAGACAAGGCTGTGATTGGTTGCTGCGGTTTTGCCAGGACGTGTGGGCGGCGCTTGTCTGAACATCAACAAAAGAGGGGAAGGGAGAAGGAGAAAAGAAGAGAAAACTGGAAAGAATAAACGACAACAGCTGACAGAAGACGACAGATATGTGGCTTTGAGCAGCGATAACAGGTAGGGGAACACATTTAAAATGTTTTACAGCTATTAGTTTATCCTGACACCGAGTATTTACGAGCCTAGATTCGGTTTTAGCAAAGGCAGGAAGGGCAGGTTAGACAAAAAGCAAGCAATTGTTATTTAATTAAAGTGATTTTACTGCTAAAATCGACATACAGACGCTATGAACGTTAGACTGCAACCAGGATGTAGCTATGCAGTTATTTTAACAACAGAAAATAACTCCGTAACGACGACGAAGATCGTTTCCGAATCGAAGCCTCTGTAAAGGACTATTCCGCTGCTTTAAACAAATCTGGAGCGTTTTATATCAGCTCTAGTTTAAAATCAAGAATATTTAGATGGGTGGAAATGGGAATAGATTTTACTATACTGAACAGATATACCTTTCAAACAGCTTCTGACCTGTATGAGATATTTATTTATTTATTCTGAAACAGTAAATTTAGGGTGAAATGTTCCTTTACTTTGTGTGTTTACGTGACCGAACCGAAAGCCAACTTCAGCGTCGCTCCTCCGGAATTTTTACGAGATAAAATTCTCTAGTTTAGAGAAACTAGAGGACATTTATCCGCATTTCTCTTCAGATTTCCGTTAAATGCAACGATAGTGAAGCGATATGTGTAATTATGGGGTTATTAGAGTGAGGGATTCGGGTTGTGTGTGTGTCAAAAAGCGACTCCCCTCCCCCCGCTCCGAGCAGAGGATTTAAAAAAAAAAAAAAAAAAGGCAAACAAACGGTTCGACGGTTACGGTCCAGTTTACCGACCCAAAGCCCGAATGGTTTGGGGTTTAAAGGCGGTTTATATGTATAAATACGAAGCAGAATTCCCCATTTTATTAGTTTTTTTTATTTTATTTTAAAGAGTGCGGGTTTCTGTTAGTGGGTCAGACGGAGAAGGCGTCTGCCGGAGCCCAGCTCCAGCTGGGGGAAGTGGGCTGGGTTCGGGTTCCCTGCTCGGGCAGGAGGCCGATCATTGACGGGGTTACATCACAGCAGGTAAACCAGGTTACACCAAAACAAGGAGCCGTTAAACTCGGATCCCAAGTTTGTTTATTTTAGTTGAATATCTGGAAAGTGTGGCGTGCTCCCACAACCAAAAAGATCAATTCTGAATCGATTCTTTCAATTTTTTTGAGAATCAAATCATTCCACGATCGATATAGAATTGGAAAAGATTGGATCGAGATCATCGATTCCAACTCCTGAGAATCTGAATCGTTCCATGCATCCGATATTCTGTAGTATTTACTACATACGGCTAGTAGCCACTTCTCGCCCGTTGGTCCAGTAAATGCTGCGTAGCAAACGAGCGAGTAGTATGCATGAAATCGGACGTACTGCTCCACCATTTTACCGGGAGGTTTACGTTACGCCACCTCCTCGGCGTAGCCGACGTTACTCTTCTTAAACGATTTTGGGGCTTCCGCTGCATTGTGGGATAGCGTAGCGTACAGCGTATTTTAGTGTGGAAGTAGTACACATCTGGGAACTTTATGCCTACTTTGCCAATCCATACTAGAGATTCGGATCTACTACGTCGCTCGCGTACTTATTTTTCGCCTGCTACTACGTATTATAGTAGGAGGTATTTGGATGCAGCCGATGCCCCAGCTGATGTGTGAACTGGACCGGATGAATCGATTCACATGATCGTTTGTTGTTTTTTTTTTACATTATGTATGTACGAAAATATCGATACGCCGATATTTCGCGACATTTCATGGCATAATATTGTATCGATACTCAAAAGCAATGTATCGATGTATCGTTTGTTAAACTTTTTGAGTTTGAGCGGGAAACCGTTAGTGGTGACGGTTTGGGTTGGGCATCGATTCAAATTTCATGAATCAATTCTCAATAGTTAGAATCGATTATCACGATTCGATCTGATCCAGTTCAGTACAGCTGATGAAAACGTTTTATAAATTGTTCTCTTAATTATTCGCCTGTAGTTTAATGACTTAAGAAGGAATAACCGTTTACTGGGGAAAAACCTGCATTAACACTTTGAAAACTAAGCCTTAAGACGGTGGTCCGGATTTTCATCTCCTATTAAAGCTGTAAAAGAGGACAAACAATGCTAAAAAAAATGTAACCGGTTTTCGAACTTTTGAATTGATTTGATTATTTGCAGCGTGCGGAAACGTGGTGGGAGAAACCCAGTTGGAACATGGATGCAGTGAGGCTGATGAAGGAGCTGAAGGCCAACTACGAGCAGGAGGCCGATTTTCTGCCCAAAGAGACGGGCCTGAACCTCATCGTGTCCGCGCAGCAGGTGAGAGGTGCAAACCATAAAAAAACGCTCGGGCAACTCAGAGAAAAAGTCACTGAACGCCTCTTTTTGCTTCCCAGAGTGCCGGTCAGATCACAGCCAGGTGCAGGGATGTGAAAGTGGAGGACCTGTGGAGTCTGACCAGCTTCTTCGGCTACAGCACTCAGACGTTCGTCCTGGCCGTCAGCCTGCTGGACCGATTCCTGGCCATGATGAGGGTACGATGCACCGCCACGTCTGGATTAAAATATAGAACTTTCTCTCTGTGAAAATAAAATTTGCTGAAAATCGGGGCGAAAAAAAAAAATCTCTTAGGGCTGGAGATCTATTCGATTCCAAATCTCAAGAATTAGAATCGATTATCCCGATCTGTTCCACTTTGATTTTAAATCGTGATACACAGATAGACGGATATGAAGGATTTGACAACGTTTCTTGTCTCCTACAGGTCCAGCCCAAACACCTGTCCTGCGTCAGCCTCAGCTGCCTCCACATGGCGGCCAGAGTGACCGAGGAGGAGTGTGACCTGACGCCCGCCGACGAGCTCATCCGCATCGGCCAGTGCCGCTTCACCGCGTCCGACCTCAGCCGCATGGAGAAGATCGTCGTCGAGAAGCTCCGCTTCAAACCCAAAGCCGTCACCGCCTTGACCTTCCTGCAGCTCTACCACCAGATCACGCTCACACACGCCACCTACAGGTGAGGCGCAGGCGCTAAGACAGTTTGCGCCAATCCCCCGTTTGCTTTAGCTTAGCATAAACTAATTTAAGTGGGGGCATGCTAGTAGTTCCCATTCAATTAGATCAATTTATGCTTAGCATTGGTTTATAGTTAACATAAACAGATCTAATCAGAAGGTCAAACTAAGAACTCCCGATGTTTTTTGGTCATAAATGCATCACCCAACAACCTGCATTATGATGCAGAAATGGAAATCTGCCCATTTGAAACTAAATAAGAGAAGCTGCAGAGCTTGAACAGGAAAAGAGTGATCTCTGCTGGGGTTCTGGGCCCGCTTTGGGTCCGGGACGTGTTCAGGCGCATCCTGATCGCTCAGAAACATTCGGCAGAGCTCTCGGCTGTTTGTTGCAGAGGGTAATGTAGGTCGGCCGTCTGCAGCTGCTTACGTAACCGTGACTGCAAAGATTAAACGCACAGTGGGGTCAGTTCCTTCTGGATTAGACCAGAACCGGTTCACATCGTTGAAGAAGTTCAAGATACCAGAACCGAAAGAATGATTAACACGCTCCAAAGTTGATGTTTGTTTTATCGTTTCTTCTTCAATCACTGATTTTGTTTCGTTAATCTCATCTTTCTAGGTTAAACAGCTTTATCCATGTTACAGGGTGAAATCCTGGGTTTTAAAAAGCGTCTGGTTGCAGAGAAATGTGCCGATTCTGAAGCGGGACGATTTTTATGTCTCAACAGGAAGGAAACTCTGAGTCTGGAGAAGCTGGAAGCTCAACTGAAAGCCTGTCTGTGTCGGATCTCCTTCTCCAAAGCAAAGGTAGGGATCCTGACGAAGGATCTCGTTTGCTCCTCTGAACGCCGTTCTGATCCCGTCTCTCTTGTCTGTCCACCCCTCCAGCCGTCCGTCCTGGCCCTGGCCGTCCTGAGGCAGGAGATGGAGAGCATCCGGTCGAAGGACATGTTGGAGATCGCCTTCCACATCCAAAGACACCTGAAGGTACGTCTGCTGATCAACGGCGCATCCAGGGAGGGAATCGGCGTCTTATTGCCGAACAAAAAACACGAGTGGGTCAAGATTAAATAGGGTAGAAATCAAGTTTATTTATAAGTTCCACTGTTGCTTCAACAGATAATCAGAAACCAACTGAAGGTTTCAAACAAGCAGCTTAGAACAAACAGCAAAGCACACCACACTTGAACAACAAAGTATAAAGGTAAAACTACAGCCACTGTCAGATACCCAGATGCTTTAAATCATCATTTTATTCCCTGTAGGGTAAGCCGCTTTAATATGGCGGCTAACTTTTTTTTTAGGTTTCTTTTATTGTCCCGTTGAACTATTTTTTACAGAAATGTACTTTTTTTGGATTTGTCTTGAATGTTTAGCTGTTTCTTTCAAAACTACAATCTCACACTTGGTTACACCAGGGTAGCTATTAGCTACTGGCTAACAGCCAGCCTTAAATAGATTTCATTTTATGCAAAGTTCCTACAGGGTCTTAAAAAGCCTTGAAAGCATTTGCATTTATTGTTATTAAAGTAGACGAGGAACAAATAGGAACAAATAATTGAGAACGCAAGGAGGCTCAGAATTAGGGATGGACCAGTATCGATATCAGGGCCGATAACGTTCTAATGGACTCTTATCGGTTAAAGTTAACCGATACCATGAAGAGATGCTTAAAATGTTTGTTTTGTGGTCATTTTTATATATTTTTTAAATCTGTTTCACGATCATTTGTTGTAATAAGCAGAAAAGAAAACCCGTTATAAAATTCATTGTATTTTTTGTTTAGTTTTGGACGCATCAGCATCGGTCGTCGGTATGGGGAAGTGCTCAGATCAGAGTATCTGTATCGTTTAATCCCTTGTCTGAAATACTCAGAACACGTGACATCTTCATTAAACGAAGATTAACGTGAAAAAAAAACATTTTACATTTCTGAGAAATAAATAAACACGCTCCAGGATTATTTTTTCTCTATAAATAAGGCTGTGAAATAGACCATTAAATGGGTATAAATTATTTATATAAAAGGTCTTAAAAACACTTTAATTTAACTTGAACCTGTAGGAACCCTGTTATGATGACTTTTAAGTGCCATTCCTCAAAAGTAAAGCAGAATTATAAATACATAATTTGTTCCAATTTATTTGGGTGGGCCAAAGCCCCCCCAGCTTCACCCTTAGCCACACCCCTGTTACTTCGTAAATTCAGGAATCCAGGTAGAAAGAAATGATAAAATCCTGATGATTAGTATTTAAACAGTTAATTTAACCCGTTTAAACCAACTCAGAACATATATGAGGTAAATAGAAACTAAAATTGTTGGATTTTCTGACGTAGCAGTTAATTAAGGCATCAACACAGAGCTGCTTTGTTTTCTTGGAACAAAATGAAACCACCTGGGAGAATCAGCTGATCGGCCTGCAGGTTTAGAGATTACAGGTGTGACGCTTCAAAGCCGCGGATCGGGTTTCAGTCGTGTCCTCCTGACCCGTCTCAGCTGACGGCGGCGCTTTTCAGGAAAAGCTCAAATCCGTCTCCGGTTTCAGATTCCCGACGCGGAGCTGCAGCGGTGGGGCGAGCGGGTCGCCCGCTGCCTGTCGGACTACGCCTCGCCCAAGTGCAGCAAGCCCAACCACAGGAAGCTGCAGTGGATCGTGTCCCGGCGGACCGCACAGAACCTGCACAGCCACCGCAGCGTGCCGGAGCTTCCCACCATCCCAGAGGACCGCTGGGACGAGAGCGAGAGGTCAGAACAACTCACACACACAAGTCCTCGCCCTGAAACGCTGACGTCTCGTTTGCTTCAGGAAAAAAAACAAAAACCCAACACGCCTCGGAAAAGTTTGAGCTTCACAGGTATTTCCAGCGGCCACGCCCGCCACGAGCCGTCTCCATAACAGATCGACTCATTCTGGGTGCGTCAGAGCAGCGCGTCGATGATTAACCCAGAGAGCGATCAGCTGAGCCGCCGCACCAATCAGGAAGCCTTTAACTGCTCATCTTTCACTTTCAGTCCTGCTCCAGTCGGTTCACATACGATACTAATTGTTTGTCCAGAATCCGCTCCATGTTTTAGTTTCCAGAACCACGTAATCTGAATTTTTAAATATGGGCAGACGATGGATAAAACATCAGAGAATGCCGATACTTGCCGCTAAAAGAAAGTTTTAGGTAAAGAACTGAGCGGTTCTTGGGTTAGAACCAGTTTTGTGGTTCTTCTGTGATATAAAAATAATAAATAATGAGATTAGGGAATGTAATCCTGATGTTCTCGTACTAATTTATGAGGAAACTGCAAGAATTTAACAGGGAATGTTAACTTTTCGCTTCAAATTTTCGTTTTGTTGTCATTTTTATCTAATTCACCATCGTTTGTGGTAACAGGCAGAAAATAAACCCGTCTATTTCATTGTGTTTGTTTTAATCGCCGTATCGGCAAATACTCACATCAAAGCATCGGTGTGGTTGCGTCCCAAAATGAGACGACAAAGGTTTTTATTTATTTAAACAAACGCGATGAGATCATTTAAAATGTATTATTTACACAATAAAAATGTTTAATGAGCAAAATAAAATAAAACGGGACGCAGAGACGACGAAGCTGTAAAATGGTTACTGCCCAAAAACCGCCGACTTGATTATTTCCAGAGGAAGAAGATGGTGCGGTGACAAGATTACTACAGATTTACTGCAAAAATGCCGATGCACACAGACGAGAAAATCTCGAAATGAGCCCAAAATCGGACTCACAACCAGCTGATAGAAATGAAGTATTAGTAAAACACAAATCGACTATTTTAAGACGAAGCTAGGGGACGTGTCACGAAATACTAACATTCAGATTCAGATGTAGAAAGTTACGAAAAAAAGGATTTAAGAGTTAGGAATAGTATGTACAGAATGGTAATGAGTAGTTTTGCATTAAAAAGTTAACATTTGTGCAGATAACAGCAGCAGAAATGTTAATTAGTAAAACTGCAGTATAACGAGTCGTTTAATCTCATCTCAAGATGGTGAAACTGTTGCGGCACGAAAAAGTTTGACTTTACGTCACAATCACAATAAAATAATACAAATAAAATCTTACAACAAGTTTGGCTGCGATTGTATCTCGATTAAAAAAGAGATTGTTACGTCAAACCTGAGGAACGGACGATTTCGGGTCCCTGAGATTAAGAAACTGATGCCGTGATTTTTGCTGCAATCAACAAGATAACCAAACATTTGTTGCAACAAAGATAGCAACAATGAGGATGAAACTTGTGTGGAAAAAAAAAACGAGGTCAAGGTCTCTTCGCCTGTAACCAAACTATGACACAGCAATACGACAGAAATTATATGGCTCTGTTTTTTTTACAATGAGGAGAAAATGGTAAAAGCAAGAAAACGCACTGCAAGTTATTTCATCTTCAGATTCTAAAAAACTGCTGCAGCAAAAAGAAGTTGGACTTGCAGGGAAGAGGATTAGGGCCACTGAAGAAAACAAATTATGTTTCTGATCTCAGAATTCTGAACATCATTTATTGCTGAATCAGCGAAGGTTTGTTGCATTTAATTTCTCCGTTCTTCTGTTTGAAGGATCTCCAGTTCCATAAATCAGTGGTTGTTGTGTGAGCCAAACGTGATGTGAAATACAATCGGTGAAACTAACAAACAGACATGCTAGCAGGTATCTGTAAGCGATCTGCTTAGTTATTTCTCCCCGCGCACATCTCCGCTCCATCACTGAAGCTGCGTGCTCCCAAGATGGTGTTCATTAAGGACAAAGTCAGAATTCTGAGAAAAAAGTCAGAAATATATATTTTTTTTCTTCTGTAGTCTGGGAAGCACAAACTGGGCTTTAACCTTATTACAAACAGTTTTGTAGACGTACGCTGATTTTGGAAGTGGATATAAATACTGCTGAGCGGCTCAGGCTGGCTCCAAACCTCTCTGGGTGGGTAAGAAAACATGAAACCTGCTAAAAAATAAGGTCTAGGTTGAAAAAGGAATCAAGCCGGATAGGAGAAACGTTGCAGCAGCACAAAGTTGGAGATTCTCCCGAAACGACGAGGCGGGGGAATCGATGCGTTATCGCGATCAAATGAAAAGGTTCCAACAAGAGTTTCAGCTCATCACTTCCTAGTTTGTATCTTGTTATAATCAGTGAGAACACTAGGTGGCGTCATGAAAGCGTTTCGACTCTCTTGTCAAGCCGCTCATCTCCTGTTTTTCTCCACACAGCGAGGATTCGTGTGAAGACGTGATGAGCTCAGGAGACGAGTCCCTCAGCAGCTCCCTGGGCAGCGACGCCGAAGGCCCCTTCTTCCCGTTGCACCTCCATCGCCACCAGAAGCACCGCCAGTACCTCCACGCCTGAAGGC
This sequence comes from Apricaphanius iberus, assembly GCA_028564705.1. Lineage (NCBI taxonomy): Eukaryota > Metazoa > Chordata > Actinopteri > Cyprinodontiformes > Aphaniidae > Apricaphanius > Apricaphanius iberus. Next base: position 852,950 of record JAPXFQ010001843.1, read on the forward strand.
TCCGCCCATCCGTCCCCTTCTCTTCACTTCCTACCAGCAGCCCTCGCTCATTTTCCGCCTCAGAACGTGGAGACGTCACATCCCTGGACGTCTCACGCCGCTGCCAGCCGCTCAGGCTGCCAAACAAGGGCCGATTTGCCAAAACGGGTCCCGTCTGTCCCGTAGTACGACTTTATTTGGACTGTTATTAACCTCTGACTGTTTTCCTGGAGTGCAGAAGGTAGAAGCAGCAGCTGTGGTCGTTTTAAAAAGAAATTAAAACCAAACATTTTGTTTCTGATCGCAAAGAAAACGGGATGTGTTAAAACCCGACCGCTGCTGCTTCCTGTGATGGCATATTAGGGCCGTTGTAAACAAAAAAAATCTTTGGGAGTAAATTTCCGCCTAAAAACTCAGAAATACTGAGATTAAAGTCTCATATCCTCCAGAAAAAAAAAAATCGGAACTTCTCTGATGTCAAAAAGTAGCAAAACTACGAGTAAAATCACGATTAATTGCACATATATTTCCAGAAGAAAAACCTCAAAAACTGTCACAATAATCGTAAAATTACGAGTTAAGACAAAAATTCTGAGATTAATTTCAGATATTTTCTAGAAAAAAAAACCCACATAACTTTCTGATGTGGAAAAGTAGAAAATGTGCGGGAAAATAAAAAACTAAAATGTCTACGATTAAAGGCATATTTTTTTACTTAAAATGTTCTGACTTGACAATGTCAGAAATATCTTAGTTTAGATATTGAAAATGTTTGCCATTAATCATGGACATTTTTTACGTTTTTTCTCGCAAATTTTCTTCTTTCCTACATGAGAAAAAGTACGTGTTCTTCCTGGAAAATATCTGAAATAAATCTAAAAATTTCTGTCTTTTAACTTGTAATTTTACGATTTTTTTCTGACAGAATTTCCGATTTATTTATTTTTTCCTTGGAAAATATGTGCAATTAATATCAGAAATTCTGAATTTTTACTCGTAGTTTTGCTAATTTTTCACCTCAGAGAATTGTAGATTTTTTGCTGGAAAATATGAGACTTAAATCTCATAATTTGAGCGTTTTTTGGGGCGGAAATTTACTCAAAATATTTTCTGTTTTGTTTACAGTGGCCCTCATACTCCGTTGTAACTTTCTCCCTCTGCTGTTTCCAAGTTTAATTTGCACAATTTTTATTTTCTATGTTGTTTTCAGGTGTTAAATGGTAGAAGCGGAGTTCGGCTTTTATTTTATTTTCCCTCTGGAGCCGAACTCTGCCGACGCCAGCGTGCGTTTAGAGTGGAAGTGTGATCTCTGTTTCTGGTAAAGATACCGACGCTATGATGTAGCTTAAAAGTGAGGATGTTGTTTTAAACTAAATAATGCCGAATGTGTCAAACAAAAACAAAAAAAAAGACAAAAAGTTACAAAATGTTTATAGAAAAACATGTTTAACTGTAAATGGTGTACAAAAAAAAAAAAAAAAGCTGTTAATACTTCTTTGTAGATAGCGAGTTATTTATTCTGTTTTTGTCACATGTACTGAAAAAGAAAAATCTTATAAAAAATATGCTATTTTTAATCCACAGTCTGCTGCTCATTTTTTTTCACTTTCATCTGGAAGCTGAATAAGTTGATTCCTACAAGAGGAAAAGAGAAACACTGTCGGATTTATCCCTAACAGGCCACCGTAGTGCTCTGCCGATATGAAATATAAAATAATGAATCGTCTGAAGCCATCTGTAATAGAAATGTTGGTAAAATCCAGGCAATAACTCCTCACAATGTTGCTGGAATTTGGTTTATTTGTCCAGATTTATGCGTATGAATAAACATCTGCACAGAATGGCATCGGGATTCTGAACGACTGTTTTCAAAACAAATACTTTCTCTTTAAAAAAATAAAATAATTTCCATCTACACATAACTGGATAAATGCGTTAAAGCACTTTAAAATTGTGAGTTAAAAGTCAAGTAATTTGAGATATTTTCTAGGAAAAAAAAGTGTAGGGCAAATTTTCTGACTTTACAATGTCAGAAATATCTTAGTTTAGAAATCGAAAATATGTCTGTAATCATAGAAAGTCTTTTTTTTGCAAATGTTCTATTTTTCTACAGAGATTTGCGTTTTTCCCCCCTGGAAAAATTTGTGGAATTAATCTCAGAAACTCTCAGTTTTTGCGCCTAGTTTTGCTACTTTATGACGGACAATTTAAAAAAAAAAATTCTGGAAAATGTGACTTTAGTCTCAGAATCTCTAAGTTTTTTGGGTGGAAATTAACTCCAAAATATTTTTCTTTTGTTTAGAATGGCCCTAATACCTCGTCGTACTGTTCAGGTTGTTTGGTTCGAATATTTAAACTAAAAAAAAAAAACCTAAGGGAAGTTTATAGGCAAGAATCTGGTGATACAGCAGAGTTTCTGCATAAATCAGAATCTGATTTAATGTTTAATTAGGATTAATGACAATAGTTAACATTTTCAATGCAATTGAAGCACTCATGACAACTCGAGAATATATATGTATATATACATATACACATATATGAAGCGCTCTTTTTCAAAATGCTATAAATACATTTTAATAGTTTTCAGGAAAATAATTATTTTACCTCGACACACACATTTTGTGAATATTCGATTCATCCTGGTAAAATGTTTTTTTTTTGCCTCAGAACATGTTGAACAATAATTATTAAATCAAGCAAAAATATTGTTGATGATAAATTCAAAGTGAATTAAATTTTTCCTCAAAACGTTATATATCATCCATTTCCAGAGAGAGATGCACTATGATGGATCTTCATCACCAGGCCTGTATTGTCAGCATACTTACCAACTATGAGACCTCAGAATTAGGGAGACATTAATAAGGACCAAGATGCTACAGTCCCAGACCCACCCTGGGCCCCTTTTAGCCCCTCTTTATTAACCTCCTGGATACGCCCCTGCTCAGCAGCAGGAATAATCTCTTATTAATCATTTTAAAAACTCATAGGAGTCTCTGTGTCTGGAGAAAGTACTTTTTCTTACTTTGGTAGCAGCGCTGCATTGAGTTTGTTGATTTTGCTGTAACTTTGTTTTCTGCCGAAACACAAGAAGGATCGGCTCAAAGAGCTGGAAGTAAAAGCCTTGATCCACTGATGAAGTTACCATCAGGCATCCAAAAGGGAAGGAAACTAGACTTTAGGTCGGTTCAAACGGTTTTTTAATCCTAAATATGTCTGAAGATTTAGAAAGTAAATGAAACCACAGCTTCTGTCAGTCACATAAAGACCGTTGTGAAAACTTGCGGCTCTTTTATGCGTCACTAATTACAGCTGATTGTTTCCCTCAAACGTACGAATCACGTAGTTAAACCTATTTTGGACTCAAAACGTCGAATTTCACCAACAGTAGATGGATTTTCATGACTGAAATGAGGAAACTGTACCTCAGAGCTCCTTCTTTGGCAAAATAAAAATGTAACAGATTTTATTCTCCATCCCTCTCACATAAGAAACGGGGATCGAACATGAACTGTGACGCCGTCAGATATCGGGAGAAATTCGGGAGAATGTCGGCTCTGGGAGGTTTTCGGGAAGGGAACTGAAATTCAGGACTCTCCTGGGAAAATATGGAGGATCAGACGCAGCATTAGACACACCTGTTGCTCCTAGTAGTGCCAGCACATATTTTTTTGTACAACTTTCACTGAATTCTGATTAGTTGAGAGGATTTATCGCGTTTAGGCTAAAAATAGGTTCGGCGCTTACGGCGGTTCGTAAACAAAAAAACAGCATCTTGTAGAGACATTTTAATAAGGAAATATTTGACAAGAAACGTGGATGAAGCAGCGAATTGGTTCAGTACAAAGCTAAATGACACGACAAACTCTTTTTTTTCTTTTAAATGCCGTTTATCGCGTTTTGGAAAAGAGCTTTTCATATATATGCAAGTCTGGAAACTGTGTATCTTAAAGTACCGTGACGTAGTATGAATTGGCACTTTAACCTCCGAGCTAGTTTTGTTCTTCCAGAAGAAACCTCTGGCCATTTCTGAATCTGGAACCTGTCTGTATTGGATGCTGCAGGTCAGAGTTCAGACAGCAGGGAAGCTCCACCTACGGCGTTACGCACCGCCCAAACGACACAGAGAGACTCCTCCATGTACACCTGCAGTTAGAACGTTAGCGTCGCTCACAGTAGCTGCTAAAGATGGAAAAGGTAACCAGTCATAGCTAACTACTGTCTGCGGCCCGGTACCACTAGATACTTTTCAATACGACTACTTAAACGATACCGGGTTTAATGACTATGTTTCCAATACCATTTTTGAGTCAAATTTTAAGAGAATAAAGCATTTTTTTTTTCCAAAAACAATTTGTGTTTTATTGATTTATAATTTCTACTTCTTACCCTCTAGGCGCCGGGGTTTTTTCTATAAAATATTCCATTTTGATATCACTAGTTCAAAATGTTGTAGCTTTAATATGATTATAGATAAAGGTACACTGTAAATTAGAAAAATCTTCAGTATGATCCAAAGTTTGTGATAGGAGCAAAATCATACATCTAATTTGCATATTATGACGTCATCAGGCGTTGGGAGTATTGGATTTCATGACTTTTACAATTATTTGCTTTTTTACATTGTTTAAAACTTTTATTTCATCAATAAATTTTTTTTTATTTATATTTTTTTATATATGTATTTTCTACATCTATACGTTTCATTTTTTTTGGCTTTTTTTTTAAAGAACAGGTGAACATATCTGTTTATGTCCTTTCTTATGTGGCTCCGTTATTCACTATATAAAATCAACAGAAAGAAAATATTGTCCACAGAATTTTACAGATCCGTCCCAAAAATAACTAACACTCTCATCAAATTGTCTGATCCACTGGTGATTCTACTCTTCCTCATCTGTCAAGCAAACCTCGCCAAAATCATCATCATTCCTCACTTGCATCGGAACAGAGAACTTTACTGCTGTTTACTCGCTTATAAGCGGTCTTTTTTCTCGCCCGTTTTCGATCGCATCTGCTATTATTTCCACGGATTTTTACATCCCTTTGACCTCGATCACGATTAGCGTTGTGATGACCGCCTCGCTACCCGAACACACACCTTTCTCTCACTGGGAGAACGTGATGCAGAGCTGGAATGTTGCTGCTTTTGGAGCGTCATGGCATGCGGGACATTTTTGTTTCACTTTCTTTCTCCCGGGACAACTGAACAGATCAGAGGTAAATATTCCTCTTCAGAATCTGAATAAGCCAATACTTTCTGGTGGGGAACTCGGACGTCTCGGCCTCATAAGTTTTATCTTTCTAAAAGTCGCGTTCTCTATATTGTGACCACAGCGGCTGTACCTCCTGTCCCCCGCTCGCGGAGCTGACTTAAAGGCCGATTTACTCCAAAAGTTTCCATGGTAACACACCCAAAAAGGTGTCCAAGATTAAAGGTACACATGTCCGCCATTTCCTGGTATAAAGTAGTAATTAAATTAGTGGCCCTATCTCCAGCTGTGGCTCGTTAAAGTCGCAATGTTGCTTGTCACAATATTGCGACTTTGGCGCCTAGAGGGTTAAACTGTAAATTTCTGCTCATATATGTGATATTGTTTAAGCCCGTTACTATGGTCCCTAAACATATCCTATATTGTTTCATAAGAATTGTTTTTTCTTTTACTTATAAATGTATTATATGAAAGAAAAAGAAAGGAAATGAGTCCGTTAAACTGTATTTCCTAACGCTAGACCAGGGGTCTGCAACCTGTGGCTCTTTAGACCTTCCACAACGGCTCTCGCACCAAACATACCAAATAATGTTTTTTCTGTTCTTTCAATAATAAATTCAGGTTTTAGCAGGAGTTTTGTTATATAAAAAATATTTTGAATTTCTGTGATACAATGACATTAAAATAACAATACTTCATCTGCTATTTAGGTTTAAAACTATGTGCATTTTTACATAATTTTGCCACAAATGTCAAAAAGTGAGAAGAAAATGAATGGGTCCTCTTTACACTGACATTTCATGATTTTTTCTTTGTTTTACCTCACCCTAAAAACAGAAATAAAATAGTAACTATAGTACCTACCTAAAATAGTACCTATTTATGAATTAACACACGTTACTCCAGTAGATTATTATCAAAAAATCCAAAATTAAGTTTTTCTAAAGGTCATGTTACATTTGCGGCTCTGAATGAGTTTTATTTATCTGGGTTAAGCGAAAAACGGCTCTTTGGATGGTACAGGTTGCAGACCCCTGCTCTAGATAAACAAACAATAAAGTTTGTTTTATGGCACATTTATGCTTTTATAAACATTTCATCATTTTTTAGTGTTTTTGTTGCTGGTGCAGCAGAGGCGGATGAATCTGTGGACTCATGTCTGCTTTCATTGCAGTAAAAAAACGGTAGATGACAGCGTGCATGACGAGGTGCGCAGGGTTATAGTTTTTTTTATTTAGTTTGGACTTGATTTTAGTTTTAACCATTTGTTAGGTAGTTTTAGCCACCGTTCATTTAGTTTGCTTTCTGCCACAGAACCATTCGCACAAAGATGTCACCAAAGATCCTCCTATTACAGCTGGATTTTCTCTATTCAGGTCAGATTTGAATACTCTGGAAAGTTGAAGACGGAGTCTGGAGACGATGGTTTTTTTCATACTCAACTTTATTGCCATCCATTGTTTTAAATACGGAGCAGAAACGGAGGTGGTGGCCTGACATGGCTTACTATTTATGCTCCTCAGTATAAAACGTTTGCTGTTTGTTTGTTTTTTTTGTTTAATTTACGTCTCAGAGCCGAGATGAAACCAGGCGACCTGCTTTCCTGCAGCTGAAACAGCAACAAGCTCTCAGAGCAAACAGAGAAAAGCAGGAAAACAACGACGGAGTCATGCGAGTCCTACCGCAGCACCGATCCGTCTCCGGTTCCCTCCTCCAACACCGTCGCTTTGCTCCGCTTCCATCTAAACTCAAGTTTTTATAAAAAAGGAAAACAAAAAGTTTCACTTCCGGGATCAGAACCCCATCCGGGATTTCTTCTTCTTGGGTTGGGACGGCTGGGACGCCCCACGCTGGCTCTGGGACGCCCAGGAAGGGGGGAGACGCTGAGAGGAGCCCCACGAGGAGGAGGAGGGATGAAGAGCAGGCATGTTGCTCTGTGACGCCTCTTCCTGGGAATACAGAGACACGGCTGGTTAGTGTTTGATGAGCCGCTGTGTGCATACCTGCGAACTAAAACTTTTTTACATCTAAACTAGCGTTCTGATTAGGGCTGCAGCTATCGATTCTTTTTCCAATTAATCTAACCCTTTATGGATTCGATTAATCAGATAATTTTTTTACATTTTTATATAACCAAAACAAATCATGCATAACGAAAAATTTGTATGCCTGTAAAATGATCAAGTATTTTTTTTTATCTCTCAAAAAACAGAGAACTCCAACATTTGGTTCTAAAAGCCCATTGACAGTATTTATTTGTTGATTTATTTGACAAAATAACAGTTAACAGCAATAATATAAGTTGATAAACTAAACAGTCCATCCACTTTTTTTGTGAAAAAGCTTTTGTGAAAAGTTACAATGTTTTTGTGATTTTCTTCTTCGCCAATCACTTAAATTGTCACATAAACCTTAGTAAAACAAAATTACTTTAAATGTCCTTTTAACAGAATAAAACTCTAAAATGTGAGCAGCTCAGATTGGGTCCTCAATGGAAGATTTTATTTTGGTGCTACAGTCCCAGACCCACCCTGGGCCCCTTTTAGCCCCTCTTTATTAACCTCCTGGATACGCCCCTGCTCAACACCACTGAACGTTTAGGAATAATCACTTATAATTCATATATTAATCCATTCAGGTGAATGGACGCACGAATGAATGCGTGGACAGCTAGACGAATGCATGGACGCATGAATGAATGCATGGACAGCTAGACGAATGCATCGACACAAGAATGAATGCATGGACAGCTAGAGCAATGCATGGACAGCTAGAGCAATGCATGGACAGCTAGACGAATGCATGGACAGCTAGACGAATGCATGGACGCATGAATGAATGCATGGACAGCTAGACGAATGAATGGACGCAAGAATGAATGCATGGACAGCTAGACGAATGAATGGACGCAAGAATGAATGCATGGACAGCTAGACGAATGAATGGACGCAAGAATGAATGCATGGACACTAGACAATGCATGGAAGCTAGACAATGCATGGACGCAAGAATGAATGCATGGACAGCTAGACGAATGCATGGACGCACGAATGAATGCGTGGACAGCTAGACGAATGCATGGACAGCTAGACGAATGCATGGACAGCTAGACGAATGAATGGACGCAAGAATGAATGCATGGACAGCTAGACAGATGCATGGACGCAAGAATGAATGCATGGACAGCTAGACGAATGCATGGACAGCTAGACGAATGCATGGACAGCTAGACGAATGCATGGACGCATGAATGAATGCGTGGACAGCTAGACGAATGCATGGACAGCTAGACGAATGCATGGACAGCTAGACGAATGCATGGACAGCTAGACGAATGAATGGACGCAAGAATGAATGCATGGACAGCTAGACGAATGAATGGACGCAAGAATGAATGCATGGACAGCTAGACGAATGCATGGACAGCTAGACGAATGCATGGACGCAAGAATGAATGCATGGACAGCTAGACGAATGCATGGACGCACGAATGAATGCATGGACAGCTAGACGAATGCATGGACGCATGAATGAATGCATGGACGCATGAATGAATGCATGGACGGACAGCTAGACGAATGCATGGACAGCTAGACGAATGCATGGACGCAAGATGAATGCATGGACAGCTAGACGAATGCATGGACGCAAAATGAATGCTGGACAGCTAGACCATGGACGCAAGAATGAATGCATGGACAGCTAGACGAATGCATGGACGCAAGAATGAATGCATGGACAGCTAGACGAATGCATGGACGCACGAATGAATGCGTGGACAGCTAGAGGAATGCATGGACAGCTAGACGAATGCATGGACAGCTAGACGAATGAATGGACGCAAGAATGAATGCATGGACAGCTAGACGAATGCATGGACGCAAGAATGAATGCATGGACAGCTAGACGAATGCATGGACAGCTAGACGAATGCATGGACGCATGAATGAATGCGTGGACAGCTAGACGAATGCATGGACGTATGAATGAATGCGTGGACAGCTAGACGAATGCATGGACGCATGAATGAATGCATGGACGCATGAATGAATGGATGGACGGACAGCTAGACGAATGCATGGACAGCTAGACGAATGCATGGACGCAAGAATGAATGCATGGACAGCTAGACGAATGCATGGACGCAAGAATGAATGCATGGACAGCTAGACGAATGCATGGACGCACGAATGAATGCGTGGACAGCTAGAGGAATGCATGGACAGCTAGACGAATGCATGGACAGCTAGACGAATGAATGGACGCAAGAATGAATGCATGGACAGCTAGACGAATGCATGGACGCAAGATGAATGCATGGACGCTAAGAATGCTGGACAGCTAGAGATGCATGGACGCCGAATGAATGGGTGGACAGCTAGACGAATGCATGGACGCATGAATGAATGGGTGGAGAGCTAGACGAATGCATGGACGCATGAATGAATGGGTGGAGAGCTAGACGAATGCATGGACGCATGAATGAATGCGTGGACAGCTAGACGAATGCATGGACGCACGAATGAATGCGTGGACAGCTAGAGGAATGCATGGACGCAAGAATGAATGCATGGACAGCTAGACGAATGCATGGACAGCTAGACGAATGAATGGACACACGAATGAATGCATGGACAGGTAGATGAATGCATGGACGCATGAATGAATGCGTGGACAGCTAGATGAATGCATGGACGCACGAATGAATGGGTGGACAGCTAGACGAATGCATGGACGCATGAATGAATGGGTGGAGAGCTAGACGAATGCATGGACGCATGAATGAATGGGTGGAGAGCTAGACGAATGCATGGACGCATGAATGAATGCGTGGACAGCTAGACGAATGCATGGACGCACGAATGAATGCGTGGACAGCTAGAGGAATGCATGGACAGCTAGACGAATGCATGGACAGCTAGACGAATGCATGGACAGCTAGACGAATGAATGGACACACGAATGAATGCATGGACAGGTAGATGAATGCATGGACGCATGAATGAATGCGTGGACAGCTAGATGAATGCATGGACGCACGAATGAATGGGTGGACAGCTAGACGAATGCATGGACGCATGAATGAATGGGTGGAGAGCTAGACGAATGCATGGACGCATGAATGAATGGGTGGAGAGCTAGACGAATGCATGGACGCATGAATGAATGCGTGGACAGCTAGACGAATGCATGGACGCAAGAATGAATGCATGGACAGCTAGACGAATGAATGGACGCAAGAATGAATGCATGGACAGCTAGACGAATGAATGGACGCAAGAATGAATGCATGGACAGCTAGACGAATGCATGGACGCAAGAATGAATGCATGGATGCATAAATGAATGCATGGACAGCTAGACGAATGCATGGACAGCTAGACGAATGCATGGACGCAAGAATGAATGCATGGACAGCTAGATGAATGCATGGATGCATAAATGAATGCATGGACAGCTAGACGAATGCATGGACAGCTAGATGAATGCATGGATGCATAAATGAATGCATGGACAGGTAGACGAATGCATGGACAGCTAGATGAATGCATGGATGCATAAATGAATGCATGGACAGCTAGACGAATGCATGGACAGCTAGACGAATGCATGGACGCAAGAATGAATGCATGGACAGCTAGATGAATGCATGGACGCACGAATGAATGCGTGGACAGCTAGACGAATGCATGGACGCAGGAATGCATGGACGCAAGAATGAATGCATGGACAGCTAGATGAATGCATGGACGCACGAATGAATGCGTGGACAGCTAGATGAATGCATGGACGCAAGAATGAATGCATGGACAGCTAGACGAATGCATGGACGCAAGAATGAATGGATGGACGGACAGCTAGACGAATGCATGGACAGCTAGACGAATGCATGGACAGCTAGACGAATGCATGGACAGCTAGACGAATGCATGGACGCATGAATGAATGGATGGATGGATGGACAGCTAGACGAATGCATGGACAGCTAGACGAATGCATGGACAGCTAGACGAATGCATGGACGCACGAATGAATGCGTGGACAGCTAGAGGAATGCATGGACAGCTAGACGAATGCATGGACGCACGAATGAATGCGTGGACAGCTAGATGAATGCATGGACAGGTAGATGAATGCATGGACGCATGAATGAATGGGTGGACAGCTACACGAATGCATGGACGCATGAATGAATGCGTGGACAGCTAGACGAATGCATGGACGCACAAATGAATGCATGGACAGGTAGACGAATGAATGGACGCAAGAATGAATGCATGGACAGCTAGACGAATGAATGGACGCAAGAATGAATGCATGGACAGCTAGACGAATGCATGGACAGCTAGACGAATGCATGGACGCACGAATGAATGCGTGGACAGCTAGATGAATGCATGGACGCAAGAATGAATGCATGGACAGCTAGACGAATGCATGGACGCAAGAATGAATGGATGGACGGACAGCTAGACGAATGCATGGACAGCTAGACGAATGCATGGACGCATGAATGAATGGATGGACGGACGGACAGCTAGACGAATGCATGGACAGCTAGACGAATGCATGGACGCACGAATGAATGCATGGACAGGTAGACGAATGCATGGACGCATGAATGAATGGGTGGACAGCTAGACGAATGCATGGACGCATGAATGAATGCGTGGACAGCTAGACGAATGCATGGACGTATGAATGAATGCATGGAGAGCTAGACGAATGCATGGACGCATGAATGAATGCATGGACAGCTAGACGAATGCATGGACGCACGAATGAATGCATGGACGCATGAATGAATGGATGGACGGACAGCTAGACGAATGCATGGACACACGAATGAATGCATGGACACACGAATGAATGCATGGACAGGTAGATGAATGCATGGACGCATGAATGAATGCGTGGACAGCTAGACGAATGCATGGACGCACGAATGAATGGGTGGACAGCTAGACGAATGCATGGACGCATGAATGAATGGGTGGACAGCTAGAGCAATGCATGGACGCACGAATGAATGCGTGGACAGCTAGATGAATGCATGGACGCACGAATGAATGGGTGGACAGCTAGACGAAAGCATGGACGCATGAATGAATGCGTGGACAGCTAGACGAATGCATGGACGTATGAATGAATGCGTGGACAGCTAGACGAATGCATGGACAGCTAGACGAATGCATGGACGCATGAATGAATGCATGGACAGCTAGACGAATGCATGGACGCATGAATGAATGCGTGGATGGATGAATAGGTGAACAGATAAATAGTTGGAGGGATTGGTTGGAAGCGGACAAAAAGTTGTAGGAATTCTCTCCTTCCTTACCTGCGTTTCACACAGAGAGCTCAGGTAGTCGTCCACCTGCCTTCTGCTCCTCCTCTGATTGGCTGTCAGGGTCTCAGGAGTGTTTGGTTGGATTGGGGGAAGGGTTCTGGTTCTGATGGGGGACTCTCTACGAGGCGTGGTGGGCGGGACGGGAACAGGACTCTGGGTCTTGGCGACAGGAGGCGATGAGAATTCTTCACCCGCTAGTTGAGCAGCCAGCACCCCTCCACCTTCTCCGTCCGACAACGCCCACTGACTCGCCGCTGAGGACCAACCGGAGAGGTCGTCCAGGTCCGTCTGGTAGCTGACCGACGAGGTGAAGCTCCCGCCCAGCTCGAGGCGGCGGCCCGTGGCTCTCCGCGCCTCCTTCTCCCGCTTCCTCCTTCTCCTCAGAGACTCAACCTTTGTCTTCCTGTTCGCCCCCATCTGGTCCTGCCACCACGCCCGCCACTCCTCCTCTCCCCGCCACGACACGGTCAGCCGTTCGCTGAGCGCGTCCGTCCACGCCTCGGCGCTCACCAGCGTGGGAGCGGGAACCGGATCCGGCACAGCGACGGAGGCGGAGCCGTTGAGCAGCAGCGACCGCCTCGACATGCACGCCTTCAGATCACGCTTCAGCGTCTCCTCCCGCTCTCCTCCGTCCTCCTCGTCTGACAAGCGCAGCAGTCCTGTGGTCTGGACGGTGAAGTTCCCATGGGTTTTCCGTTCCCGGCACGTCAGCATGAGTTTCAGCAGCCAACGCTTCCAGGTTTGGATCGACGCGCCGCTGAGGGTTACGGGAGCCGGCTCCCTGCATGAGTTCTGATCCGCTTCCTCCTCGTTCCCGTCCAAAACTCGTTCCACGTCCGTCCGGCTCTCCTGATTCCAGTCGTTCACATCCACCCGAATCCCACTTCTGCCCTCCGGCTCCGCAGATAAAGAACCAGAAGCCCGGTTCCTCTCCGGCGTTTCCGGAACAATCAGAATCTGGGTCGGCATGACGACGTCCTCGTCGCTCGACGTGTCGGTGATCGGCAGCTGGGAACGTGCCGCAGACCCACCCAACGCTCCCGTCTCTGTTGGAGGTCCGGTTCCCGGCTTTCCTTCGTCCAGAGGGCGGCGCTCCAGGACCTGGTAGAAAACGTCTCCCGCCTCCGTCAGCTGGAGGACGCACATACGCTCCCCAGCGGCGGCTCTCCTCCGGAAACACGTCAAACCTAAACGTGGGAACGCAGTGTTAAGAAGTCGGCTGCATCATAAAAAAAACCAACAACTGTTTTTGGCTCCCTCTACTGGAGGAAGTTATTTACCTGCAGCAGGCGAAGCCAGTCTGTCAGCTGCGGTTTGCTGCCGGTGGGGAAGCTGGACGGGGAGGCGTTCCAGACTGTCCGTGGGTCTGAGGAGAGCCTGAGGAGAACCTCGGCTGGAGCAGGCCTCAACTCGACCTCCTGAACAAACAACAAGAGGAAAAGAAAAGCTAAACTCTTCTCCTCTTAGCCAATTAAAAACAGGGAATCACTCATTCATGGCTTTTACAATAAATAACTCTCCATCTGCATGTCGCTGGTGGTAAAGATGGGGTGGGAACGTCTACCTTCCCAACGATCCATCTACATTTGGACGAGTGGTTGAGATTTTGCAGTAAAGGAACGATACTTTAATCTCTTTGAGAATCACAGCTTCAGAAAAAACTAAAATGAGCAGAGCCTACGGTAGCAGTGTGGATATTTCACATTAATTACCTACTGAGAACTTCCTTCTTTTTCTGTGATTCTCACATTTGCGTTTTTTGTAATCCTGTGAGCTTTTACTTGTAACCCGCGTCCTACACTGAAAAAAGAAAATGCTGCTCCGACTTACATAAATTGCTTTACTTGATCACAAGTAATTGAATTAAGTTTATTCAGGCAACTTTACGAAGTTCTCCAGTAAAAAAAAAAAAAAAATTAATTAAGTTTGATTAATTTAATTCAATTACCCGTGACCGATTAACGCGATTTACTTATGTTGGGGGGGGGTTGCTGCAGCAGGAAGCGATAAAGTGATACAGATTTAGGTAAATATAATCTGCAGAAGAACCACTTCTGAGTTCATTGAAATTGATCCATAACTTTTTGAGTAATTATTGTTTTTATTCAACCTGGACCATATTTTTTTAGCATTAATTATGTTCATTTACTCCCCCAGACAAGTGTGGAGTCACTTGGAGTCCTTCGGGAGATGTTTATATCCATTCCCGATCAGTGTATATCCATATAATGGGAGTCGTTGGGGAAACCCAAACACAGCCTCTAAATAAGGCCACAAAAATCCTTCCTTTCACCACCGCTCTGTTACGAATCACTAGCTCTATTCCTCTGTGAGCGCGGAGCGTCTCGGAGATTTGGTACTAATGTCATCATCCGGGGTTTTTAAAGGCATTTAATCCAAACGAAGCTTTCTTTGCTTTTTCGCTGTCGCGCTCCATCCCAGTTGTAGTCCGAGCAGGACTTCCCCCTCTGTGTTCTCCGACGGTCGGCTAGGGAAGAACCATTACTTTTGTGCAACACGACTTAATATTCATCAGGTTTTCAGGATGCAGCCCACCGTCTGGAATATGATGGAAGTCCAAACTGTTTGACACAGAAACGGAGCGACGATATGGAAAAAGAGCGCATCGATAAAATGAATAGTCATATTGATCGATAATGATAATTATAGATAACTATCGGTAACTATCACAAAATGTAGAAAAGGTCTTTTTAGTGCCTCCCTGGTCATTCTATTATTCTTCAATGAACGAACTTTAACTAATAATTAACATAATTTTTCAAACACTTCTTTTTATCATAACTAAGTAAAAAACAAACAAATCAAGAGACCTGAGTAACATTAGTAAATAAAAAGAAAAGTAATGTTATTAACCATATTTTATATATTTTTGAATCACATCCAACAACAAATCTTACAAGGTAAGAACTATTTTGTACTAGTAAGTTTAAAATACTAGCAGAAAACGAAAATATGGGTCAAAAGCAGCGGTAAGTTTTTGTATGGTCAGAGACCTACGTCAATACAGAAAGCTAGTTAGGAAAGTCTTTATAATAGAAACTCACCGCAGCGGTGAAAGTGAGCCTCCTATACAGAGCCGGAGGATTTTTACTTTGGTGGAGGTTGATGCTCTCATATCTAGGACCGTTTTATATATATATATATATTAGGGCTGGGCGATAATTAAGATAGCAATATATATCGATCGATAGACGTGTGGTGCGATAGAAAAAAAAAAGAAGGTGTCGATAAAAAAGTTTGATAGAAGAAAAAAAGTTTCCCCTCATATTTTCATTATACCCCATCAGGCAGCTTAATACAACAATCATTACTTATTCCAAACAAATCATTAACAATGACCCACGCAGCTCTGTCAGCCACCCTCTCTTCTTTAGAACCACAAAAAGGATGAAATTATTTGAGCTGAAACAGAATTTTTTTAATGGTCCCTTAGCGAACAATCACCGTAACTTCACCGCGCTCAGACGTAACAACAAGGCAGCGGAGGACGTTGTTCTGGATAAATGTTTCAGTGGCTACAGGTAAAGGTTATGTCCTGTTTTAAACCGATCCTCCACGCACTAAAACACTAAACGTAGCAATAATGAACGAAATATAAAACTACCATCAGCTGTTTTAAGCAGGACTTCCCTCTCCCAGCTCGCTACGAATCTCTAACAGAGAGACACAGGAAACGTACCCAGGTCGCGTCGCGTTGCTAACATCTGTAACTGTTAAAATCTCCCCTCGGTTCTGCTCCCGGTCCTCAGAAGCTAAAAAACGCTTTAAAAAACCCAACAGGGGTTGGATAGACCTGCTGGCTTTGGCTCTCAGTGACTGAGCTGCAGTGATGGAGCCCATCAACACTGGTGAGTAGCTAGTTAGCTTTAGCTTTAGCCTACAGCTGAAGAGCTGAATTTGAATAAACTTTATTGAGAAACTAAACCAAAGGTTTCAGCCATTAATATTATAAAGTTTCATAAAATGTTTCAAAAGATTAAAAAGCATAAAAATAAGCCTTTAATTTAAATTACTAACATGATTAAAATATATATATAATGGTTAATAATATTACTTTTCTTTGTATTTGCTGATGTTACTCAGGTCTCTTGGTTTGTTTCTGTGTCTTACAAACTTACTTATGATAAAAACAAGTGTTTGAAAATTGAATTAATTTAATTTTTAGTTAAAATTAGTTCATTGAAGAATAACAAAATGACTGGGGAGGCCCTTAAAATATAGTTTTTAGATTATCAGATTTTTTATCAATAATTATCGATATCAATCAATATGACAATTTTTTTATCGATATGTTTTTTTCTATATTGTCCAGCCTTTTTATATATATATATATATATATATATATATATATATACAAATATTGCAAAGCTGTTTTAAGGACAGCTAACTTTAGCCATTAGCAAGCTTTCTTACCTTCCTCCATCAGAAAAGTCGCAGTTTCCGTGTACGTTGTGATGCCGTGAAAGTTTTTAATTTATTTTTATGTGCTGAAGGCTTCACCTAAACTAACTCATGTTTTAGATATCATGAGGTCGCTCTTCTTCTGAGAAAGATAATGAAATCTATGGCGCTCAGACACAGCAGCTAAACTAACCGAGTGCTCAATTTTCTAGAGTACGCCTCGTTGTTCCAGGCAGTTGTTTACAATAGTATTTGGCAACTTACAATGGCGCGCCGCTGTTGGCTGGAACACGTAAAAATAAGTCGGAAAAAGTTTTTTAAATTTAACTTTTAAAGGAAACCTGTTACATTTTTTAGACAGTAATATGTAATGCAAACATAATACATTTTTGACACTAACTAGTAATGTGAAATATATTACACTTTCTTTGTAACTTATTAAAAAGTATGACCAGCAGCCCTCTCTGGCTCAAATAGTTGGGGAAAAATGCTGCGATCTGCGGCCGAATTTATCACCACGCTGCCAAAATAAAAGGAAACAAGTAGTGAGGTCGGTTGAAACATGTTTTTAACCCCTAAACTAAGTGGATTTAAAAAGTAATTGAAGTTAAAGCTTCTGTCAGTCACATAAAGACTGTTCTGAAAACTTGTGGCGTTCGTCACCGATTAGTACAGCTAATTGTTTTTCTCAGGGGACTTAAAGGCTACGAATCACGTAGGTAACCTATTTTCAAATATTTTGCCAACACTTTGTGAAACTCTGTTCTCGAGAAACGGCAAAAAAACAAAAAAGGCATTTCAAACTCTCATCCTGCTTCTCGGTTCAAAAATGTCTTTAAACAATTATCATACGCTAAAAAACAAGTGACATATTCAACAACATGGCTTCGTTTTTTCGAGATTTAGTGATATTGTAAAGTCAAAACGTTAAAAGAGTCCTCATATAATAATAATAAAATTAAAAAATTGTATAAAATACTGTTATAATCTTAGAGGCGGCTTATTTTGAAGAACTAATGTGAAATAAGGGTTGTACTTCTTAATAAAAAATTAAAACTATCCTAGGTACTAATTCTACTAATACTAAATCAAATAAAAAGCTTATAAGTTGGTTATTAGAGGCAGAGGAAAAGTCTAAAATAAGCACCGCTTCTGGCCGTTCCTTTGTTCTTGTTTGAACCATTTTATTCTGTTCTTGTGACGACCATAAACGAACGAATACCACCCCCTGCTGACTCACCAGAGTACTGCAGCAGAGTAATCTCCTGAGAAGACTGCGAGCCAAGAAGAACCTTGGTGGTTCCTCCTGCCGTCCGATCCGAGGCGACGTGACAGAACATGGGCGGGGCCTCCATCATGTGATCCCACTTGAGCATGGGAATGCACGGGAAGCGCTCGTCCATGACGTAGGCCGAGTACTGGCGGAAACAAAAAGAAAAAAAAAAAAAAAAAAAAAAACACGAGCAGGATATTAGATTTCTTAGTACAAACCGGACGGAGCGAAGCCCGACTGTGAGATACCTGCGTGGTGAGGAGGTGGTGGAAGGGGTGCGCCTCCCCGAGGTATCTGCACAGGAGGAGTCTCTCCCCGCGCCGACAGTCGGAGGTGCTGCTAATCCGAAACAGGGTGTGGCCCGGGCTCGACCCCGACTGGAGGGAGAGAAACAACGAGAGTGAGATTCTGCCCTCCACAGCGACAGAAAAACATCCTCTAAGAGCTAAATACAGAGGTGATAGTAAAAAATAAAAATAATCCTGAGCCTGAGGAGGCTCGTAAACCAAGATATATGCCCCGATCAACGTAATGTTAGGGGAGATCCAGGGGTGTGCTGCCCTGGGAGAACATTTAGATAAATAGTAGGGCTGCAGCTATCGGTTCCTTTTGTCACATAAACCTTTGCAAAAACTAAATATTTTAAAAACTTACTTTATTTTGAATATTATTATTTTTATTTTTCTATATAAGTCTATATACTTTCTACATATGTATTTTTAGTATTTATTGGCATTTTTTTCAATAACAGGTGGACATATCTCTTTATTTTCTCTGTTATGAGCCTCCATTAGTCTATCCACTAAATAAAACTACAGAAAGGAAATTATTGGGCTCAGAATTTTACAGATCCATGCCCAAAATAACCAACAGGCTCATTAAATTGTCTGATCCACTATTGATGCTCTTCATCAAACCCTTCCTCATACCTCCCCATCATCATCATTGTCAATGCAGCGGGAAAGTGAACTTTACTGCTGTTTACCGCCTTTTTAGCAGTCTGATTTCTCTCGCTTTTTTCACCGCGTCTGCTGCTATTTCCATGGATTTTTACATTCCTGCTTCTTCTGGATTAGCATTTTTATGACCACCCTGCTACCCGATCACACACCTTTCTCCTAGCGGGAGAACGTGACGAACATAATCGCACCTGTTGCTGCGGTGGAGCGTAACGGCGAACGGGACCAGCTGGCTGCTGCTGTTTCTCCCTGGACAGCTGAACATCTTAATCAGAGGTAAATATTCCTCTTCAGAATCTGAATAAGCCAATACTTCCCGGTTGGGAACTCAGACGTCTCGGCATCATAAGTTTTATCTTTCTAAAACTAGCTCTCTCTATGCTGTGACAGCAGCAGCTGCACCTTATGTCCCCCGCTCGCAGCGCTGACTAAAAAGCTGATTTACTCCAAACGTTTCCATGGTAACACACGCAATAATGTGTCTAAGATTAAAGTTACAGATGTCCACCATCTCCTGATGTAAAGTAGTAATTAAATTAGTGGCCCTATCTGCAGCTGTGGCTCATTAAAGTCAGCAATGTTGCTTGTCGCAAAATTGCGACTTTGGTGCATTAAGTTTTTGCCACGAAGTTGAAAACATTTTTTCCCCCCCTTCACCTTCAGCCTGAAATCCGTGAGCTCCGCCCCCGTCCGGTCCGCGTACAGCATCACCCTCGGGTGGGCGGAGAACTCGCACCATCTCCATGACGACTTGGCGTTGAAGTACAGGTTGCTCTCCTCCACCCGGACCGCCTGCATCCTGACGGGGGGAAGACACCAGAGAGAGGCTCAAACCTCGGATGGAACCTGCAGCGTCGCACCTGCAGGACCAGGATTCCTCACCCTCCACCGACTGTCCACAGGTTTGCCGCTCCGCTCTCGCTCGCCACCAGGACTTCACCCAGAATATGAGGGCTGCCGGAAGAAAAAAAAACGCCGTTAGCTTCGGTTTCCCAACACAGATTCTCCACCGACCTTCCCGCCCCTCCCACCTGACGCTGACGCAGGTCGCAGCAGCTTCGGTGTTGACCACCTGCAGCAGGCGCGGCTCGTTTCTTTCGCCGAACCTCCACGCTCCGCAGAAGTGATCCGACCGGACTGCGACGCAGCCTGGAGGGCGACAGGAACACGGTCAGCCGTCGGCAGAACCCGCTGGAGCGCGGCGTTGCCGGAAAACAAAGCGCCGTACAGTCACCGAAGAGGGAGGAGCAGCTGATCTGCCGGACGGGAGCCTTCAGCTGGAAGCTCACCAGCTCCCTGCTGCCACCGTCTGCGCCGGAGGAGCGCTCACAGAGGTACTCCAGCGCCACTTTGTGGAAGTCTGAGGTACTGCGTTAAGAATGGCGCCATCTAGCTCTGATTACTTAATCATTCTAGACGTTAATTCATAATTTATTTTGGATAAAACGTTGGTGTTGGGACAATTATTCCCTCCGATTGTGGATGTTGTGCCGCTGAAGGATTTTTGACTCCTCTTTACTTTTGAACGGTTTCAGAGCCGGTTTAAGGCAGAAGCCTAAATATCCATCCCCTAAATAAATCAGTGTTTGTTTGGGTTCGGTGTCGATTATTCAAAAAAATTTAAGTTTCTTTGTAACAAATAATTTTATTAATTTTTTGATTAGCCCAATCAGCAGTAATCCTTACATAGAAAACGTTTAACTCACGGGATGTTTGAAAATTTGTACTGAAATGGCTTTTCTTTTAAAATGCATTAAGATTACATCTATTGTGAATTGGCGCTATATAACTAAACTGAATTGAAAATTAAAATTCTATTTTTTTGTTAAAAATTGTTGCAAAAATATTTCAATTATAAACTTTTTAAGGAATACAAATATATATACTGTACCTTTTAAGTTACAAAAAAAGCTTCTTATTTTTAGAAATAAATAAAATATATAAATATAAAATAAATAAAATTTAAAAATTCAGAATTACTTTTTAATATTGTTTACATGATGTGTAACAATCTGATGCTTTAGTTTTTTTGTAGGAAATAATTTTATAATTTTTTTAATAGCAATTTTATTTATTTTAAAAATGTAAAAACTGTTGCATAAACATGTCAATAAATACATTTTAAGGAATAAAAAAAATATACTGTAACTGTTAAGTTAGAAAAAAACATTTAATTTGAATTAAATTTAAATAATTACAATCACTTTTAATATTTATTGTTCAAATGATGCTTTAGTTTCTCTGTTGCAAATAATTTTATTCAAAATCTCAAATTAATTTTTTTTCAATCCAAAATATTTCAATCAGATACAATTAAATGAATAAAATGTATATACTGAAAATGTGTTCATATTTAAGTTTTAATTAAATAAAAATTCTAAATAGATTTTTACTATGGATGTTTAAATGCGTTACCATTGTTAAAATCTGATGCTGTAGTTTAACGTTTTTATTTTCTAATAAAAATATAAAAAGATTTAATAAAAATATTAACTAATATAAGCAATTCCCAGACTGATTTTTAAGGTCTGCCAAATAAACTTTCCCAGATTAGACCATTGATTGAAGATTTGCGTCTGTGTGCCACTCTAGTGCAGGCGTCTCTTCCCCAGAGCGTTTGGGGCTTGAATGCTCGGCGCCATGTTTCAACGTGTCCATAAACTGCAGACTTTTCTCAACTCGTTTTCTTTTATCATTTTATTGTTGGCTAAATGAACAACCTACACTGAAGAGCGTTTCTGTCTGTGCGACCTGGTGGCGTTTCATCACTGCTGTAAATTTTTATTTTTATTTTATCAGAAAAAAAAAGCAGAACAAAAGGGTTTTTTTTTGCACATTTCTACTTTTCAGGTTGAGGATACTGAGGCGGTCTGTTCCCACACCTCCGGGATACAGCAGACAGCCCTCGCTCTGCGAGAAAGCGACGAACGCCAGGGCGCCCCCGGTGGCTCTCTCTGAGAACTGCATGCGGTCCCTCTGCTCCGTCAGCTCCTCGTAAAGCAGCGAGCCGAGCAGCTCTGGAGGAACGTCGTGTACGACATCCGACAGCAGGCTGCTGTACTTGTTGAGAGGCCTGGAGCGATACGTCAGGGGACATCTGCAGGCAAGGACGAGGACAACATCCACTCAGATAAAGCTAAAACAGAACCAGGAGTCCTTCTGAGTCTGTGGTGGTTGGATGCTTGGAGGTAGTTTATGTTTCCATCGTTGGAAACGAAGGATTCTCCAAATCCTGGCACAATGCCATTTTTAGACTACTTTCGTCTACGATCATTGGTTTTATTAATTAGATTTTCTACAGTAAATCTTATTTCAAAAGACATAAAAGTGCTACAATATCCTTCTGTAATGTAATCACATTAGGCACTAATAGTCAAATTTATAAAATTTATTTAAAATATAAGTGCATCAATCTTGTTCACTCATGTGGAACACAGTAAAACACAGCAAACTATGGTAGTCACAGAGGGTGCCTGCCATCTAGCGACTTTTTTTTGTTACTTCAGCAAACACAAAAATAAAGGAGACACTTACGGGGGCTAGCAAATGTGCAACAAACCGTGGTCCTCTTGTTTACAACGCGAATATAGACTTAACGGAAACGCAAAATATATCCACAATGCTGATTTGAGAGTCGAAGGAGTGGCTTTAGCTCTGGTTCAGTTGCTTTTTCTTCATCTGCCCTTGCCATTGTTTAACTGTAGCTTAGCTAACAGCTACTTGCTAGCATCAGCCAATAAACTCTGTAAAGGTGTGTTTTGTTCACGGGGATGTTCTTATTGTGATATAGCAGTTAATAATGTTACCAGGTGTTGCTATGAGTTGTATGAGAACTGATGAGAGTTACTTGTTAGGGAAAATGCGATGTGTGGTTCCTGGTGACGAGGAAACAAATGAACGAGTTATGAGTAAACGGACGGTTATCTGTTAAATGGTGCTAGGAAGTCCAAGTCGGACGCTAGTGACTCTACAGTAAACACGATAGGAGGTGATCGTGATCGTCTTTGGGATTCTGATGCACAAGGTCGTGAAGTAAAGTTGATCAATTTTGATTTTTAAAAATGAGATTGTGACACCCCTAACAAGCACATTCTATAAATCTTAAAACTGTAAATAGCTGACGCTAGCAAGTAGCTCTTAGCTAAGCTACAGTTAAACCATGGATGAAGAAAGAAGCTAAAGCCGCTCCTTCTACACTCAAATCACCAGTGAGGAAATTTTGAGTTTCCTCAGAGTTAATTCACTATTCTCGTTGTAAACAAGAGGACTGTTAGCTGCACTTTAGCTTGTTTCTCTCAGAATAGTAGAGCCGCAGTAACTAGAAACAGTCACTAGATGGCAGCCACCCATTGTTACTAATCATTTCTGTTATCTTTTTAAAGAAGATTTTTACACTTATGAATGTAAAAATGTATAGTGAATAGAATATTGTAAATAAATGATTTAAATTTGACCATTAATGCCTAATGTGATACATTACACAAAAATAATTGAAATTGCATCACTTATATGTATTTTGAAATAAGATTTACTGTAAATTTAAAATAAAAATTTGAGAATCGAATCATGACCCTAAAATCAAATCGAATATTTGGAGAATAGTGACACCACTAATATATATATATGTATATATATATACATACATATATATAAATATATATACATATACATACATATATATATATATACATACATATACATATATATACAAACACATATATATATACATATACATACACATATATATATACATATACATATACATATATATATACATATACATACATATACATATATATACATACATATACATACACATACATATATATATATACATATATATATATACATATATATATACATATATACATATATATATACATATATATGCATACACACTGCTTGTGGCCTGCCTGTAGTCAAAAATATTCAATGAGTGTAAATGGAACAACACAAGTTATTTTCTGATCCCATTTGTAATGTTTTATGGACTGAACATATGATGTCTATGAATTTGAGGTAATTTTAGGTTTTGTGAAAAAACTTGTGGAACACAATTGAAGACTTTAAAATTGGCCGTTATTTTAGCTAGCTTCGCCTCCAGGACAAAGGATGGAGCATTAAATGTGGAGAAAACCTCTATAAATCTGGTCATGTGGAAAGTAGCCGCTACTCTGGGAGGGAAACAGTCGGAGTGAGAGCCAACATGCAAAGGTTAGCTAGTGTTAGCTAGCGCTAGCTACATGTCAAACATGCAACTTGTGATTTGTAGGCGTTTTAATTATGAATTTTTACAAGCAAATAAATCACAGGACAGAATCAAATCATCATTAGTCATTTAAATTGGTGTCCAGCATATTTTCGCTTCAGGAGGTAGAGCAAAGCGGACCGGAAAATAACTGTTAGCGCTCCAGTGACTCTCATTCTTTGTTTCATGGGCCGACAGGAGGGAGAGGCGACTTAGGCTGCATTCGAAACCACTAAATTGGTAAGAGGTCTTACGCCAAACCGGATGTGCGTCAGCGTCCGCCATGACAAGATGCACCCGAATTGGGCTTCCAGTTATGAAGGAGTTAGGGAAAGTGGCCTGTATGCTAACTATCATAGCCACTTTAGCATAGGGACCTCTGATGCTCACTAACTGGCGATTAGGAGCTATGTGCCATCCCACAATCCTTTGCGCCACAAGACGCCATCAATACAAGTCGCCCGACCCACCTCACGTAAAATAACGAAAGGCTGTTCGAAATGGGCATATTCGCGAACGGCTCCTTAGACTACTAGCCATAGTGTTCTCACTGTTGCGCTCATGAAAGGTTAAGGATTAGTTGCTAGTGTTATTGCTTAGAGGCTAATATTCAGTGGTTTCGGAAGAAGGGTTTGGCTCCCCATTACCAACTGGACTGATGGAATGTTTTCAAAGATTAAAAGCACCGTGATATGTGGGTTGTTACAAAAACAGTAAACCTAGCATGCAGCACCTGGGCTACTAGCGTTAGCGTCGCAAAGAAATCGCTAATTTTCAAATGAAACATGTTTTTTCAGCACGATTTTTACACGATGCGACATCTTTTGCTGTTAAGGTCTCGATTCCTTTTGTGGTTTGAGGGGTTAGTGACGGATCATGCCTGTGATTGGTTGGAAGTAAATAATGACTAATTAGCTACTTGATAGGCTGTAGTAAAAAAAGAGAAACTTTTTAAATCGGCCCTTTTTCATTCTATCCCACCACACATTTTTCAGCCTAATTTTTCAGATCGGTGCATCCCAGTAAAAATATTTGAGTCTTCTTGTTTTCACACCATTTATAACATGCTTTCCTCCGACTTGGAAAAAATGTTGATTATTTTTACCTTCAAGATCAAACACGGCAATACATTTAAAGTTATTCTGATCTTTAGCATCAACGGTTTTTTGGATTGTTTCAGCAGGAAATCAAAGGTTTTAACAACCGTCAATTCAGTTTCTTTCAGCTCACATGTTATACTTCAGCAGATCGACGTAGCACTTCGTCGTCCACACGTTGGCCGAATCCTGGCGATATTTCTGCAGAAAAGGCAAACACACAGAGGAACGCCGGAGTCTGTAAGAGGATCGGCCAACACTCCAAATTTCTCTCAGACACATGAATGAAGCTCACTTCCTTCGTTCTTGCTTTCCTGAAGTAGAATTTGTCCCCCAGAATTTCGCTCATGCAGCCGAAGGCGTCCGAGCCGTGATCCGTGAAGAAGTTCTGCATCTGAACAAAGGAGGAATACGTCATCAGCCAGAACGAGTTTTATTCACAGATCGTTTTTTTTTTTAGAAATGCACCAAATCAAGGATGATTTTTTCATATGATCAGCTCTAATGTGTCTGTCTGGTCAGAAACTCAACAATCAGATCGTTTTCTGGACATGGCTGCTGTGGTGTAATTTTCCAGGGCGTTCCGAAGTCCAAGTGGATAATAAATTTGGTAAAATTAAGATGTTTGGGGGAGATTAAACCTCATTACGAGAGGAATGTGGACTGCTCCTACCAGCCCTTTTACGGCTGTTGGCGGATGGATGAAGTGGATAAAAATACTTCAACGGCTCAGACTGGCTCCAAAATTCTCAGGATGAGTAAGAAAAAATAAAATTACCTAAAAATAAGGTCCAGGTTGAGAAAAAAAAACAAGTAAATCCCCTTTAAGATCGCTTCAGGGAACGGACACTGTTGTAGAAGAGTAAGTGATGCTGACTGTTAAGAATAATTATCGGCAAAAAGAAAAATCGGAGTTGCTCTGAAGCTCTAACAAAATTTCTGATCGGTGCATCTCTGATTGCATTATCAAATTGTTCCTCACGTGCGTCAAGAAGTCCAACGGCTTTGGGGGCGCCACGAATCCCTGGAAAGCTGAAGAAAGAAGAAAAACAAAAAACAAGCGAATAAGGTGGAGAAGCAACCGTTGAAGCTTGGGATGCACCGATATGAAAACCGATATGGATAAACAGAAATCAAACCCACTGACCTTTTCTGGGGGACAGCAGGGGAAGCGGTACCGGCTCCGCCTGACACCACGTCTCCCCTCCAACCCGCCGCCTGGACAGAAACGTCCAGCTGGAGAGAGAGCCAGTGCCGCCCTGGAACAAAAAACACTATCATCTTAATCAACCAACCTGTGGCCTCACCATCCTTCCTCCTCTAGGGATGGGCAATTAATCGATTATTCAAAGGTTCTATTTACGAAGATTTGATTTTTGGAAAAATTTAGATTTTTTGTATTCATTCCAATGCACTACTTTGACGTATGCAAGTAGAAGGTCCGAAGTGGGTCGACCCGAGCATGTGGGTCGCTTCACCTTCTGACTGAAGTCAACTGAGTCCAAGTAGGGCTGGGTGATTAATCAATTTTGTTGTTTAATCGAATTTTCTGGTAATAAAGTTTACATTTTTGGACAATTTTGATCGTTTTTATACCAATGCACTACTTTGACCTCCATAGCTCAAAATTATGTAAATCCCCCAGTAACTAGCATCTTGTTTTACAACGATATTCAATACTTTGTTTTCGGTTGGACTTTTAAGTCAGTTCACCTCTGGGACAGGGTGATTGAAATAAAAGCTACTTTTTGTAAAATATTTTTCATTACTTGCAATTTAACCCCCTAGCGTTCCTAGGGCCCGCCCACGGGCTCACTAAAAGGTTGGTAGCTGAACGCTGCTACCGTCTAATGATTTTAGGTTAAACATAACGTTTAAAGGAAAGTGTGCACTTTCATTCATGCTTTTATTTTAACAGGGTTTTTCATACATAGGAAGCTCAGCGGCGACCGCCACGGTCTAATTTATTACCGCCACCGGCTCACGGTGGGGATATAAATAAATACTTTCAGTGCTGCTGTCGGGTCTAAGCGCTCAATGGTCGGGATTTAACTGCGGTTAGACAAACGCAGCAACAATGCTGGTTATGCGCTGTTTCGATGGCGCAATTTTTTTCCTAAAAATTGCCTAGCGACAAATTCTGGTGACATTTCTGACCACCGTTTGTTACTCTCTGTGAAAATTTGTCGCTGATATTCCCTACAGGTTAGAGAGCCGTCTTGTTCTTCATGTTTGCAGAAGTTTGTCTGCGTTATAAGCTGCGTGCACACTTGGTGCATTCAAGAAACGTTGTGTTTTGTGTTGTTTTTGAAAATCATTGCTAAATAAATCTTATTTACATTATTTGGAATCCTGTTATTTGCTGTTTAGAGTAGAAAAATCCTTTATTGGGCCACAAGGAAAAATTCATTTGTAACAGTAGAAAAAGCAAGAACAGAACACAATTTAAGAGTCCAGAAAAAAAACAAAAAAAACAAAACATTATGGACATAGTTACAAAAACAGAGAAAGGTACCGTTATTAAGATAAAAAAATACAGATAAAATGGCAAAACCAGGTTGTAATGTGCTACAGCGATACTTAAAGACGTCCAAATAATTAAAGATATTTAAAAATATGTACAGAATGTGCAGAATAGACCAGGGAGACATTTGTGAGCATCAAAATTAGGGCTGGGTATCGATTCAAATTTCAAGAATCGATTCGATTCCGATTCACAAAAGTTAGAATCGATTATCACGGTCTGATCCAATTCAATCCGATTCAATCTGATCCTGCTCGATGTTGATATGGGTCAGTGCTAATAAATGTTATTTTTATAGCTGTTATTTTAATGATATGCCTGATTTTCAGTGACTTAACACTGAGTAAGTAACAGTTCACCATGGAAAACTGTATTAACCATTTCAGACACAAAACTTAAAATGTCCGTCTGGACTTTTCCTTCCTATTTCAGTTTTAAAAAAGGCAAACTATTCTAAAAAATTTAATCGATTTTAGAACTTGTGAATCGATTCGATTTCTACAAGAATCGATTCAGAATCGATTTTTCGATTATTTCAACACAGCTCTAATCAAAATGGGCAGAGAAGGCAGGGTTTAAGCTTAAAGTACCTTTTATTGGAATTTATCGGCCATTATATCGGCTATCTGCCTTTGCTATTGTTTATCGGTATCGGAACCCAAAAATCCATATCGGTCGGGCCCTAGTCCAATGATTTTAAGTTAAATAGTTTGCACTTTCATTCAGCGCACCTCTAAACTCGCCGTTGAAGTATTACTTATTTTAAAGAGATCGCTTTATTTATTCAACCTTTAAAGCAACAGTGTGTAATTTTCTGCCAGTAGGGGGCAGTGCATACCTAATTTATCACAAGCATGCGGTATCTGTGTCTTGGAGTAAGAAACTCAAAAAAGGAGGTCCAACTAGTGTCGTTTTCAAACGCTCAATTCCCTGAGAATGATCTATTTGCAGCAACATGACGAGCACATCAGTCTCTCTTTCATCGATTGGAACTAGCGAAGAGGTAAAAATGTATTTATGGAGAAACTTTTTTGCATTTTGAGGGGAAATCGATGTTTTAATAGCGGGCGTGTTCTGTGCGCTTTGTCCGTCCGGGTTCTTGTAGAAGACGTCATCTAATACGGCTTTCCCCTGTAAAGAGGACCTGCGCCTATGTGTTTTAAAACTGATTATTAAAGTCATTTTTTACAATATCGCCAATATTTTGCAATTAATGCGCTTTACGTAATTATTATTACGTAATATTTAAATGGCTATTTTCAAAGATGTACTGTAAAAACTACACGCTGTCACTTTAACATCAATTTAAAGAAAATGTCTATGAATTCCAAAAACTAAACAAAACAAGCCTTGATAAAATCATTCAATTAAATCGCTCCTGCTCTTGCTGCCTTATCATCTTACCAACAATTTTTCTTTAAAAGTTTTCTCTCTAATTAAGTCTGTTCTGATTAAAATAATTACATCATTCCTCCTGTCAGGGCTCTTCCCTGAGACTTTAAAAAAACAGCAGTTATCAAACCGAATCCGCCCTCGTCAAAGTTTTCAATGACATCCGCATGAACACATACTGCGGTAGAACCCCAGTTCTGGTTCTGGTGGACCTCGGTGAAGCGTTTTGACACCGTTGATCATAAAATACTAATGGAACGACCGGGGAGCTGGGTCGGACTCTCTGGTACAGTACTTGTCTGGTTTGAATCTTAACTGAGCAACAGGAAATTCTTTGTCAATACGCAAATTTTCATCAGAAGAAACAGAAATCAGATATGGGGTTCCCCAGGGCTCCATCCTGGGGCCTCTTCTGTTCAGTATCTAAGTGCTCCCACGAACAAACAAACTTTTGTCGTGTAAACTCTCTTCAGTGTCAAAGTAGTGGCAGCAATTAATACTAGGGATGTGTATTGGCAAGAAGCAGGCGATACGATATATCACGATAAATCAGGATATGATGAGAAATATATATTGCGATTTTCAAAACTGAATTTAACTGAAGAAAATCTGTCACAGCATCATAAATACTCAAACCTGTTTCATCCATAACTCATCCAGTTTTATTGCCAATTTTAGCTGATCCACTGGAACGAAGGAGGTAAAAAAGCCGCCAAATAACCAGTTCTACTTTAAATTTTACTTCCAAAATGATTGTGGTACGTCAGAACTTCTTTGAAATACAAAAAAAATAAATCGATTCTTTGCTCTTGAATATCGGTATAATATAGCGACTTAAAATATTGCGATATATTGGCATAACGATATTTTCATACATCCCTAATTAATACGTTTTTTTATTCAGTTAAATTCAGTTGGATTTAAATTACTTCATCCCAAAATGTTTGGTAAAAAAAAAATAAAAAGTTCCCAAAGGAAATAAAAATGTAACTAGTAGTGGGCAATGTAAAAGGCACAGGTGGATCTACTAGGGTGGCAGTTGCTACCCTAAACCAGCTATCGAATCAAGAAGTAGTTATGTAAAAATCGGACGTCAAGTCCGCGTAGATCCTTTTTCCAATAACATTGAATGCAGCACATAACCGGTTTTGATGAAAAGTAAAATAGGTGCTATAACTTGGTTTAGTAAATGCGCTTACTCTTAAAACTATACATTTTAGGGATGGGAATCTTACAAAATCTCACGATTCAATTCGATTCCGATTCTTGGGGTGACGATTCGATTCAGAAGCGATTCTCGATTCAAATCTATTTTATTTTCTTAATCAATACTCTTTCATTCATCATTTGTGTTTGTAATACACACAACTTGATCTGCCAAGTGTCTGTGATGAAGTGAGCCATGAATGTAACAGGGCATCAACACAAAATGGATTTTACAATCAATGTTGAGAGAAAGGAACTGGTTCAAAAGTAACAAGAAACGTGAAATTGCAACTGGACAACCAAGACCTTTTAAACAAAATTACTAGTCTTGATAAAAAAATGCTGATATATTTTAAGTAGAAAAAATATATATATGTATTTTGTTTTTTCTTTGGTACGTAGTAGAAATATTTAGTATGCACCACATGTTGCTTATCAACCATCATTAAACAGACATTTATGGCTTATGTTATTATTTTCTTTGTTTTTGTTAGAAATTTTAAAAGTCCTAACGTTATTGAACTCAGCATATATTTCGGACTTCCATGAAAGCGCCACAGGTGTGCAGCGCTGCTGGATGTTTATGTGTAGCTTATAAAGAAAGATCGCTCTTATATACTTGCAGATTTATAAAAATAAAAAATAAAACTTTAGCCAAGGGTGTCATTAGCATGGAGAAGACCTTATAGACGGCACAAACATTTACCTTCACCAAAGACGGGGCGGGCTGGATTTCTCCTTCGTCTTTCATGCTGAAGCTTTAGCCTAGTGAGTGACAGTGCTAGCTAGCTTTAGCCTAGCGGCTACAGCTAGCTAGCACTAGCAGCTAGCGCTAGCTAGCCAACGGCGCATCAGACCTGTCAATGCGACGGTGGCGGTTGCACGACAAACACTACGCGAAGCAAAAATGTAAAAAGGTTCAGAAAACATATTTTTTTTGAGAATCGATTCTTAAACGTTTCGGATCGATTCTGAATCTTGTTAAATATGAATCGAGATTCAGACGTGAATCGATTTTTCCTCACACCCCTAATAAATTTGTATTTGATCTTACAATATGAAACCACAGTCGCAAAGATTAATGGATTTTTTTTTTTTCATCCCTTCAACGCCTTGGCCGCGCCTAGAAATCCTGTCCATGAATGTTTTGAACAGGATCGGTGACAAAGGGCAACCTTGGCGGAGTCCAACTCTCACCGGAAACAAGTCCGACTTACTGCCGGCTAGGGCTGGGTATCGATTCAAATTTCAAGAATTGATTCGATTCCGATTCACAAAAGTTAGAATCGATTATCCCGATCCGATTCAATTCGATCCGATTCAATCTGATCCAGCTCGATGTTGATGTGGTTCAGTGCTAATAAATGTTTTTTTAAGCTGTTATTTTCATTATATGCCTAATATTCAATGCTCTCAATTCTGTTTACCATGGAAAACTGAATTAATCCTTTCAGACACAAAACTTAAAATGGCCGTCTGGACTTTTCCTTCCTATTTCAGTTTTAAAAAGGGCAAACTATTTTAAAAAACAGAATCGATTTTTGAACTTGTGAATCGATTCGTTTCGATTTCTCGATTATTTCAACACAGCTCTACTGCCGGCGATGTGAACCAAACTCTGGCAGGCCTCATCAAAGGGCCCGGTACCCCACACTCCCCAGGGGACGCGGTCGAACGCCTTCCCCAAATCCGATCTACTCACTACTTATACACGAATGCAAACTACGCCACCGCTTGGCCCCCCCCCCCAACCATCAGGGGCCTCCCATAAATGTTGAAATTTAACACAGACTACAGGCACAAAACTCTGCATATCGAGTGAAAAACATGAAACATAAAAACATTATTGGGCTCTTTGTAAAGGTATCAGCCTCTAGTTTTACCCACAGCAGTCAGATTTACTGACTGATTAAAAGCTAGTTACTTTAGAACTGACAGAAAAAATGAATTTATTTGTCCTTGCCGAAGTTTTCTTTGTGAAAATTAAAGGTGCCTATATCAACAATAGGTAGTTGGGGCCTGAAACACATTATGTCCCAACAAAACGACCTCTCATATTTCAAATTTGAAATCAATATCTATAATTTTTTATTATTATTTTTACTCCAGTTTTTATTTGGGTATGTCCAGGTGCTCATTTCATTTATATGATGTGTAAATTGTCAGACTGCATGACGGATGGACATGAAAATGCCTGTAATGTTGTCGCAAAGTGGTTATGTCCCTGGACTGGTTAAACCGTTAAACTTTTTAGCCAATTACTTTATTAATAAAACATGAAATATATATATTTTTTTATATTTAATTTTATAAATTATGTCTGTGATGCACTGGCGACCTTTCCCGAGTGCACCAGCCCTTCCGCAACCCTACAAAGAATAGAGAACATTAAGGAATTGAAATTAATCAAGACAAATTATTTATTTTTAATATCGATTTTTTATTTTTTATTTTCATAAAAATTTTACAGATTTCTAATTAGGCTACATTTTAATCTAAATTCTTTGTTTTGTTACCATAGCTACCATCCGAAGCAACAACTGGTAAATTTTCTTGGAGTTTGAACTTCAGACTGTCTAAGAAATAACCAAGTATGCTTAATTGATTTTAGGGTCAGCCAATGAAACCCTGCCTTCTCTCCCAGATTAAACCAAATCTGGATAGAAACGCTCTTAACCAGAACAAGCCCCCCCACCCCCCCCCACCCCCGGTTTGAGGCCCTATAAAACTTTGGACCGGCCCTGCTCATACAAATGCACTGGATTTAGAGGTCGTAACGCGAAAAAATGAATAATTAAGCGGTTTAGATTTGCTTTTTATAAAGGTATTGCGAATTAATTGTTTATTAATTCATTATTATCGTGTGAAATATATCATTCGCAATAACAACCCGTAGAATCGACTCCATCTTTAAAGCTAATTTAAACTGAAAACACGTGTCATTTATTTATCATTGCCAAATAACGCTGCACTGAATGTAACTCAGATTAGGCTGCATATTGTAATTTATTCAGCCTAATATTGTTCTCGAAACTTCCACACATGAGCTCGGAAAACTCTCCCACCCACCTGAGCTAAAACTCCGTCGTAGGAGCCCCATCCTCCGGCGCCGTGTCTCCAGACCCGGTTCGGCGGTCCGCAGTTGTAAAACGAAGGGAAGAGTTGCTGAGGAAACTGATAATCCATTATCGATTTCCATTAAATGTTCAGCAGCTCATCAGCCATGTGTCAGAACAAGTCCGGACATGTTGGAGTGTCCCATCCGGCCAGCAGCGGCTGGCTTCCGTCATATTCACCGGTTTCTCCTCCAACAAACACCGGGACATTAATTCACCCGCTGCATGTTTATCATGTAGGGCGTAAAACTGATTAAATAGTCAAAAAAAAGACGTAAATTAGGTTAAATAACCTGAAAGCTTCAGCGTGGCTCCCTAAACACGTGTTGTTGCTACGGTAAGTCAGGCGAAAACACAAACAAGGAGTTCCGGTTTCTTTGGAGGAAACTTCAAATAAAAACTACAAATAAAAACTACAAATAAAACATACAAAGAAAAACTACAAATAAAACATAAAAATAAAAACTACAAATAAAAACTACAAATAAAACATACAAATAAAAACTACAAATAAAACATACAAATAAAAACTACAAATAAAACATACAAATAAAAACTACAAATAAAACATACAAATAAAAACTACAAATAAAAACTACAAATAAAACATACAAATAAAAACTACAAATAAAACATACAAATAAAAACTACAAATAAAACATACAAATAAAAACTACAAATAAAACATACAAATAAAAACTACAAATAAAACATACAAATAAAAACTACAGATAAAAACTACAAATAAAACATAAAAATAAAAACTACAAATAAAAACTACAAATAAAACATACAAATAAACAAATAAAAACTACAAATAAAACAAACAAAAATAAAAACTACAAAACTACAAATAAAACCTAAAATAAAAACTACAAATAAAAACTACAAATAAAACATACAAATAAACTACAAATAAAACATACAAATAAAAACTACAAATAAAACATACAAATAAAAACTACAAATAAAAAATACAAATAAAAACTACAAATAAAACATACAAATAAAAACTACAGATAAAAACTACAAATAAAACATAAAAATAAAAACTACAAATAAAAACTACAAATAAAACATACAAATAAAAACTACAAATAAAACAAACAAATAAAAACTACAAATAAAACCTACAGATAAAAACTACAAATAAAATCTACAAATAAAACATACAAATAAAAACTTCAAATAAAAACTACAAATAAAACATTCAAATAAAACATACAAATAAAAACTACAAATAAAAACTACAAATAAAACCTACAGATAAAAACTACAAATAAAATCTACAAATAAAACATACAAATAAAAACTTCAAATAAAAACTACAAATAAAACATTCAAATAAAACATACAAATAAAAACTACAAATAAAACATACAAATAAAAACTACAAATAAAACATACAAATAAAAACTACAAATAAAAACTACAAATAAAACCTAAAAATAAAACATACAAATAAAAACTACAAATAAAACATTCAAATAAAACATACAAATAAAAACTACAAATAAAAACTACAAATAAAACATACAAATAAAAACCACAAATAAAACATACAAATAAAAACTACAAATAAAAACTACTATTACAATCTACAGATAAAAACTACAAATAAACACTACAAATAAAAACTACAAATAAAAACTACAAATAAAACATAAAAATAAAATCTACAGATAAAATCTACAGATAAAAACTACTAATAAAAACTACAAATAAAAACTACAAATAAAACATACAAATAAAAACTACAAATAAAACATACAAATAAAAACTACAAATAAAACCTACAGATAAAAACTACAAATAAAACCTACAGATAAAAACTACAAATAAAATCTACAAATAATACCTACAAATAAAAACTTCAAATAAAATCTACAAATAAAACATTCAAATAAAACATACAAATAAAAACTACAAATAAAACCTACAAATAAAAACTTCAAATAAAAACTACAAAACAAAATATACAGATAAAACCTACAAATAAAATATACAGATAAAAACTACACATAAAACATACAAATAAAATCTACAGATAAAAACTACACATAAAACATACAAATAAAAACTACAGATAAAAACTACAAATAAAACAAAAGCTCATGCCATTTGGAACAAACAAATACAAAAAAAAGAACATTTTTTGGTCACCATATCACAATAATTGATCAAAGTCAAACAGACAAGCTACAACAGAGTATTAGGGCCATTGTAAACGAAATAAAAATATTTTGGAGTAAATTTACACCCAAAAAAAAAAAAGAAATTCTGAGATTAAAGTCACATATTTTCCAGAAAAAAACTAGGAAAATAAAATTAAAATAAATCTCACAAAAACCGTAAAATTACAAGTTAAAGACATAATTTTCTGATGCAGAATTGAAGAACATTTGTTAGAAAAAATGTAGAAATTTCTATCACTAAGCAAACATCTTCGACATCTAAAGATATTTATGAGGTAAAGTCAAAAAATTGTGAAGAAGAAAATTTATTTTCTCGCAATTTTTGTTTTTTTTCTAGAAAATATCTTATATTAATTCCAAATTTCTGTCTTTTAACTCGTAATTTAACAAGTTTAGTGACAAAGAATTTCCGAGTTTTCTTTCCGTAAAATATGTGCATTTATTCTAAAAATTTCGGAGTTTTTATCTCGTGGTTTTGATAATTTTTGACATTAGAGAATTTTCTATTTTTTTCTGGGAAATATGTGACTTCATCTGGAAACTGAGGTAAAGAGAAACACTGTCTGATTTATCCCTAACAGGCCACCGTAGTGCACTGCAGACATGAAGTAGAATGATTCGTCTGGAGCCATCTGTAGCAGAAATGTTGGAAAAGCCAGGCAATAATTCCTCACATTGTTGCTGGAATTTGGTTTATTTGTCCATATTTATGCGTATAAATTAACATCCGCAAAGAACGGCTTTGGGATTCTGAACGAATGTTAAATAACGGCCGTGTAATATCCTAACAAATACTTTCTCTTTTAAAAAAAGAAAATAATTTCCATCCGTCAAAAGTAATTTGAGATATTTTCTAAGAAAAAAAGCGTAATTTCATTTAGCAGTTTTCTCACTTTACTTTCAGAAATATCTTAGTTTTCTTATCGAAAATATGTCTTTAATCATAGAAGTTTTTTTTCCGCAAATGTTCTACTTTTCTACAAGAGAGAATTATGCTTTTTTTCTTAGAAAATGTCTAAGATTTATCTAAAAATTTCTGTCATTTAACTCATGATTTTCTGACTTTTGTGACGGAGAATTTCAGAGTTTGTTTTTGGAAAATAAGTGTAATTAATCAAAAACATTCTGAATTTTTACTCGTAATTTTGGTACTTTTTCACATCAGAGAATTTCAGAGTTTTTTTCTGGAAAATATGTGACTTTATTCTCAGAATTTTGTGAAACTACTTGAAAATAAGAAAATTACTCTCGGCATATCATATAAAAAGTCATAATTTTGACTTTCAAAGTCATAATTATGAGATATAAAGTCAAGTAGGCTAATTAAATAATTGACTTTGTATCTAATAATTTTGATTTTCAAAGTCAAAATTATGACTTCGAGTCTCATAATTATCAATTTTACTTTGATAATTATGACATACCAAGTGTCATTTTTAAGTTTCAAGCAGGGGCGGTTCTAGGGGAAATCTGAAATCTGATTGGCCCCCTCAGGTGCCTCTGTCCTGTCACTCATCAGTTCTTTACACCATGATTAGGTAAAAAAAAAAAAAAAATGTAAGTAATCTAAAAAATTCAAAAGTTTTTACTGGTAATTTTGATACTTTTTCACATCAAAGAATTTTCCAAGTTTTTTTCTGGAAAATATTTGCAATTAATCTCAGAAATTCTGAGTTTTTTGGGTGGAAATTTTTCTCCCAAATATTTTTCTGTTGTTTGCAATGGCTCCAATACTCTGCTGTACTTTTACAATTAATTGCCCTTTTTTTCTCCTTATACTGTAAGTAAATGTTTTTACGCTTTTCTTGTTTCATATTTTTCATGTTGTATTCTTAATTGCTGTTTTTACTTTCCATGCTTTTATCATATGATCATATGTTTGTTTTGTTGTTTTTGCTTCAATGCCATTAAGCGGTACATCTGGTGGTAATCAGTCCTTCACTGACCAATCAGCGGTCATTAGCAAAATGCTAACAACAACTCAACCTGTAAGAAAACCAAAGGACATAAATACTCGTTCATTCAACTTTCCTCCTATAAACCATGTTCAACTTGTAAAACCTACAATCAAATCTTAGATTTCTGAACAGCAATCGGGTGAAAGAGACAAATTTAGCCGTCTAGCTCCATAGACTCCCATTCATCATGGAGATTGCCCCCAGTGGAACTCTGGTGGAACTGCAACCACATTTCGTGACAAGGGGACTTCATAGAGAGTGGGACGGCTTTGGTAATAACTACAGTAGGTCAAGCATTTATGGAGAAGGAGCTTTTATATTCTATGGGCCCCATATCTGGAAGAAACAGCCGGATGATTGCAAAGCTGCAGAGACACTGAACTCTTTTTAAATCTAAAATAAAAACGTATCTATTTAGACTTGCCTATGAGTAACTGATATGATTTTGCTTTCTATTTTTTTAAATTACGGTTATTGCTTTTGTCAATTGTTAAATGTCTTAATCGGTTCTCGTGTTTTATCTGTTTTTAGTTTTCGTATTTTTACACACATTTTCTTTTATGCTTCAATTACTAAACATTTTCTTTTTGGTGATTCTCGTTTTAATTTTTCACACTTTTATGAAGTATTTGGTTTCCTTACCACTGAACGTTTTGATGAAAGTGTGCTGCACAAATAAAACTGCCTTGCCTTAATATCAAGAAAAGGTTAATTTCTTTGCATCAGATAGTCCCTATTGTAACAATAATTAAAAAGTAATAAAAAATAATTTAAGTAATTGTTCATGTTTTAATAAATACCAATTTATTTATTTACTAGTACTTAGTACAGTTTCGGGTGGGCGGGTCTGGTGCATCAGAATACACCCTACCACAGGTCACCAGTCGATCACAGTAATATTAATTTATGTTAATTAAAATACTTTTAAAAAAAATGTATAAATATTTTATTAAAAAAAATATCTACAAAGTAAGCTTACCATTTTTGGGAAATTTTGAAAATTTTAACTGAAAAAAAAATTAAATCAGCTTTAACAATATTTTTATATTCTCAACAAAGTTTAAGATCAGTAGTCTGTGTTTCATTTCAACATTTATGAGCTTCTGTCCCGGCTCTGCAAGACACATTTTTTTAAAATCGTAACCATAAACTAAATAAAATAAAAGCGGTGTTTGCATATGGAACATAGTTTATTATAAGGATTCTTACGCCAACATGTCGCCACTGCGTGTCCTTTGATTCAAGGAGAAAACTACCTGGAAACTGTAGGCTTTAATCTGCAAAGAGGACCACTGAGTAACAGTTCTAGATCCACTCAGCCCAGGCGAGGCGCTTGTAGCCGCCATGTTGGATCCATCTGAGCTGAACGATCAGACACAAGCCTCAATCCACTCCCTATTGTGAAGCTTCTTGAATTAATTCTGCTTTACAATCCTTTCCCAGTTGCCGGTGTATGTTTTCCTTCCACTCGATTTTCTATTATTATGCTATAATTTGCTATTACTTAATAAAAAGAGAACTTTGGACCATTTGGCAACAGCCCAGATATGTTAATTTAAACTTAGTCAGGTAAGATGCTTGTGACTTAGCTGCTGGTTCAGGAGTGGCTCATCGCACCATGACCCAACCTTCTACGGATAATTTAAAATGCAATTAGGGATTTTAGATCACTAATCAAAGGTCCAGACATTTTTCTAACCACACTTTGTTCCTTCCACTTAAGTTTCCTGTCAACATACTTAAAATCGACAACCTGTGAACAGCTAGCTTGGTTAGCAGGGATCAGTTGTGGTTTGTGACGACATTTCTGAGTTTGAAATCGGTTCTTTTTTCTTTGAAACTCCGTTTTAAAGTTTTTATAGCTTGAAATAAATCCGCTGCGGGTCGGCA
Source organism: Apricaphanius iberus (assembly GCA_028564705.1). NCBI lineage: Eukaryota > Metazoa > Chordata > Actinopteri > Cyprinodontiformes > Aphaniidae > Apricaphanius > Apricaphanius iberus. The sequence goes on from JAPXFQ010001843.1 coordinate 892,776, forward strand.
CTGAACGAGGAAGCCTGGAAGCATGTGCCTTTGAAAAAGGACCGGGTTTTATTTACAGCGATTCCAACAGAATTACAACGTGAATGAGCGACAGACAGAGAGAAAGGTCAGGGCAACGAGAGGGATGCTGGAGGTGGTTTCTTCTTTTCTGACAGCTTTGGCAGAAGGAAAACCCCTCGACTTGTTCCTGCAGCCTCTCCTCCTCCTCCTCCTCCCTCCATTTCATCTTCCGGCTCAGTGACTCTCGCCTTTCTTCCCGACGACCTACAGGTTGGAGACAGGAAGGCGTCACAGAGACATTTTTGAACGCATGAAACCGAACCAAAGCGCGGGCTGCAGCTCCTTCGTACCCTCTTGAAGTCGTTCATGTTGGTGGCCTGAACCGGAGTGCCGATGAACGTCAGGTAGTTGATTTTTGTCGTCTCTTCGTCTCCTTGGTTCGACTTCACAAAAATCTGTGGAGGGAAAACAGGATTCGTTAGATGTTCACCTGATTTCGGCCGATTAACAGGCTTTTGCTGACCTGCAATCATCTGAAACTCGCAAGGCGGCGTGCCTCAAATCTGCTCCGGACCGTTTACTCGGCTAATTTTCTCCCTGAAGCCTAAATAATCCCCAGCTAAATTAGCCTACAGGTGTGGCTCGCAGACTTAAATACCTAGATGACTTATTTTTTCTGCTTTTCTAACCGAGACCAGACAGAGGTCGCCGTCTTCGGAGCGGAAGATCCTAAAAACACGGCACTTTGATGTGACACGATCTGCAGGGATCCCCAAAAAGGAAAATTTTTAACTGACTGAAATTACGTTTCTTGTAAACTGCCATGAGACTATATCTGGTGTGAATTGGCGCTATAAAAATAAAAACTGAAACTTAATTGAGTCTCAAATATGGGAACAATATTTTTAAATTTCTAAACATTAACATTGACTGTTTTCAATCAGCTATAATATCTACCTACTCTGGCTAAGTCAGCTTGTACTATCTCTGCACATGTGTTAATGTGTTCGTGAACGACTAAATGTAGCGTAAAAGCGCTTTGGGGTCCGTAGTGACTAATTAAAACGCTATACAAGAACAGGCCATTAACCATTTGCACTATTTCATTAAGAAATTTTTAGTCAGTTCTATACTTTCTACTTTTTTAAGTTATAGAACATAATAAAGACAAATGAGCTTCCGTAATTCAAAGGAAGGATTTTAGGAAAATTGTTTGTTGTTAAATGCTGATCAAAAGTAAAAATAAAATAAAAATATTGTATTTATTTTTCCTGATTAAAGTGTAGCGAAAACGTATCGAGCCGCGATTTTTGTATATCGTTACACCCTTAATATTTATATATTCATACACCGATTTTACGAAAAAAGACTAGATCGGGATCAAAGCGTTTTATAAACAAGTTTATTTTTCCTGCAACCTTTTGTTCCCACTAATGAGAAGGGATTTTCCCGACAGCTGCCCATGCAACATTCAAGTACAGCTGGGAGACCAGACTGTTGAAATATCAAAACAAATTCAAAAAGAGTTAAGCATGTTTTATTTCTCCAATATAGGTGATGTATTATTTAAATATTTCTAAATATCAACCACGTTTTCAAGTGGTTATAGTGTTTTCTACTCTGGCTACGTCTGTTTGTACTATTTTAATAATAAATCTTTGGTCAGTTCTATAATTTTAACTTTCTTTTAGAATATAATAAAGTTAATTGGTTTCTGTGTAAAAAAACAAAACAAGTTATATTAATACTGTATTTATTTTGCCTGATTATTGGGAACCAAAAACGTATCGAACCACGATTTGTGTATCGTTACACCGCTAATATATATAGTTGCATACATTGATTTTACGAAAAAATAAAAGATTAGGATCAAACCGTTGCATAAACATGTTTAATTTAATTCTTGCATCATTTTTCTATTCTCCCCTTTGATGAGAAAGGATTTTCCCAAAAGCTGCCCATGATGCATTCAAGTACAGCTGGTAGACAAAATGTCAAAACAACTCCAAAGTAAGAATATTTTATTCTCAAATATAAGCAAAGTATTATTCATTAAATACTTTAAAAATGAATACTGTTTTCAAGTGGTTATGTTGTTTTCTACTCTGGCTATGTCCGCTTGTACTATTGCATTTATTTATTTTTATTCAATGCGATCTCCAGTCAGTTCTATACTTAAAAACTTTTTGTACATCTGTTTCTATTTATTTGATCAAAGTGAGCTCAAATTTTTTTTTTGCGTGCCACTGCACACCAATAGGAGACCTTAGTGTAACCCTCACTACATCGTATAATAAATACCACCAAAAGAACTGATGTGGGCAACTGTTTCTGGTTCCTGGAGGGTCTAAAAGTAAAAAAGGACGCAGATGCTTCAGGCTGCGGGACCAGATTTACTCCACGTCTACTTTTAGGGCAAGGATCAAAACTTTCCTTTTTGGTAAAGATTACGATCGGACTGATCTAGATTGTCCTGAGCTCCGTCTCCAGTTATCTTCTAGTTTCTCCTACTACCTTCCACATTTATTCTGCCATCTGTCCTTTTAACCTCTGGTAAACACAACAGTTTTTATAACCCAGCGGTATTGGTTCTCAGCACGTTGAACCTCCCTCACCGTAACACTCTGGACATTTTGAAACTTGACGTAACGCAGGGGAATCAGGCCGTCGTCTTTGTAGTCTTCCTCGGACAGCTCCAGGGCCTGCGTGGCCTCGCTCCGCTCCGCGTCGTCGAAACCCATCGACCGCGGGAGGTTGATGAAGATCTTCAGGACCTTCGGGGCCTGGGCTGAGGAGGCGGGGCGAGAGGTGAGACAACGTGGCAACGGAAGGCGGATCCTCGGAGAGGATAAAACTCACCTAGATCCGAACACTGGAGCTTCATGGAGAAGAGCTTGACGGGCTGGTTGAAGGCGATCGTTACCAACAGCTTGAGGAGGAGGAAACACACTAGTCAGTAGCTGGAAAACCGACGTAGGGAGCACAGGCTCAAACAGACACATCTCAGAGCTAGGGCCGGGCAAAACGATTAATCTACCAATTATTTTTTGATGCATCGATTAATCTAATGATTAATTTTTCAATTCGATTCAAAAAAAATGTATCGATTATTTGCCCATTATTTGATTTGTATAGAAATTTGACTTTTATTAATTTATGTATTTACATGAAATAAACAAATGTCTTTATTTGAACACATTTTAATTGTAAAAAGAAAATCCCAAATAAAGTCGTAGTATTAGTACAATCTTATGTTAGAGGTTGCATTTAACAAGAAGTTAAATGTTGTGCAAAGAAATCATATGAATAAAGGAGAGAAAATACCACAAAAATATAAAAAACAAAAATTTACATTCACTTTATGCAAAAAAATGCTCTTCATTCACAAAAAAACATTTATTTTACTGCATTTTCTCTTGTTTCTGACATAAGATTTGAGGGACAGAGAGAGAGGCTCATTACAATAAAATGCTGCTAAACATTTTTCTATTTTTTTAGATGGAAACTTTGAATCCGACAAACTGGAGAAGCACGGAGTAAAAAATAGTATTAAAACGGGATGAGGCGTTTATTAAACGTGACAATAAAGAGTTCTTTGTGGGTTTGCTTTTGCAAGCACTTAAACAATGTTGTATTAATGACGGCTACGTTTAGCGGGTAGGTAGTGCATTACCTTTGTTAACAAACATGTTTACTTTCTCACATTTTTGGCTTTTGCTCATAATCAGTCTGTGTGCATTCAGACTCCTTCTGCCAACACGGGTCACAAATAAAAACCAACCAATCAGATAGCAGTAGACGCAGCTGTGTGTGAGTATATGCCCTCTATGTGGGGGTGTTTGGGTGATTTATAGGGTAAAATACATAATGTTGGCTAAAAAAAGTAGAAAACTTTAATCATTTGCTGGAACTGCTCCTGGACGCCGTCGTGCTTTTATAAGTTATTTCCATTTTGCAAAGCCGGCAGATGACAAAATCGCTCACTTTTATTCTAAAATAGTTCCATAACCTTTGAACTGCGAGTTCGGATGGAGGTATTTAAGTCAACTGACTCACTAATGCTGACACTACTTGCTGCCGCCATGTTTGTTTAGAAAGCGACGACGCATCAACGCGCATTTTTTGCATCTACGTATTTTACGTGTCGACGTAATCGATTAAGACAACGCGTCGTCCCAGCCCTACTCAGAGCAAAACTGGTTCCCACACGTCCCTCACGCTGCTGGTTTTCACCTGTTCGTCGCAGTCAGACTCCAGGTAGGACGAGTCTTTGATTAGGCAGTTGTCGAAGCCGCAGTCGTCGCTTTCGTTGAGGCACTCGCAGCCTGCTTTGTTGACGAAAGGCATGAGGTCCATCTGAAAAACACAGAGAGAGAGATCAGACTAAACCTTTGCTCCATAAACGTCTTCACTGGTTACATTCTCAAGTTCTCACAATAACACACAATCCCAATTTACCAAACTCCTTTTATAGATTTCATCCCAGCAAAAATCGCAGCCTGCAGATCGTACATTGTACCTATCAGAGGCTTCTGCACCTCCACCATAAATTTAATCCCCAACTGTGTAGGTGAAAACTTTACTTTGCCAATCTGAAGACAAATATTTTGGAGTAAACTTCCAGCCAATAACTCCCAATTTTTGAGAATAAGTTCAAATTTTTTCCACAAAAATCAGGAAATTTTACGCTGTCTAGAAGCTGAAAATTTGCAGAAGAAAATGTAGAAATGTCCATGATTAAAGGCGTACATCTTCAATATTTACACCAAGATATTTTCTGACATACAGATAGACATTTGCAAGAAATCCTCCGTTTATAAACCGAAAAAAATAAAATTGATAATCAGATATTTATGAGGGAGAATTAGGGCCAATATAAACAAGGTAAAAATATTTGAGTAGATTTCTACCCCTAAAAACTCATAATTTCTGAGATAAATTGCACATATTTTCCATGAAAAAAACTCTGAACTTTACGTCACAAAAGTCATAAAATTACGAGTTAAAAGACAACCGATTATTGGTCTTAAATCTTCAGGGTGAAACCAAATATGAACCCATCTTGAATTGGATCTTTCTGAACCATTTCTTTTTTTTTCCTGGTGCCAGAACGGAACCCGTTCGAGGAGGAAACTCACGTATCCCTTGGGGATGTCCGAGTCCTCGCTGTTTCCCGGGTCGTTCTCTGTGTGCTGTTTGATCTTCTCCTCCAGGCCCGCCGCGTCCGCTCCCTGGTACTGATCAACCCGAACCCGGTTCCTGAAGAACAGGAAGGTGGGCGTCGCCGAGATGTTGTTGGCCGACGCCGTCCCCTGAGGAAAAAGAAAAGGATGTTTCCTTTTGACTGACTTCAAGCTCACTGTTCAACCTGAAAGAAAATCATTTTAATGTTGCTCTGATTCAATCTGTAGAACTTTAAGTTGGTTTTTGGCCTAATTTATCCATTTAGAGCTCATTGTCAATGAAAACCATGAAAAACTTCTCCAATACAGTCATTCCAAGTTGTATAAACATGCTGTATGTGAATATTTTCCCCAAACCCGAATCTCTGCATCAGTTAGAGTAACAAGATACACCATAAACGCCTGAGTCTAAAAAAGCCGTACATTTTTAACGACATTTCGAATGAGACCCACTACCAGTAGGGCTGCGCTGTTTTGGCCAGGTAGCTTTAGCTGCGAGAAGCTAACAATTAGCAACTCTACAACTTTGCAGAACACGTTCGGTATTAGTGGAGATAACACATCAACACTAGATTTTTTTTGTTTTTTTTACCCGCGGAAGAGGAGCTGGAGAAGAAATGGTTGGAATTTGTGTTTCATAGCTACGGACACAAACGGTTTTGCCTCAAAGCTGGATTTAAAAAGGCTAAATGCCAGGCTAATAGCGGGTATCCCAGGCTAATGCAAGTAATGAATAAATTCTTAACCCGATGTTTCAACATTTAAGTATTGTGCTAAAACGCTCCTCCTCGTGCTACCTCGGCAAACACGAGGTAACATCTGTGACCACATCCACTCAGAGATGTAGCTTCTTTAACTTTCCTGAAACCTAACCTAAGCTGTAAAAAAAAAAAAAAAAAAAAAGTGTAATATCAGCGGGTAGCTAAATTTCCAGGTAGCTAAATCTCTCAGTGGCCAAATTCTCTCCGTAGCTAAATCTCTCGGTAGCCAAATTCTCTCAGTAGCTATATCTCTCGGTAGCTATATCTTTAAGTAGCTATATCTCTCCGTAGCTATATCTCTCGGTAGCTATATCTTTCGGTAGCTATATCTTTCGGTAGCTATATCTCTCGGTAGCTATATCTCTCAGTAGCTGTATCTCTCGGTAGCTATATCTTTCAGTAGCTATATCTCTCGGTAGCTGTATCTCTCGGTAGCTATATATCTCCGTAGCTATATCTCTCGGTAGCTGTATCTCTCGGTAGCTATATCTCTCCGTAGCTATATCTCTCGGTAGCTATATCTCTCGGTAGCTATATCTTTCAGTAGCTATATCTTTCAGTAGCTATATCTCTCGGTAGCTATATCTCTCGGTAGCTATATCTTTCAGTAGCTATATCTTTCAGTAGCTATATCTCTCGGTAGCTATATCTCTCGGTAGCTATATCTTTCAGTAGCTATATCTTTCAGTAGCTATATCTCTCGGTAGCTATAGGACATATCTTTCAGTAGCTATATCTTTCAGTAGCTATATCTCTCGGTAGCTATATCTCTCGGTAGCTATATCTTTCAGTAGCTATATCTTTCAGTAGCTATATCTCTCGGTAGCTATATCTCTCGGTAGCTATATCTCTCCGTAGCTATATCTCTCGGTAGCTATATCTCTCGGTAGCTATATCTTTCAGTAGCTATATCTCTCGGTAGCTATATCTCTCGGTAGCTATATCTTTCAGTAGCTATATCTTTCAGTAGCTATATCTCTCGGTAGCTGTATCTCTCGGTAGCTATATCTCTCGGTAGCTATATCTCGCGGTAGCTATATCTTTCGGTAGCTATATCTTTCGGTAGCTATATCTTTCGGTAGCTATATCTTTCGGTAGCTATATCTCTCCGTAGCTATATCTCTCGGTAGCTATATCTTTCGGTAGCTATATCTCTCGGTAGCTGTATCTCTCGGTAGCTATATCTTTCAGTAGCTATATCTCTCCGTAGCTATATCTCTCGGTAGCTATATCTCTCCGTAGCTGTATCTCTCGGTAGCTATATCTTTCAGTAGCTATATCTCTCGGTAGCTGTATCTCTCGGTAGCTATATCTTTCAGTAGCTATATCTCTCGGTAGCTATATCTCTCGGTAGCTATATCTCTCCGTAGCTATATCTCTCGGTAGCTATATCTTTCAGTAGCTATATCTCTCGGTAGCTGTATCTCTCGGTAGCTATATCTTTCAGTAGCTATATCTTTCAAACTAGAGAACACAGAAAAATGTAATAAAAACACAAGCAAAGGGGCCATTAAACTGCAGCTATGTGTCACCTGGGCAGCCCCAAATGTGCTCCAAAGCCTCAGAAACTCTTCATCGTGCCGTCGCCTTCAGATTTTTCTGTCACCGTTTTAAAACCAGCCAAATAAGGAAAATATTCAGTTAATATGACCCGTGGATTAGTTATAACGCCAGAAAGACGATAAGAACAGCATTGTTTATGTTCACCTATTTTCACACAACTTCCTGCTTTTACTCTCTTTACAGGTTTAACTGCCCAACGGCTCGAACGGCTTAGCGCACGTTTTCTTTTTGTTGAGAAACTGTGAATAGGAAAATTAAAGGAATGTTTGGTCGGAACCAAAGCGAGTGAACTGACGGACCTTCCTGGTGTGAACATGATGAGTGGGATGTGTGGGAACCGTGGGAAAGGTCCCTGCGAGAGGCCGGGTTTTACCTGACAGACATGAACGTCGACCTCCAGGAAGACCACCTGTGGATATTTGTTGCTGAACATGTTGAAGGCTGGAGCTATTCTGATGCAGGGCCGACAGCTGCAGAGAGGAGGAGAACATTACAATATTAGTTTTTTTTAATTGGTGTGATACAGAAAAAAAAGAGGTAAAAATACTCAGAACTACCTTCACCTTTAATGTGACGTCTAACCTGTTCATCTCTCAGCTCTGAACTAAACATTTAGTTTGGATATTTATTTCAGTTTCAGCAGCTTTTTCACTCTTTAATATATGTTGTTCTAGGATTTTGTGCGTCTTCTTTTCCTTTTCTATTGTGGACTACTGTCACCCACAATGGAGCCAAGAACTTTCTGGACAATTGTGTTTCTTTTCATATTTTTTTAACTTAATTCCCCCTTGTGAGAGAAAAACAGGATTTTCTATTCAAAATTATTTAATAACATGTTGAAAATATGACGGCCTATATATTTTATGCTGTTAATATTTCACTTTAGTGCTGTGTTTAAAAAAATCTATTATGAATCTATTTTAGTAAAAAAAATTAAGTATTGAATCGATTCACAAGTCCAAAAATTGGTTTAATTCCTTAAAGTATTTGGTACAAAAAGCTCCTTGAGTACCGAGTAACATCAGACAAAAAAAAGAAATTTAGTGGCTAATTCTGGTATTTTAAAGCCTAAAATAATACAAAAATAATAACACAATTACAAAATAGCTCATTTTAAACCCTACAAAGACTTTCCTAAATCAATATTTTACAATTTAATTCCAATACTTACAGCAGGTAATCACTACCACCGATTCTGAATCAATTCTTATAGAAATCAAATAGAACAGATATTATATGTTTTAGAATAGTTTGACTTTTTGTTTTTTACAGCTAAAACAGGAATTAAAAATCCAGCTTTGTTAAGGCTTAGTTCTGAAAGTGTTAATACAGTTTTTTTTCTGGTAAACTGTTACTCACCCAGTGTTAATTCAATTAATTACAGGCACATAATTAAGATAGAGGCTCAAAAATGAATCTGGAACAGATTGGCTTGAATCGGATCGTGATCAGATTGAATCAGATGCTCCAAAAAATACTCATTCCTGTGGACGTGTTTACATTATACATTATTTTAAGTGTTTGTTCTTTCAAAATAAATGTCAGGGAATTTTCCTAATTAGCTCTGCAGGTTTTAAGTCTCATTAAAAGGAGGGAAAACTCCCTGAAAGGTTCATCTGATTCATTTTCCAACATTCAAGAATCCTGTCATGTTAACAGCTCCTAGTAACCCTTTAATATCTATAGCCTGGTAAAGTTTCACCCAGTTCCGGTTATTATTAATGTGTTATATGCTAAACCTCAGCTGCTAACTTACTGTAATACTGCCAAGTCATTGTAAGCAGCAGCGCTAATTAGCTTGTAGCAGCTAACGGCAGCAGGGATCCCAGAGGACAGTAAAGCTACTCCAGGATCCAGCTTTCTCTACTTCTCTAAATGCCGATCCTTCTTCGCTCACAGGACCCACAGACAGAGGCCGGTAAGCGGCTTCCAGGCGTAGTGTGTGGAACCTTACCCGGCCATTGTGAACTTCACCACGGTTAGCCTGGAGCCGGCGGCCGCTAACTCCGGTTGGAAGTCCGTGTCGCTGCCGATCACTTTAACGCCAACCATTATGCGGTTCTGGCCTGAGGTCCGAGCCTGATCCTCCGGGAGATGTTCAGAGCAGGAAACCCGGTCAGCCTGGTGGGTTCAGGGGTTTTGTTTTTAGCTTTCTGTCGGAAAACTAGCTTAGGCGGCACGCTATGTGAACACACAGCGCCGTCAAGAGCGGAGACTCCTGATTGGTCAACTGCTGACAGGAAAGGCGGAGCTTGTTCTTCTTCTTTCATTTCCTGAATCGTCTTTGCTGCCCTCGAGTGGAAATCAAAATAAACAATTTTCAATGAATATCCTCCTGAGAACCAGGCACATTCATTTATTTCTTTTATAGTTTTTTACTGTGGAGGACCAACTCTGCCATAATTAAAATTAAATAAATGAATACATATTTACTTTCACATTTATTTATTTCCAGATCACATTTATTTATTCATTTCCAAATTTCCAGATCATATTTATTTCCACATTTCAAGAAGTGTATATTTATTTATTAATTTATTTATTTTCAATTATGGCAGAGTTGGTCCTCCATATAAAAAATCTGCAATAAATTCACAAAAATTAATACATTTTTCACTCGAAATTGTATTTTTGCTGTAATTTCATATTTTACATCTGTTATTTTGTCTTAGTTATATTTAGTTAGTAAAGTCTGGTGCGTTTATTCTCTTCAAGAAAGGTATAAAGTGGAAGTTATACAGTTTATTAATTCAATATCGGGTCGGTATTGATACAGAACAGATACACAAAAATCCAGGCATCGCTATCGGGACTGAAAAAGTTGGATGGGTGCACCACTAGTTTACATGCTGGGAAGTCCCATTTTTCCCCCAATCAAAATGGCTGCCTTGCCAGAAACCCCATTTTATGGAAAGATGAGAGACACGTCAAATAATCTCCATCTTTTGCTATTTTTTATCAGGATAATTATATCTATCAATCGATGAAACTTTATTTATAAAGCTTTTTCTTTCAGAAATTGCAACTCCAAGTGCTTTACAGAATTAAAATGACCCCACATAAAGCACAGCAGACCCAACCCTCATTACACAAACACCACACGTAAGAGCAGCAATAAAAAGGACTGGCCGAGTACAGATGAGCCAGGTTAGGAAATGTCATCAAGGAGCCATCGCACCGGCAGCAGCCGACACTCAGAGAGACTCCTACCTCCACCCAGGCAGCGACCCCGACCACCGCTCCTGAAGCGGAGGAATCCCACAAAGGAAACACTGGAGGGAACATTAATAATATAACAAAATATTAAAATAGACAGAGGATAAATATAAGATTAAATGGTAAAACACAGATAAAATGTATGAAGTAGAATACAGCAATTAATCAGACATAATAAATAATAAAAACATGGACGTTCTCTGCGGCCCTGAGGTGCTCCGGCAGCCTGTTCTAGAGGTGAGGAAAGACGCCTCACCACGGCTGCTAGAGGAGGTTCATACGGTGAAACCTGTTCTGAAAGATAAGAAGGCCCAAGACCATTGAGACACTTAAAAACCGTTAAAAGAACCTTAAAATCGATCTTAAAACATGCGGGGAGCCAATGCAGTGATTGTAAGACCGGAGCTCCTTCCTCCTGGTCTTCATCAGGACACGAGCTGCTGAGTTTGTAAAAGCTGTAAACCTGAGGTAGTCTTTTTGGGAAGACCAGAAATCATTACAATAATCGATTCTACTGGTGATAAAAGCTGCATTATCTGTATCGGCCCGAGAGAGAATGGGGCGGACTCTGGCGACGTTCTTTAGGTGATAAAAACCTATTTTTATAATATTTTTAATGTGGGGGATAAAAGTCAGCTCAGAGTCAAAAATCACACCCAGGTTCTTCACTTGTAAAGAAGAATTAAAAGACAATGATTGTAGTTTTGGTAAAAGTTTCTCTCTCTGAGCCTCAGGACCGATAACTAAAACCTCAGTTTTGTCCTGGTTGAGCTGGAGAAAGTTTTCTGCCATCCAGGATTTAACGTCTAAAAATGCAGTTAAAAAGTGCATCCATTGGCCGTGTGTCATCAGGAGACATGGAGATGTACAACTGTGTATCATCAGCATAACTGTGAAAGTTAACTCCATGTCTTCTGATGACACACATATATTCCTGTTAATTAACACATCAATAACAACATCTAGACTCCTGAAAAACAGTTTAATGATTTATCTTTTGATATAACAGTTTTTTTTATTTTTATGAATGTCTATTGTGGAGGACAACAGGAAGTAAATTAGTGAATTTAATTACTTCATTGGTGTAAGCGATATAAAAAAAGGCAGAACAGATTCTGCACAAGATTCAGATTAAAATGAGGATCAGGATTGGTATTAATTCAGTTGATTTTAATTCAGTTTATTTATATAGCGCCATTTCACAACAAATGTCATCTCAGGGCACTTTAAAACAAAAGTCGTTTCAATACAATTATAAAAACATTGTAATCAGTTAAAAGTTTTCTATGTAAGGAATCCCAGCAGATTGTGCTGAGTCATTGATGTGAGGTTGTGCCCGGATCATGCAGACTCCAACCACAGCAATCCCTCATACTGAGAAAAGCATGTGGCGACAGTGGAGAGGAAAAACTCCCGTTTAACAGGAAGAAACCTCCAGCAGAACCAGAACCAGATCCTGGATCAGTACAAACGGTCACCTGCTACGACTGTCTGGGGGTCTGAGAAGACAGAAAAGATACACAGAAAAACAAAATAATATATTATGAATATATTAAAGAATATGTGATAGAGGAAAATGCGCTGTAAAAACAACAACTTTGAGTTGACTCAAAAGTCAACACATTTAATTTGCTTTTTTGAGTAATTTTAACTTGACTCTACCCTTCACTGTAAAAAAAAGCTAAAAAAAAAAAGAGCTAGTGAAATGTGTTGACTTGTTTTTTTAAGTAAACTCAGAGTGGTTGTTTTTTACAGTGTAGTGAGGAAAGAGATGAAGACAGGACAGATTCAGAGCCAGAGATGGAAAAGAAAGGAAGAATTATGCTTTTTGATGAGATTAAATGTATTCTTGGGTTAATGTTATTAGATTCTCTTCATTTTTGTTTTGTTTTAGATTAAGTTGCATTTAGACACAAATCGTCCTGCGGTCCACTACAGTGGACATGCTGTAAAATTAAAAGAATAATAAAATAAAAAAAATGTAAAACATTTTAATGGTAGGGTGGTATCTTTAGCCTAAAAAGAAAGAAAATGGAAAACACTATTTTTCTTTGGTTCTCAGGAGGATATTGCACAAATCAACATTGTGACCAATCAGGTCCTGTTTAACATATTTTTCTAACATTCTCCAATTATGCGATATTTTCAATATAATTCAATAAAAAAAAAACTCCATTGATGGCAGCATGTTGGAGCAGCTATGTTACTTCTGATTTGTTCTACTTCTAGACTTCTGCTGTAGTAAATGTGCCAAAATTAGCCCCGTTTTTCCTGGCAGCTCAAAGAAATAGAAACAACATAAATAATACAACTTCACACGATAAGACATCAGCACACACTATCAATTATGATTCATAAGAAGCTCTCGTTACCCTCCAACTAATACTGGATCTGGGCTTAATGAACTAATCCAACATGACGGGGCGAGTCCCTTTAAATTAGATGAAATTTGCTAAACTTAATATATTATATTTCTGAAGCATGAGACAACAACTGAAATAGAGAGATTTTAAGCTTTTAAGGTTGTGTCGCTTGTCAGAATCATGCTGTGGAGAAAAATTTCAGCTGCATTTACTGGTAATAATGATATAATCTGTAAAAAATGATGAACATTAAAATCAGCTACTTAAAAAAAAAGCTTTGACATGTTTTTTAAAAGATAAATAGGAGTCAGAGTTGGCATCAAGATATTTAAATTCATTTGCAAACTGGAGCTCATCTGCTTTCAACAACACCTTTAAACATGGTCTACTTGTAAATATTTAACACAATGCCACTTACATATGGAAGTCTGTTTCAGCCAATTCAAAAGGAAAAAATGACACTTGGTATGCCATAATTATGAGAGTCAATGTCATCATTTTGACTTTTAAAAGTCATAAATCTGAGATAAAAAGTGATAGTTTTCGACATTCAGTCATAAATATGAGCTACAAAGACATACTTTTATTTTTCAAATTCCAAATTATGACATACAGTCATAATTTGGAATTGTAAAGTCATACTTAGGAGTTACAAAGTCTACATTGTCAGTTACTAAAGTCCTAATTACTAGATAAAATGTCATTATGATGAGATAAAAACTCATAATTTCGACTTTAAGTCATAATTATGATACAATGTAATTTTAGATGCCAATGTCATAATTATCAAATAAAAAGTTATAATTATGAAAAAAAGTCATAATTTTTGACTTCCAAAGTCATAATTTTTGACTTCCAAAGTCATAATTAAGAGATAAAAAGTCATCATTTCACATTTTAATGTCATAATTATGAAATTAAATCAAAACTTTGAGATACAAAGTCATACTTATGAGACAAAGTGACATAATTATAAGAAACAAAGTCATAATATTGACTTTGACAGTCATAATTGTGAGATAAAAAGTCATACTTATGAGTTACAAAGTCATCATTTTGAGATACAAAGTCATAATTTTAAATTTTAATGTCATAATTATGAAATAAAAAGCCATAATGATTAGATAAAGTCATAATTATGAGATACAAAGTCATTACATAGTTATGACTGTATCTAATGATTCTGACTTCGAAAGTCGAAATTATGACTTAGTATTTCATAATAATGCTGCGAATGTAATTTTTGTAACTTTTAAGTGGCTTCTTTACTTATAAAAGAGTAACAAAAGAAAAGAAAAAGAACTGTCACTTTAAATCACCATAGTAACACGAAAGCGCCTCTTTCGCGAAGTGCTTAGAATTCCGAGTTTACTTGTAGTCCTTGAAGGCATCGTGAGCGTCGGTTCCCCCACCCCTGAAGCAAACGGGGCCACATCCATCAGCTGCGCCGCTCTTACGGAGCTTCTCCTGCCCGCAGAGCCACCGAACGGTCCTCCGTCTGAGCCAGGGGCCGGCAGGTTTCTCTGCGCCGAGCCTCCCGTCCACCAGAACCGGGGAAGCGATGCGACGTCCCGGCGGAGAGAGAAGAGGATACCAAGCGGCCAGGCAGCAGCAGCGGCGCACACCTGTGAGGAGCATCTGAGTTAGTTTCCATTAAAGAAAGGTGAGTGGCGAACTGGGGACCAAGAGGCTTCTCGCTGTGTGGGAAGCAGGCGGGTGTTCGGGTCCTGTTCGCTGATGCGTTTCGGTCGTGTCCAGCATCGGTGACTGCCAGGCGGGATGAGTCATAGCCTGAGCGCAGGGCTGCTCTCTGCTGCTGGAGGAACCGCTGGAGCAAAAAAAAAAAAAAAAGGAAAAAGAAACTGCAGCCTTCAGAGCTTCGTTATCAGGTGCTGCACATGCAAAACGCGGGCAGTGTGTCATCCGCGGTGCTTTCTGCTATCTTCAGAGTTTGCATGAAGTCTGTCTGTCTGTGTGTGAGAGAGAGAGACACCAGCAGGAGGCTGAAATCCACAGATCATGTAGGCTATGAAGCTTTAAAGGTCCAGCAGAGAAAAACAGAAATTCTTATGTTGCAGGTCTTACTTTATGACGGAGTATTAGGGCCGTTGTTAACAAAATAAAAGTGTTCTGGAGTAAATTTCCCCACCCAAAGAACTCAGAAATTTCTGAGATTAAAGTAAAATATTTTCCAGAAAAAAAGGAAGTAGGAAATTGTCACAAAATTCGTAAAATTACGAGTTAAAAGACAGAAATTTCGAGATTTATTTCAGATATTTTCTAAGAAAAAAAGCACAATTCTCTGATGCAGGAAAGTAGAAA